>SJYT01000470.1:66251-87602 GCA_006410635.1 Cephalophus harveyi
GTGTTCATTGGAAGGACTGATGTTGAAGCTGAAACTCTAATACTTTGGCCACCTGATGTGAAGAGCTGACTCATTTGAAAGGACCCTGATGCTGGGAAAGATTGAGGGCAAGAGAAGGGGACAACAGAGGATGAGATGGTTGGATGGCATCACTGACTCAATGGACATAAGTTTGGGTAAACTCCGGAAGTTGGTGATGGACAGGGAGGCCTGGCATACTAGGGTTCATGGGTTCACAAGGAGTCGGACATGACTGAGCAACTGAATTGAACTGAACTGAACTGATACTTGAATGGCCTAGTGGTTTTCCCTACTTTCTTCAATTTAAGTCTGAATTTTGCATTAAGGAGTTCATGGTCTGAGTCACAGCTCCCAGTCTTGTTTTTGCGGACTGTATAGAGCTTCTCCGTCAACTACATACAATATATAATTAATCTGACTTTGGTATTGACCATCTGGTGATGTCCAAGTGTAGAGTTGTCTCTTGTCTTGTTGGAAGAGGGTGTTTGCTATGAACAGCAGGTTTTCTTGGCAAAACTCAGTTAGCCTTTGTCCTGCTTCATTCTGTACTCCAAGGCCAAACTTGCCTGTTACTCCAGGTATCTCTTGATTTCCTATTTTTGCATTCCAGTCCCTTATAATGAAAAGGACATCTCTTTTGGGTATTAGTTCTAGAGGGTCTTTTAGGTCTTCAAAGAACTATTCAACTTCAGCTTCTTCAGCATTACTGGTTGGGGCATAGGCTTGGCTTATTGTAATATTGAATGGTTTGCTTTGGAAACAGATTGAGATTATTCTGTCATTTTTGGGTTGCACCCATGTACTGCATTTTGGACTGTTGTTGATTATGAGGGCTACTCCATTTCTTCTAAGGAATTCTTACCCACAGTTTTAGATATAATGGTCATCTGAATTAAATTTGCCCATTCCTGTCCATTTTAGTTCACTAATTCCTAAAATATGGATGTTCACCCTTGCCAGCTCCTCTTTGACCACTTCCAATTTACCTTGATTCCAGGTTCCTCTGAAATATTGTTCTTTACAGCATTGGACTTTACTTTCACCATCAGACACATCCACAAATGGGCATTGTTTTTTCTTTGGCTCAGCCTCTCTATTCCTTCTGGAGTTATTCCAGTCTATTCCTTCTCCACTCTTCTCCAGTAGCATGTTGGACACCCACTGACCTGTGGGGTTCATCTTTCAGTGTCATATCTTTTTGCCTTTTCATACTGTTCATGGGGTTCTCAAGGCAAGAATGCTGAAGTGGTTTTCCATTCCCTTCTCCAGTAGATGGTGGTGAAACCAAAAGTGGAATCCAGTTGCTTGCAGCTCAAAAGGCAGGGTTGGTGGAAAGGAAAGTTTGCTTTGTTTTGGATGCTGGCAAGTGGTGGCGGAAGCACAGGAGGGCAGACTCCTGTTTAAAGGCTGACCCCCGCCCATGACAGCCAAGGTATGGGAGCTTTTATAGACTGAGAGAGGGAGCTCCAATGCAGAAACAGCACAGTAAGCTCCAACAGTCATCTTGAAATTGGTCATCAGTGGTCTGACTAGTGTCACCTTCATTGTGCCAAGTACAGTTAGTCTCCAGTTCCAGGGCTGGTTTGATCCCATTTCTCTGAGGACGTTTCTTGGAATTGTGGCAGCTGATGTCATAGCTACAGTCTGGTCATCACGGAGTTAAGCTCTCCACCTGGTGGGAGTTTCAGTATCTCTAAGACTGCTCACAGGATAGGCTCAGAATGTTGTCTATAGCCATTGAGGAAGAACAAAAGGTCCTTCACCATGTTTGCTAACTATTATCACTTTGTCCCGTTGGTCTGTTTTCCTTTGTTTCTTCATCTTCTCACTCCCTGATTAAACTTACTCTTTGGCTAAGGGTTTCCCACAGACAAAAGTCTGACAGAGGACGTGGGGGACAAGGATCATGAGGTCCCGCTTCATTTCAGTGGGCTGTGATCATTTCTTTATTTGTTCATACTACTCAGACTTTCTGAAATTAAACATTAATACCATATTTTCAGAAATTTAAACATAAAATTGGTGGATAAGGAGAATGATCTCATACAGGACAGTATTTGTCAACAGAATCTGGGAGCATCCTTGCAGGAACTCTCCCTGAGCTTCCATATCCTGTTTTTGCAGCTGTTTTCCCCATTACTGATCTGTGACTGCTTTTGATGTCCCCATAAGATCCCCTGGTAAACTCCTTCCATCAGCTGAGCTGGGTGCCCTGAACAGTACTGCCATTTGCTGCTATGCCATCTGTCATTCCCTGGTAATAACACACCACTTGCTCAGATTTCAGGTCTGATCACCTCTCCGCTAAGAATGAAATGACTGGAGCAGCTCTCTGAAGGAGGCTGACCTGGAGCAGTGTGTCTGGAAGGCTGGAGAGTGATGGAGACAGTGTGATGCTTCTGCCTCTTTATGTGGCTGCAGGGGCACCGAGTCTCCACGTTCACAAGACTTGTCAGTTACCTGAGAAAGAGAGCTCCTTGAGTGCAGCACCCATCGTCTGCCCTTTCCAGTGCCTAACATGTTCTGATACACGCTTGGCACTTAAAAATGTTTCAAATGAGGAGGAGTAACTGTTTAGTGGTGGTGATCAATTTTTGCTAATGGAGATCAGCCAGTCAATTAATATTTTATTGAGCGCCCATGATGTGCCACTTTGTGCTTGGAGTAAGATTCCATGAAATTGTAGCAGAAGAAACAGTGGATTTGTGTATCGTGAAGTGTAAACGTGAAGACTCAGGAACCTGTGGATTGCTGCATCACCCGGACTCGTCTTCCAGTGTAAATGTGAAGATTCAGGAATCTGTGGAGCCTTCCTAAGAGGTGTTTGGATCCTCCCACTAGTGATGACTGAAGGTTAGTGGCCCCAGGGCTCCTGATCCAGATTAAGCAAAGTTGGGTAGACCAGGCGGAGCTTGGTCACTTGAGTCAGGCAGTTTGCCAGGGTCCAGTGGTCACAGATGAGGGCAGGCAGCATGCAGTGTCAAAGGCTCATGGGACAGTGCATCTGCCGCCCATCAGTGTGGCTCCCAGGACCAGCTCTGTCTGAAGCTGCCTCTGACTTTCAGTCTGGGAACTTAGATGAAAGTGGACCCTGCCCACCTCTCCCTATGCTCTGGTGAAACAGAGTCACCGGACTTTCCCTAATTAGGTCCCTTACAATCAACAGATTCTACAAGAAGTCCTTTTTGCCAGGACACACCAGGAATATGAGTGCCCTAGGGGCAGTGGGCCTTCTCAGCACTGATGCTACCATCCAGGGTTGGGACATGCCTTGTCAGGGACTCATTCCTGATTGCTGGAGTCAATGGTTCCCACTTCAGTAGGAGTGTGGCTGCATCCCAGGACCTGGAATTCCAAGTACATTCTGTCTTGTCTTGTCTTTTTTATAGTATTTATTTATCTATTTGTTTTGACTGCCCCAGGCCTTAGTTGCAGCACATGGATTCTTTGAACTTCTTTAAGACATGCAGGATCTTTAGTTGTAGCATGTGGGGTCTAGTCCCCTGACCAGGTATGGAATCTGGACCCCCTGCATTGGACCATCAGGGAAGTGCTCCGCCCCCACCCCCCACCCCCGTCTTTTGTCTGCAGCAGCTCACAGAAGGGAGTGTTTATTTCAGAGGCTAGATGTGATATCTGTTGTCTTGAAAGCATGGAAAAGATTGGAAATAAATATCCTTTTTAAAATTGTATCTTGGTTCAGGAGCTTAAAGTTAGGTGAATCCTAGAATCAATGTACTCTTAAAGAGTACATAGGGATTCTTGATCTCATTTCCATTGTTTTTTATTAATCTGTTTCATTAACAGTCTATCCCCTAAATAGTAAACCCAGTGACTTTTAGCTCTAAAAGAGATATTAGTTTCGTAACTATTATTGTTGCAGTATGTGTTTTCTCGACCTATACTGTGATCAGCTGTAGTTTTCTATTGTACTTTTGTTTTCTGTTGTACTTTTGTTTCTATTGTACAGGTTTTCTTGACCTGTACTTTTCTATTGTAGCATTTTATTGGGTCTGAGAACCTTCAAGTATGCAACCCCAACTGCTACAACTGATTTTATGTGTCGCTATATGGTTCTGGTAGTTAATGTGTGAATTCTCATTCTTTAGAATACTACAGAATGAGGCCTATATATTTTCTTTTACATATAATTTGATAGAAACGTTTTAAAATGCAGTAATTCTTTAAAGGAAAACCAGATGCTCAGGTGGGTCAGCCTGCGGAGGGCGCACCTGCCTGGCAGCGGAGTAGGCGGGGCCTCGGCCACGCGCGGGCCTGGAGGCGGGCTGGGGGCGGTGCCTTTTCTCTGTGCGCGCGGCGGCGGGGGAAAACGATTGGTGGCTCTTGAACCGGAAGTGGTTGGCAGCGCGCGGGCTCTCGGCGGGACCGGCTGGCTCTGTAGCCTCTCGCTGCAGGATGGTGGGCGGTGGAGCGAAGCGTAGACTCCGCGGAGAGGGGCCGCAGGTACCGCATGGAGGTCCGAGGGCGGCCGTGGGCCCGAGGATCGCGCGGCGCGTTTGTCCCCGGCTGGAAGGCAGGCCGCGCGCGCTGCGGTCGGAGCGGAGAGCGGCGCCGCGCCTCGCCTCTTCGGCTCCCTCGGGGGCGCGCTGACAGCTCAAGGCCGGTTACAGTCTTGGGGCCCAGCCCGGGGGCGGCCACAGCCCGGGGTCCTCGGGGTCAGGTTGGCGCGGTCTGGCGGACCTTCCCCGGGGGGCGGGTTGCTTAGCCCACTCCCCCTGCACCACCCTCCCTGTCCCACTGGCCAGGTCGAGCGTAGGAAGCGCGCCTGCAGCCGCAGGATGGCGTGTGGGGCCCCTCCCGTGGAGCCGTCCCCGAAGCGGGTGACTCGGGAGAGCGGTGTCGGGCGCAGCGCCGCGCTCGGGATAGGGAAGAGGGGCGCTCACTCGGAGGGGCCGTCTGCTCAGGCTTTCCTGCTATCTCCCGCGCGTCAGCACTGCAAGAACAGGAAAGAGTCCGGCTGGAAAGAGTAAAGGAGGGTTTCCAAAACTTCCTTCAGCCGCGCTGTCAGTTGGGGTGCAGGTGGTGGCGGGGTACGGGCGAGACGGTGCCAGAGGGCCAAGTTCTGGGCGGCCTCTGCCCCCGTCCCACTTTCTAGGAATACAAGGGTAAATAAAGGATAAGGGCAGCCTTGAGGGGGACAGGTACTACATAGTCCTGAACTCTAGTTGAGAACTGGGGGATCCTGAACTAGCATGTGAGCTCAGGCAGCGCTGAAACGCTCTTTCCTCCCTTTAAAGGGGCAGTGAACTGCTCTGACAGAGTGTTAGTGTTAGGAAAAAAGCCTCAGAAATGAAGAGGAGTCCACACAGGCTACGGTTAATCTAATATAGGTAGCAGTTGTGTATTCTGTGTTAGCACTGTTTTGTCTGTGTCTACAAATAATTTATTGTCACAGCCTTATGATATAGGTACTACATAGACCTTTTTTGTAGCTGAGAAAATAGGGCACAGAGGTCAGATAACTCACCCAAGGTGACAGAGCTGGAAATGGCAAGAGACAAGAATCTCCTTGAGCAGCCTAACCAATATGCAAAACTGCCTTTCATTGAGGTACATTTAAAGGCTCTTCTTTATAGCATAGATTTGCGCCTGTCTTTGAAAGTCTAACCAGAGACTGTTACATAAACAAGAGGGAGGGTGGGTCAGGGCTTGATGAGTTCCTGCTGTTGCCTTTTTGCAGTTGGAGAGGCAGCATGCAGTGGTTGAGCACCACCCCCCCAACCCTGGAGCTGGCCCACCTGGGGTTCATTGCGGTTCTTCACTTTCTAGGTGGAGACCCAGGGCAAGTCACTTAACCTCAGGTTTCCTCTTCTGTAGAGTGTGGCTAATAGTACCTATTAATAGCTCACGAGGTGCTTCTGGGGATTAGATGAGTTCCATCTATAGGCGTTTAGAACAGTGGCAGGCACTGTAGTAAGTGCATAACAAGTACTTATCACTAACAGTGTTTACTATCATCTTTATTGCTGTTAGTATCACTATTGGGGCTTCCCAGGTGGCGCTAGTGATAAAGAACCAGGCTGCCAATGCAGGAGACTTAGATGCTCCTGGGTCGGGAAGATCCCCTGGAGGAGGAAATGGCAACCTTCTCCAGTGTTCTTGCCTGGAGAATTCCACAGACAGAGGAGCTTGGCAGGAAACCGTCCATGGGGTCACAAAGAGCAGACACAACTGAAGCGACTTAGCATGCATGATAACACCATCAATTTTTTGATCCAATCTGTACAGCCTTTTTGTACAGTTAAATTTTTTATGACCTGTGACACATTGTAATCTTTGGCATAATCCACTGTTATCCTTGGTCATGGCCCACTTTGACCTCATTTGTTTAGTTATAGAACAGACACCTAGGAAGCCATTTCCCAGCCCAGGCACTGAAAGGAGGACCACAGCTCTCCATCTTCATGGTCCTCACCTGTCCTTTCTGCCTAGCTCCTTCCCGTTGCCCCTATTCAGTGCATCTACAATCCTCAACTGTCTGTTTTTCCCTTGTCTTCTTATTTTAGCTTTATCACCCATGAGTTTATTATGCCTTTCTGAACAATATACTTTTTCTGAACTTCATAAAATGGCTGTCATGCTGTATATAATCTTCGGGGATTTTTTTCTTCATTTAATGTTGTTAACATTGATCCATATCATGTGTGGCTGTTTCCTTTTCACTAAGTAATACTTCAGTTTGAGCCCTCTGAACCCAATATCACAGAAAACTAACCAATCTGATCACATGGACCACAGCCTTGTCTAACTCAATGAAACTATGAGCCATGCCATGTAGGGCCACCCAAGACATACGGGTCATGGTAGAGAGTTCTAACAAAACGTGATCCACTGGAGAAGGGAATGGCAAACCACTTCAGTATTCTTCCCTTGAGAACCCCATGAACTGTATGAAAAGGCAAAAAGATAGGACACTGAAAGATGAACGCCACAGGTCAGTGGCTGTCCAACATGCTACTGGAGAAGAGTGGAGAAATAACTCCAGAAAGAATGAAGAGACGAGGCCAAAGAAAAAACAAAACCCAGTTGTGGATGTGACTGGTGATGGAAGTAAAGTCTGATGCTGTAAAGAGCAATATTGCATAGGAACCTGGAATGTTAGGTCTGTGAATCAAGGCAAATTGGAAGTGGTCAAACAGGAGATGGTAAGAATGAATGTCGACATTTTAGAAATCAGTGAACTGAAATGGACTGGAATGGGTAAATTTAACTCAGATGACCATTATATCTACTACTGTGGGCAGGAATCCCTTAGAAGAAATGGCGTGGCCATCATAGTCAACAAGGGTCTGAAATATGCAGTACTTGGATGCAGTTTCAAAAACGACAGAATGATCTTGGAAATGATCTCATTTCCAAGGCAAACCATTCAGTATCACAGTAATCCAAATCTATGCCCCAACCAGTAATGCTTAAGAACCGGAAGTTGAACAGTTCTGTGAAGACCTACAAGACCTTCTAGAACTAACACCCCCAAAAGATGTCCTTTTCATTATAGGGGACTGGGATGCAAAAGTAGGAGGTCAAGTAACACCTGGGGTAACAGGCAAATTTGGCCTTGGAGTACAGAATGAAGCAGGGCAAAGGCTAATAGAGCTTTCCCAAGAGAATGCACTGGTCATAGTAAACACCCTCTTTCAACAACACAAGAGAAGACTCTATACATGGACATCACCAGATGGTCAACACCGAAATCAGATTGATTATATTCTTTGCAGCCAAAGACGAAGAAGCTCTATATAGTCAGCAAAACAAGACTGGGAGCTGACTGTGGCACAGACCATGAACTCATTGCCAAATTCAGATTTAAATTGAAGAAAGTAGGGAAAACCACTAGACCATTCAGGTATGACCTAAATCAAACCCCTTATGATTATACAGTAGAAGTGAGAAATAGATTCAAGGGTTTAGATCTGATAGACGGTGTGCCTGAAGAACTATGAATGGAGGTTCATGACATTGTACAGGAGGCAGAGATCAAGACCATCCCCAAGAAAAAGAAATGCAAATAGACAAGATGGTTGTCTGAGGAGGCCTTACAAATAGCTGTGAAAAGAAGAGAAGCAAAAGGCAAAGAACAAAAGGAAAGTTATACCCATTTGAATGCAGAGTTCCAAAGAGTAACAAGGAGAGATAAGAAAGCCTTCCTCAGTGATCAGTGCAAAGAAATAGAGGAAAACAATAGAATGGGAAAGACTAGAGATCTCTTCAAGAAAATTAGAGATACCAAGGGAACATTTCATGCAAAGATGGGCACAAGAAAGGACAGAAAAGATATGGACCTAACAGAAGCAGAAGATATTAAGAAGAGGTGGCAAGAATACACAGAAGAACTGTACAAAAAAGATCTTCACAACCCAGATAAATCAGGATGGTATGATTACTCACCTAGAGCCAGACATCCTAGAATGCGAAGTCAGATGGGCCTTAGGAAGCATCACTATGAACAAAGCTAGTGGAGGTGATGGAATTCCAATTGAACTCTTTCAAATCTTAAAAGATGATGGTGTGAAAGTCCTGCACTTGATATGCCAGCAAATTTGGGAAACTCAGCAATCCTGCAGTACTGGAAAAGGTCAGTCTTCATTCAAGTCTCAAAGAAAGGCAGTGCCAAAGAATGCTCAAACTACTGCACAATTGCACTCATCTCACATGCTAGTAAAGTAGTGCTCAATATTCTCCAAGCCAGACTTCAACAGTACATGAACTGTGAAATTCCAGATGTTGAAGCTGGATTTAGAAAAGGCAGAGGAACCAGAAATCTAATTGCCAACATCTGTTTGATCATCGAAAAAGCAAGAGAATTCCAGAAAAACATCTGCTTTATTGACTATGCCAAAGCCTTTGACTGTGTGGATCATAATCAACTGTGGAAAATTCTGAAAGAGATGGGAATACTAGACCACCTGACTTGTCTCTTGAGAAACCTGTATGCAGGTCAGAAAGCAACAGTTAGAACTGGACATGGAACAACAGACTGGTTCCAAATAGGAAAAGGAGTACTTCAAGGCTGTATATTGTCACCCTGCTTATTTAACTTAGATGCAGAGTACATCATGAGAAACGCTGGGCTGGAAGAAGCACAAGCTGGAATCAAGATTGCCGGGAGAAATCTCGATAACCTCAGATATGCAGATGACACCACCCTTATGGAAGAAAGTGAAGAGGAACTAAAAAGCCTCTTGATGAAAATGAAAGAAGAGAGTGAAAAAGTTGGCTTAAAATATTCAGAAAACTAAGATCATGGCATCTGGTCACATCACTTCATGGCAAATAAATGGGCAAACAGTGAGAGACTTTATTTTGGGGAGCAACAAAATCACTGCAGATGGTGACTGCAGCCATGAAATTGAAAGACTCTTGCTCTTTGGAAGAAAAGTTATGACCAACCTAGACAGCATATTAAAAAGCAGAGACATTACTTTACCAACAAAGGTCCGTCTAGGCAAGGCTCTGGTTTTTCCAGTGGTCATGTATGGATGTGAGAGTTGGACTATAGAGAAGGCTGAGTGCAAAAGAATTGATGCTTTTGAACTGTGGTGCTAGAGAAGACTCTTCAGAGTCCCTTGGCCTGCAAGGAGATCCAGCCAGACCATCCTAAAGGAAATCAGTCCTGAGTATTGATTGGAAGGACTGATTCTGAGTCTGAAACTCCAATACTTTAGCCCTGATGAGGAGAACTTTGAAAAGACTCTGTTGCTGGAAAAGATTGAAGGCAGGAGAAGAAGAGACGACAGAGGATGAGATGGTTGGACGGTATCACCGACTCAATGGACATGAGTTTGAGTAAACTCTGGGAGTTGGTGAGGGAAAGGGAGGCCTGGTGTGCCGCAGTCCATGGGGTCGCAAAGAGTTGGACGTGACCGAGCAACTGAACTGAAAACTCCATTGTTTGAAAATCCTGTAACCATTCTCCTGTCAATAGGCATTTTCATCAGTCCTGTTTTCCACTCATAAAACAGTACCTTTCTGTGTATTTCATCTGGTTCATAAATGTACTTTGCAGACTTTAAATGATACCTAAAGTTACAAGGTCAACTTGAGCCTGAAGGTTAGATTTCTCAGTCTCGGTTCTGTGGACATTTGAGCCAGTTAAGCTTCTCTTAAAGGGCCTCTCCTGTGTTGTAGGACACTTAGCAGTGTCCGTGGCCTCCACCCACTAGAGCAGCAGTAGCACATGCTCCCTCCCAAGTTTGTACAACCAGTAATGTCTCCAGACGCTGCTGAGTGTGTCCCCCTGGAGGCAGGATGGCTCAGGTGCAACAGCCCTGATGTAGATGGAAAGGAAGGACAGGAAGGAAAGTTCCTAGAAGGAACAGTACCTACCACTTCTCAGAGATCGAAGATGCGTAACCTTCGACCATGAATTTTATCTATGGAAATGGGCCGGGTATCTAAGGGGCAATGGAAAGCCTAGCCTACTTACAGAATGCACCTATATTGCAGAGATGCTGGAGAGAGTTTTATAACCAATCTGGCATTAAAGGACCTTTTCTGAAATAATTTTTTACCTGTTTTAATTGTTTTAACCTCTCATATCCAGTTATATCTGACAATTTCCTTCCAGTATGATTGCTTAGTCTGTTTAAACAAGAGACATGATGGCATCCTGTTTACCCAAACAAGGCGAAACCTGCTCTTTTCTTTCTTTTTTTTATTTCATTTTTTATTTTGTATTGGGGTATAGCCGATTAACAATGTTGTGATAGTTTCAGGTGGACAGTGGTGGGACTCAGCCACACATATACGTGTATCCGTTCTCCCTGCAAACTCCCTTCCCATCCAGGCTGTCATGTAACATTGAGCAGAGTTCTCTGTGCTCTACAGTAGGTGCTTGTTGATTATCCATTTTAAATGTAGCAGTGTGTTCATGTCCATCCCAAATTCTCTTATATCCCTTCCCCTGCATCCTTCCCCACCTCAACCCCCCACCCCACCCCCAACCATAAGTTCATTCTCTCAAGTCTGTAAGTCTGTTTCTGTTTTGTAAATAAGTTCATTTGTATCATTTCTTTTTAGATTCCACATATAAGGGATGTCAAAGGATATTTCTCCTCTGACTTCAGTCAGTGTTCTTCAGTCTAGATCTACTTATGTTGCCACAAATGACATTATTTTATTCTTTTTAATGGTTTAGTAATACTCCACATCTTTATCCATTCCTCTGTTGAGGACTTTCAGGTTGCCTCCATGTTTTGGCTATTGTAAACAGTGCCTCAGTGAACACTGAGGTACATGGATCCTTTCAGATATGTTTTACTCTAGATATATGCCCAAGAGTGGGATTTCTGCATCATATGGTAGCTCTGTTTTAGTTTTTTAAAGGAATCTTTATACTGTTCTCCATGGTGGCTGTAACAGTTTATATTCCCACCAACAGTGTAGTAGGGTTCCCTTCCCTCCACACTCTCTCCAGCATTTATTGTTCGTGGATTTTTTTTAAGATAGCCATTTTGACTGGTGTGAGATGATACCTCATTGTAGTCTTGATTTGCATTTCTCTATTTAGCAAAGTTGAACATGTTTTCATGTGCCTCTTGGCCATCTGTATGTCTTTTTTGGAGGAGTGTATGCTAACTCTTCTGTCCATTTTTTGACTGGGTTGTTGGTTTTGATGTTGTTAAACCTCATGAAGTGTTTGTAAATTTTGAAGACTAATCCATTATAGGTCATATTACATGCAAGTATTTTCTCCCAGTCAGTGGGTTGTCTTTTCATTTTTTTTTTTTTTTGTATTCTTTGCTTTTGGGTTTAAGTAGGTCCCATTTGTTTTTGTTTCCATTATTCTGGGAGACAAATCAAAAAAGATATGCTGCAGTTTATGTCAGAGAATGTTTATAGTGCCTGGTTTCACATTTAGGTCTTTAATCTATTTGGGTTTATTTTTGTGTGTGGTGTTAAAGAATGATCTAATTTGATTTTCTTACAAGTAGCTGTCCAGTTTTACCAGCATCATTTGTTGAAGAGACTGTCTTTCCAACATTGTGTAGTATTGTTGCCTTTGTTGTAGGTTAATTGGCTATAGTTGCATGGGTTTATTTCTGGGTTTTCTATCCTGTCCCATTGATTTATATTTCTATTTTTGTTCCAGGGCATATTGTTTTGATGACTGTAGCTTTGTAGTATAGTCTGAAGTCAGGGAGCCTGATTCCTCCAACTCTGTTTCTGTTTTTCAAAACTGCTTTAGCTATTTGGGGTTATTTGTGTCTCCATAGAAATTTTAAGATTTTTTGTTCTAGTTCTGTGAGAAATTGGTAATTTGATAGGGATTGCATTGAATCTGTAGATTGCTTTGAGTAATATAGTCATTTTGACAATATTGATTCTTCTAAGCCACAATCACGGTGTATCTCTCCATCTGTTTATATCTTCTTCAATTTATTGTGTTAGTGTCTTAGTTTCCACAGTATGGGTCTTTTACCTCTAGGTATTTTATTCTTTTTGATACAATGATAAGTAGAATTGTTTCTTGAATTTTTCTTTCTGATATTGTTGCTAGTGTATAGAAATGCAACAGATTTCTGAGTTAATTTTGCATCCTGCGACTTTAGCAGACACATTGATGAGCTCTGGTAGTTTTCTGGCAGCGTCTTTAGGATCTTCTGTGTATACTGTCATGTCAACTGCAGACAGTGACAGTTTAGCTTCTTTCTTTCTCTTCTCTGATTGCCGTAGCTGTTACTTCCAAAACTATATTGAATAAAAGTGGCGAGAGTGGACATCCTTGTGGGCACTCTTGTCTTGTTCCTGATCTTAGATGAGTGCTTTCAGCTGTTCATCATTGAGTATGATGTTGGCTGTAGGTTTGTGATATATGGTCTTTATTATGTTGAGGTGTGTTCCCTCTGTGCTTACTTTCTGTAGAGTCTTTATTGTAAACAGCTGAATTTTGTCAGAGGCTTTTTTCTGCATCTGTTGAAATGATCATATGTTTTTATTCTTCAGTTTGTTAATATGGTGCATAACACTGATTTGCAAATAATGAAAAATCCTTGCTACCCTGGGATGAATCCCACTTGCTCATGGTGTATCATGCTTTTAATGTATCGTTGGGTTTGGTTTGCTGGTATTTTATTGAAGCTTTTTGCGTCTGTATTCATCAGTGATACTCTCCTGTAACTGTCTTTTTTTGTGTGGTGTCTGTCTGGTTTTGGTCCAGGGTAATGGTGGCCTCATCAAGAGTGTTTGGAAGTGTTCCTTTCTCTACAGTATATAGCGACATAAACTTGGTGAACCTGATCTTGGAATTTACGGGAGAAGTGGAGGGGAAGATCTTTGGAAGGGGCTGCAGTCTCTCACAATGACAGTTGAATGGGCTGTCAGTAAATTATGAATTGTGTCTCTTTAAAGCTTACCCTGGGGTTTCCCAAGTGGCACAGCAGTAAAGAATCCATCTGCAATGCAGAAGATGCAGGTCTGATCCCTGGATTGGGAAGATCATTTTGAGTAGGAAATGGCAACCCACTCCAATATTCTTGCTTGGAAAATACTGTGGACAGAGGAGCCTGGTGGGCTAAGGTCTGTGGGGTCCCAAAGAGTTGGACATGACTTAGCACAGCGTACACACCTGTGAAGGCATCTGGTCCTGGACTCCTGTTTGTTGGGAGTTTCTTGATAAACACAGTTTCAATTTCAGAGTTCGTGATTGACCTGTTCATATTTTCTGTTTCTTCCTGGTTCAATTTTGGGAGACTGCATCTTCCTAAGACTTTGTCCATTTCTTCTAGGTTGTCCATTTTATTGGTGTATCGTTGCTCGTAGTAGTCCCTCATGATCCTTAGTGTTTCTATGGTGTCCATTGTAACTTTTTCTTTTTCATTTCTCATTGTATTGATTTGAGTCCTCTCCCTTTTTTCCTTGATGAGTCTGGCTAAAGGTTTATCAATTTTTTTTATCTTTTCAAAGAACCAGCATTTAGTTTTGTTGATCTTTGCTGTTTCCTTTTCCTTTTGTCTCTGTTTCCTTTATTTATCCTCTGATCTCTATGATTTCTCCCCTTATACTAATTTTAGGTTTTGTTCTTCTTTCTCTAGTTGCTTTAGGTGTAAGATTAAGTTGTTTATTTGAGATTTTTCTTGTTTCTTGAGCTAAGATTCTGTTGCCGTAAACTTCCGTCTTAAAACTGCTTTTGCCGCATCCCATAAAACCCTGCCCTTTTCTTGTTCCTCATTTCCTGCTGTTTACCTTTTCTTTTATACATTTTGGTTTTTTGCTTTCTGTGTTTCTATTATCTTAGATGTGTTTAGATATTTGTTGTGTGTGTGCCCCTCCTGACCCAATATATTATAAACTGTTCTTTTTTTCCTTGCCCAAAAGAATCCCCAGATTTTACTCAAACACCATATATAGAGTTTTAAAGAAAATGCATGTATCTCATAGAGTTGGGTGAATAAGATGAGCGATATCGTTAAACCTCCATATTGCTGAAATTACTTTTAGAGAAACTAAGTTTTATATGCTGATTTTCAGTGTGAAAAACCAGTCGATGTGAAGAAGAGTAAGTCCTGTGAAGCTGATGTGTCCAGTGACCTTCGAAAAGAGGTGGAAAGCCATTACAGGCTTCCTCTGCCTGAAGATTTCTACCACTTCTGGAGGTTCTGCGAAGGACTTGACCCTGAACAGCCAGCTGGTGAGTGTTCCAGAACCTTCCTCCTGCTGCTGCCAGTGGAAAAGGCAGTAGGAAGCTGGACTCAGGATCTAAACAGTTCACAGAAAAGGAGCTTCCCCAAAGAGGTGTGAAATCAGAGAAGCAGAAGGTAATGGTGTCACTGTGACCTGTTACACTAGCAGAGGGGCATCACCCCGCAGTGTGCCCTGATGAGCGGCTGGGGAAAACGGGCACACACTCTGACCGTGAGCGGGACTTAGCAGCTGCTTCTAGGAGCCTGTTGTACGGACGCAGTGAACCCAAACCTGTGTTCAGCAACAGTGAAACAAGAAGTAGGAAACAGCGTATGTGCTCACTGTCACACATCTGTTCAGTGGACTGTATATATAGTTTCAGAAGAATCCGGCAGATTTGTAGGCAGTAATAAAGCATCGTGCCTGGAATATTTTAAGTGAAAAAAGAGACTGTGTATAGCTTTTGCTGCATTAGTGTTACGTCAGGAACATACACAGCCACACACACAGATACACACCACACACAGACATACAGACACAATGCACACACATAGACACAAGCACACATCCCTGTATACTTTGTGGGCATACTGTCCCTAGAAGGTACACCAGAAACGGGTCATGTTGCAGCAGTTACTTTTCCTTGTTACCCTTTTGTACTGATGGAGTGTCTTCATGCAGTGTGGGGAAGCACTCCCTAGACTGTAGACAGGAACGTATACCGGGAGAGAGCTGGGCTTGGGCTGTGTTATCCACACACTGCAACCGTGCAGCAGCAACCTGTCTGCAAGTATTCACAGACGTGTACAAGCGTGTTAGCAGAGATGGTCACTGAAGCAGTGTTTAGAATGAAAATGTAACAAACAGTAAATGCCTATCAATAGAGTAGACATCCTCTTTCTTTAAAGAAACGTTTAGTAGCCTGAGAAACTATTCAGAGGATTTAAATGAGAACAGGATGAAGAACTAAAAAGCAGAGTACAAACAGCAAGATCTCCCTTTATAGCCCTGTCTCATGTCTGTTCATGGAGGGAGATGTTATTTTTCCCCCTCCAAGTCAACTGTCTCCATGCCCTTCCCACTGTTGGCCCTTCCAAGAGCTCTCCCTCCACGGGATCCTGGGCCCCAGTCCTGCCTCTGCGGGAAGCCAGGGGCCTGTCGCAAGCGTGCACACCTGGCAACTCTGATCAGTGACTGGAGAAGGAAGTGGATTCAGCCTGGGTTAGGCTGAGCCAGACGGAGCGCCCAGGAAGCCGGTAATCGAGACTGATCAGTAGTTGAGGTGGGGGAGGGAGGAAGTACTTTAATTAAACACATTTGTAGTTAAATTACTTGTCCTCATGGGCTAGCCCTCTTGCCTCTCCCTTGGTCTGGGTATGCTCAAATATTTGAGGCAACAGCTGCATTGCATAGTAATGAGACAAGCTAAACATCTGCAGCTCTAATAGGCCCCCAGGAACACAGAACTCTCCTGTTTGGGCCAAAGTCAGAAACAGCGGGAGTGTTTGAAATGTCCTCAGTGGTAAAGTTACGAGGAAATCCTAAATGTAAGGGCCACGTCTTCATTGCTCTGATTTCTTTTCCATAGAGTGTTTATAGCAGACATCGTCATGTGACTGAAGACTTCTTTTACTTTAGAAGCTCTTTTTAAAGACAGTTGCTTAGAAACATTTTTCTGAATGAAAGGTACTATTTTCTGCTTCTTCTAAGTAAACTTGTTTAATTTATAGATTCGCTATCTGCAAGCCTTGGACTTCGATTAGTGGGACCTTATGATATCCTTGCCGGAAAACATAAAATAAAGAAAAAATCAGCAAGCTTGAATTTTAATCTTCACTGGAGATTTTACTATGATCCTCCTGAGTTCCAGACCATTATTATTGGAGACAGTAAAACTCAATTCCACATGGGGTATTTCAGGTAAGGGTCATTTCTTCTAAAATACAGCGTTGTCATTGTTTAGTCACTAAGTCATATCTGAGCCTTCGTGGACTGTAGCCTGCCAGGCTCCTCTGTCCATGGATTGTCCAGGCAAGAATACCGGAGTGGGCTGCCATGCCCTCCTCCAGGGGATCTTCTCAACCAGGGATTGAACTTGAGTCACCTGCATTGGCAGGCGGATTCTTTAGCGCTGAGCCACAAGGGGAGCCCTTCTTCCAAAGTACAGCTATTGTCCCTTTCATGAGTGCAAGCAGACATTTGCCAGCCTCCCCAAGGCGAAGGGCATGCACCCTCTGCTGGTGGGTGCGTGGGCTGTCTGCTGTTCTAACCTACTGACCTACCCTGGAATGGATGAACTTGTTAGGCCAACCTCATCAGTTTTCTGCTGTGCTTATAAACTTTTTCCTTTGGGGTTGAGAAGAGCTCTTTTTGCCCAGGGAAGGTAATTCGGAGCAGCTGCTGTGACTTAAGTCAGGCATGTGCTTCTGAGGGCCGTGGAACTAAGCATGCACTCTGGAGCAGACTGGTCCTCTTGTTTATTGTCTGGGTGGCCCTGTACCAGTCCTCGGGGAACTAAGCATGCACTCTGGAGCAGACTGGACTCTTGGTTATCATCTGGGTGGCCTTGTACCAGTCCCCTGTACCTGTGACTTTCTGTGACTCACTTTCATTCCACACACCTAACAAGAATATCCGGAGAAGGCAATGGCAAGCCACTCCGGTACTCTTGCCTGGAAAATCCCATGGATGGAGGAGCCTGGTGGGCTGCAGTCCATGGGGTCGCTAGGAGTCGGACGCGACTGAGCGACTTCACTTTCACTTTTCGCTTTCACGCAATGGAGAAGGAAATGGCAACCCACTCCAGTGTTCTTGCCTGGAGAATCCCAGGGACGGGGGAGCCTGGTGGGCTGCCGTCTATGGGGTCGCACAGAGGGCGGCAGTCCCTTGTCCACTTGAGAGGTGCTGTCGTTGATGGTGGGGTGAGGGACAGAATGTGGAGGGAATGTAGGGGTGCTGTGGGCACCCAGGGCTGGGAGTCGGCCCTGACCCGCTGGCCTCCTGCTGCCTTTCCAGGACCTTAGCTGAGTCACCTGGTCTCTCTGTGTGGTTTCCTAGTCATACAGTAAAGGGACTTGGTCGTCTGTATGCTTCCAGTCCTTTCACTGCAAATATTCTGTGATCCTCCTGTCTCATTTCTTTTTGCTGCTCCTCCTTTCTTTTTCACAGACTGTAAAACTGGGGTGGGATGATTATGTGTAATTTTACCTCCTTTTGACAAGCTTTATTCCCCCTTTCTTTGTGTTTAGGTGTAAAAGTAACTAGGTTCTAAGAATCTTAATCTTATAGGTTCTGTTATATAAATGAGATTTGTTGTAGATATTCCTAAGAAGCCCAGAACTTAAACCTAGCAAATTCATTAGCAATTTTTTAAGACATGCAGATATAAATTCGTATTTTCAAACCTAAAATCCTCCCTTCTGATAAGTTATGGGCAGCTAAATTTTTACTACCTTTCGTTTAAACAGGGATTCTCCTGATGAACTTCCTGTATTTGTCGGTACAAACGAAGCAAAGAAAAATTGTATAATTGTTCAAAGTGGAGATAATGTGTTTGCTGCAGTCAAGTAAGAAAATATTTCACTACCTCTCCTATTGATAATATTTGTTTACAATTTTTATACCGTATCAGTCTGTCTCTGATGGGAATTGAGATTAAAGAAAAATTTTTAGAGCATTTCCATGAATTTTGCAGACTTCCCTTGCATACACACTTCATCTTTTCACCAAACAATAGACTCTTTTCTGAGTACTTAATGAAAATGTTACTTAAACTTGACCTTAGTTGTCCCATGGCTAGGTCACAGGATTTTTAGGCATCTGATTTTAAACACAGTCATGGCAAGCTCCTACCAGAAGCTGCATTACGTGGAATGTGATTCACACAGGAGGTTGAGTGTCGTGAAGCAGGCAGTCCGCACATCCTGGGGGCAGGGTGGGAGTGAGGGGCCGGTGTGGGGGGTGTTGCTGACTCAGCTCAGTGGTGGGTGGTCTCTGACCCCCAGGGAAGAGCTGGGGAATGGGGCTCCGGGACTACATTGTCTGTCAGGATCTGGGCCAGTGAGAGGGAGCCCCTTGCCTGCCGTCCCTGGACACTGGGGACGGGACAGGACGGCCATGTGCCTCTGCGAGCCAGTGGGGCTGGATCCGGTCTCCATGCTCTAATATCAGGGCCTCGTCTTCAGAAGGGCAGCGGGGCGGGTGGCATGAGCTGAAGCACAGGGTGGGCGTGGCAGGGGCACCTTGCTCTGTCCTGGGCAGCTGCAGGCCCCGTCCGCAGCAGCTGTGCAGTGGACTGTAATAAAACGAAGGCATCTGACTCGCCTTAAGTGTAAGTAGATCATGTTTGTGTGACGTCTTTTAATCACCTGCTTTTAGAAAGACTCTGATTCCCTGTGCTTGCATGGCACAGATTTGCAGTAAACAGAACTCAGACTCAGGCTGTTGGTGCGCCTGCAGGGCCCCTGCCCGTGCAGACCGCTGCGTCTGAAGGGCGGAGGGCTCCCGACAGGCTCCCTTCTCTCCTGGCAGCTCTGACGTTACAGATGTGGCTTGCTCTTCATATTTTATATGGTTCTTCACACCCTTTGGGTTTATTGTTGTGTTTAAACTGGTGCCACCTTTATTGCAAACGGTAGTTGTTTATTTCCTTGTCTCCTGCGCTGATGTGTGGGTTCATGGGAGAGGCTTTTTCCTGTGCGCGGCGCCTGCTCTGTGAGTCAGGCATTCATTCCACAAACTCTTTGACAGCAGAACCACCACGTTTCCTTCAGTCCTACTGGTCTTATTAAAGAGAAAATTCAGTTGTTATCTAAAATAATACAAGATTGTTCTGGCATTTTTTAGCTTATCAGAGAACACAGAAGAAAGAAAACAAAAATTAATTGGTGATAAATTTATAATTTAGGTGAAGACCAGCAAGGATTTGAGTAGCTAATGTTATTCAAAAAATGTTTTGTACTTTGGAAATTTATATCAAACATGTTTGATAAAGTATTAATAATACTCCTATAGGTTATAATACTTTTCATGTATTATAGATTATAATACTTTGTGTATATTTAGTATAATTTTTGAGACTTTATTGAAATCAGTTAATTAAAATAATTTGTATGTCAGCCTGAGTAAGATATTTTCAGGCAGACCATTTGTTAAAAACAAATTATTTATGCCCAGGGAAACTAGTTTTCTTTGTGTAAGATTTAATAGTAGCCCAAAAAAATGCAAATTCGGCTAACAAAGGTGAGTAAAAGTTAAAGAGTGGTAATACCCACTGGAGATCAGCCCTGGGTGTTCTTTGGAATGAATGATGCTAAAGCTGAAACTCCAGTACTTTGGCTACCTCATGCAAGGAGTTGACTCATTGGAAAAGACTCTGATGCTGGGAGGGATTGGGGGCAGGAGGAGAAGGGGACGACAGAGGATGAGATGGCTGGATGGCATCACCAACTCAATGGACGTGAGTCTGAGTGAACTCCGGGAGTTGGTGATGGACAAGGTGGCCTGGCGTGCTTCGATTCATGGGGTTGCAAAGAGTCGGACACGACTGAGCGACTGAACTGAACTGAACTGAATACCCAGTGGTGTTTATGGTGTAAGAAATCTTTGTGTTCTGTGTCAATTGGTAAAACGTTTATGGAGAGCAGTTGGAATATGGCTGTTTATATATTTTTTCAAAGATTTCTTCACAGATAATGAAGGTTGCCAGGTACTGTGCTACACCTTAAATTAGCAATTCCATTCCTAGCTCCTTTACTGAAGTTTTGGGTTCGTACACAGATACCTGTGTATATTTTAGAAAAGTTGGAAAAAACGCACATTTCCAGCAGTAGAGAAAATTAGGTAAGTAAATAGAGACTATCCATGGAGTGTAGCACCAGGATATTGATCCGTCAGTTTAGGAAGGTGTGGACACACTACGTGAGGAGGTCCTGTAACAGAATGGTGTGGAAAGGCCCCCGCTTCACATCCTGGGACCCACACAGAAATCTGGGTAGACGGAAGGTTCTAAAATACGTATCTTTATACAACAGAATTAGAAGTTATTTTCTTTATTCTGTTCTTTCTTTTCCCTAAAATAATCGTAGCAGTAGTCTGGACCTCACATACCTCCTGAAAGGTCTCAGAGACTGGGGTGCACTGGCCAGTCTGGGCACTGATGCTGAGTTAATGGTTTGAGACCCGCACAGGGGAGCTTCACCTCAGCTGCTGCTCCTCAGCCCCTCCAGAGCAGGACTCGGGAACATTTTTTAAAACTACCTGTTACAGGTAAATCTGAGTGTAGCCCAGAGGTGCACTTCTGTAACTTTAATTAAATGAACATTCATGTCAGTGGACGTTTAATGGCCGTGTACTTCGATCGGGGCCCAAGACCATTTAAAACATTTGCTACTTACTGTAAATACGGCCAGAGTGTCAGGTCTTGGGTCGAGTTGCACTGTTAAATATACTCTCCTTCTCTCCCCTGCGCCCCAACGTCCTCTGCCGCCCCGCCTTGCTGTCCTGTGTCTCATAGGCCACGACTTTTCAAGCAGCGGCTCTGAGTCGAGTGCTTGAATCTGGGAACCCGGGAGGTTCTGACACGTGCTCAGGTCGGGAACCCTCGCTGAACGGCAGCTCTCAGACGGTGGGGTGTGGAGCTGCCCGCCGGCTCGGGGCCGTGAGGGGCGCGCGGGGCGGGCGGGCGGG
>SJYT01000470.1:87988-120488 GCA_006410635.1 Cephalophus harveyi
TATGCCGACCTGAGCGTTCGGGAGACGTTTTCTCAAATGAACTGATGGAGACAATTGACTGTTTGCTGTCATTTCTCAAAATTCAAGATTTGAAAAGCAATCATTAGAATCGGGGGAAGTTGTAGCCAGCCTTGTGAGCGTGGCAGCCGCTCACTTTCTGAAGACTTTGCTGCTGTGATGGATGTGCCGTGGCTGTGGTCTCCCCACCGTGAAGGGATGGGGAGGCTGCTGTGACGGGGAGCTTCACTCTGGGGGAGCGCTCTACAGCCTCGTGAACGGCTGTTTTCCTCACGAACACTGCAGGAGTCTCCCGAGGTCCAGGCTCACTCGCGCCTCAGGGACAGCACAGGCCGTGCTGGCTCTTTCCGTGCGCACATCTGCGCCCCGAGCACCACGAAGCGGTGTCAGAGCGCAGGTTTGAAGCTGAGACGGAGCTGAGCAAGCAGGAGCGGGAGCGGTCCTGCCCGGTAGCAGGGTAGCAGGGCCGCCGGTAGGGGTGGGCCCGAGGGAGGCAGGGAGGAGGCGCTGCGTGGAGAGGGGCAGTGAGGGGAGGGGCCTGGGAGGGGCCCCAGGCCCGCGGCCGCAGTGTGTGTGTGGTCGTGTTGACAGACCTCCCTCCTGGCTCATGGCTGCTGAGGTGAGACGAGGTGTGCTGGGACTTTGCTGTAATTAGGAGACTGAACTTGGTGGTCTCGGCTTTAACCAGCGCACACTCATTCTCTCAGCTTGTTACGGTGTGGTCCTCTGCCTCAGCTTCCCGATCTGTAAAATGGGGATGAGAACAGTGCCCCAGCGGGCGCTGCCCAGCGTCAGTGCCGGGCAGGAGCGGCTTCCTCCAGCGAGCCCGGCAGTGGCTGCAGGAAGGGGACTGGCGAGTGTTCGGCCGGGTGAATTCCAGCTTGCTCTTGCACTCTTGACTTCCTGCTCTAGTGGTAGAAGGCTTCTTTTTTAAGAATTACTGCAGTTAGTTTCTGCTGTACAGCACATGAATGAGTTACACATACATGCCGTTTTTTTGATTCTTTGCCCATGTAGCTCATTACAGACTATCGTATAGAGTTCCCCGTGCTG
This sequence comes from Cephalophus harveyi, assembly GCA_006410635.1. Classification (NCBI taxonomy): domain Eukaryota; kingdom Metazoa; phylum Chordata; class Mammalia; order Artiodactyla; family Bovidae; genus Cephalophus; species Cephalophus harveyi. Next base: position 89,060 of record SJYT01000470.1, read on the forward strand.
TATACAGTCCTTATTAGTTACCTGTTTTATATAGTGTGTATATGTCAGTCCCAATCTCCCAATTTATCCCTTACTTCCTGGTAACCATAGGTTTGTTTTCTACATCTGTAACTCTACCTTTGTTTTGTAGATAAATTCATTTGTATCCTATTTTTAAGATCCTTTTCCTCACTTCCCTTAGTATGCTAGTCTCTGGGTTCATCCACACTGCGCAGATGACACTATTTCGTTCTTTCATTGCTAATTAAATAGGCACCACATCTTCTTTACCCACTCCTCTGTTGACGGACATCTAGGTTGCTTCCATGTCCTGGCTGTTGTGAATAGTGTGCAGTGAACACTGGGGTGCACGGACATGTCTTTTCAGATTATAGTTTTCTCCAGGTGTATGCTCAGGAGTGCGGTTGCTGTATCATACAGTAGCTCTGTGCTTAGTTTTTTGAGGACCCTCCATACTGTTCCCCATAATGGCTGCAACCAATTTATGTTCCCACCAACAGTATAGGAAGGTTCCCTTACCTCCACACGCTCTCCTGCATTCTTAACATAAAATTATTTCCATAACTGGCAATAATGTACTATTTCACATACCTTTAAATTTTATTTTGTATACTTTGCTGGCAGTCTGGTAATTAAGAGTCTGTGCTTCTACTGTTGGGGGGCACGAGTCCAGTCCCCTATGGAGGAACTAAGATCCCACATGCCTTACCGTCCAACCAAAAAAATAAGTAAGTGAAAATAAAAGTTACTTTAAAAAAAAGTTATTTTGAATTGTGCTTTTGTATTAGCTTCTAAAATAGTTTTGCTTTCCTTTACATTTTTAAAATTTCTTAACACAGATTTGAAGGTTAACATTTAAAAGAATTTGCTGATGTTTAAGTATTATAAAGTTCCTCCAATTCTGCACAAGTGCAAAATCCTTTTTTGGAGTCTCCATATTCTTTTCTCCTGTTACATCAGACTTTTGCAAGGTTGTATGTCAGATCCTAGTTGTTGCATCAAGTGATGCAACATAAACTTGGCTTAACCTCACTTTTTAGATACCTTACGTCTTGGTTGTAGACATCACAGGGATAAACAGATCTTGTTTGCTGTTTCTGTGACTGGCAGGTATTTATTAATACTGCTTTTCTCTTGCCTGAAGAATCTGTTAGGGGCTTGAGAGAACATTGGTGGTTATTCTGCCCTCTATTTCTCAGGGCCTGATGTCTGTAACTTGGCTCCCCTCAACTTCCCAGGGTCGGTGCACTTAGTACAGTAGCGTACATACTAATGAGGACTACATACTAATGAGGGCTTTTACTTCTTTTTCAGATTATTTTTGATGAAAAAACTTAAAGAAGTAACAGATAAGAAGAAAACTAGTCTCTTGAAAACCATAGATGAGAAACTCACAGAAGCAGCCAGAGAACTGGGGCTCTCCCTGGAGCAGAGAACTGTGAGGATGAAGCAGAGAGACAAGAAAGTATAGACTACATACTAATGAGGGCTTTTACTTCTTTTTCAGATTATTTTTGATGAAAAAACTTAAAGAAGTAACAGATAAGAAGAAAACTAGTCTCTTGAAAACCATAGATGAGAAACTCACAGAAGCAGCCAGAGAACTGGGGCTCTCCCTGGAGCAGAGAACTGTGAGGATGAAGCAGAGAGACAAGAAAGTATGTGTCCCATCTGTCAGTCTCTGTTTGCTGTTTCAGGGTGGGGGCGGCAGGGGAGGGTTCCTGCTCTCCTTTCCCGCTCACCTGCATCTCCTCCCCTCCCCTCCTGAGGAGACCTGCCCCCGCCTCTCGCAGGGCTGGCTCCAGGGTGGTTCGGGGCTGGACTGGAAGGGTCCTGCAGGTGTGGTAGGCACGGGACGGGGCACCCTTTCTGGTTGCAGAGTTCAGGCCAGGCCAGCCCGGTCTCTCTTTAGTCTTGATCTACCAGTCGCTCATCTCATAGTAGAAGAGCAGCTTTGTACCTCACACTTGCTTACATTTCTTTTTTTAGTAGCTAAGGTTGGATGATTTCATGCCAGGTGATTTTGGGTAGATTTGTAAAGGTCTGCCTTACGGGCTTTATAGTCAGCCCTGAGGATAGTTGGCATATAGGCGATGTTGGTCCTGAGCTGTGTACTGGGGCGTGTGAATTTCTCCACGCAATGGTGTGAGAAGTCTTCTCTCCTTGCTTTATTGAGCCCACCAGCCTTCCTTTTGCACCTGCTGTGTGAGTGGAGTTTCATAAACAGCAGAAACCTCTGGGTTTGGAATCCTTTGGGTTTTTCACTTGTACCTGCCTGGGTAACTTAACAGAGAAGCTGAAAGAATTCTGCTTTGGGGCAAATGAGAATTCCGAGTCTGTCCTGATAACCCCTGGGGAGGAGGGACATTTATTAACTGGAGTCTGGACACCCAGTCTCCTCCAGCCTCTGAGCAGTGTCTCCTGCATGTGGCTGCTTCATCTGCGCATTCTCAGCCAAATGAAGTACTAGTCAACCCTGAATAAGCTAGTAGTAGTAACTAAGTACTTTAGCTTAGTTATTGAAAATCCTACGCCAGTTCCTTTTCTGATCCTGACTCAGCTGCCGGGGTGGGTGACTTTCAGGTAAGTTGTAGTCACTGAATTCCTGTCTTATCAGCTCTTTTAGTCCTTGAGGTCAAGAAGTAGTTACTAAAAATGTCCATGGAATAATAAACTCTCTGCATAGGGCATTTCGAGCTGCTCTAAGATTTCATGTTGCTGTTTTACCTCTCCAGTTTTCACCAGGGGCCTTTTCCCACCTTAGAGTGAGGGGAGGGGAGCATGTCTCACCCCATTGTGATGTAGCCTGGTAAACACATAAATAAAACCTTAGAACTATGATTTCAGCCATGGTTATATCATTTGCCTCCATAAAGGGCGCCCCCAAACTAGAAGCTGCCTGACTTAAGGGAAGTTTGCTGGCAAGTCTGAATGCTCCTGGTGAGACGGGGACCTGCGTTTCACAGACGGGCAGGAGTTCTGGCCACATCCCCTCCTGCTGGGCAGGCCTTCTGGCTCTCTGCCCAGCAGCTGTGGCCTGAACTGACACCACCCCCTGCCTGTGTGGTGGGGCACACGGGGATGACTTCCGTATGCTGACAGTAACAGCCATTCATTTCACTGCTCTGTAATTATTTCAAGTGCTTGACTTCTACCTGATTTCAAAGGAAAGAAATAATAGTACACTTCTGCCCTGGGGTCCAAATTTACTGAAATAAAAGGCACAAATTATATTTTGGCAGAAGTATTAAGGGTTTGTGTATGAGCTTTATTTAGACATCTAGGTTGCTTCCATGTCCTGGCTGTTGTGAATAGTGTGCAGTGAACACTGGGGTGCACGGACATGTCTTTTCAGATTATAGTTTTCTCCAGGTGTATGCTCAGGAGTGCGGTTGCTGTATCATACAGTAGCTCTGTGCTTAGTTTTTTGAGGACCCTCCATACTGTTCCCCATAATGGCTGCAACCAATTTATGTTCCCACCAACAGTATAGGAAGGTTCCCTTACCTCCACACGCTCTCCTGCATTCTTAACATAAAATTATTTCCATAACTGGCAATAATGTACTATTTCACATACCTTTAAATTTTATTTTGTATACTTTGCTGGCAGTGTGGTAATTAAGAGTCTGTGCTTCTACTGTTGGGGGGCACGAGTCCAGTCCCCTATGGAGGAACTAAGATCCCACATGCCTTACCGTCCAACCAAAAAAATAAGTAAGTGAAAATAAAAGTTACTTTAAAAAAAAGTTATTTTGAATTGTGCTTTTGTATTAGCTTCTAAAATAGTTTTGCTTTCCTTTACATTTTTAAAATTTCTTAACACAGATTTGAAGGTTAACATTTAAAAGAATTTGCTGATGTTTAAGTATTATAAAGTTCCTCCAATTCTGCACAAGTGCAAAATCCTTTTTTGGAGTCTCCATATTCTTTTCTCCTGTTACATCAGACTTTTGCAAGGTTGTATGTCAGATCCTAGTTGTTGCATCAAGTGATGCAACATAAACTTGGCTTAACCTCACTTTTTAGATACCTTACGTCTTGGTTGTAGACATCACAGGGATAAACAGATCTTGTTTGCTGTTTCTGTGACTGGCAGGTATTTATTAATACTGCTTTTCTCTTGCCTGAAGAATCTGTCAGGGGCTTGAGAGAACATTGGTGGTTATTCTGCCCTCTATTTCTCGGGGCCTGATGTCTGTAACTTGGCTCCCCTCAACTTCCCAGGGTCGGTGCACTTAGTACAGTAGCGTACATACTAATGAGGACTACATACTAATGAGGGCTTTTACTTCTTTTTCAGATTATTTTTGATGAAAAAACTTAAAGAAGTAACAGATAAGAAGAAAACTAGTCTCTTGAAAACCATAGATGAGAAACTCACAGAAGCAGCCAGAGAACTGGGGCTCTCCCTGGAGCAGAGAACTGTGAGGATGAAGCAGAGAGACAAGAAAGTATGTGTCCCATCTGTCAGTCTCTGTTTGCTGTTTCAGGGTGGGGGCGGCAGGGGAGGGTTCCTGCTCTCCTTTCCCGCTCACCTGCATCTCCTCCCCTCCCCTCCTGAGGAGACCTGCCCCCGCCTCTCGCAGGGCTGGCTCCAGGGTGGTTCGGGGCTGGACTGGAAGGGTCCTGCAGGTGTGGTAGGCACGGGACGGGGCACCCTTTCTGGTTGCAGAGTTCAGGCCAGGCCAGCCCGGTCTCTCTTTAGTCTTGATCTACCAGTCGCTCATCTCATAGTAGAAGAGCAGCTTTGTACCTCACACTTGCTTACATTTCTTTTTTTAGTAGCTAAGGTTGGATGATTTCATGCCAGGTGATTTTGGGTAGATTTGTAAAGGTCTGCCTTACGGGCTTTATAGTCAGCCCTGAGGGTAGTTGGCATATAGGCGATGTTGGTCCTGAGCTGTGTACTGGGGCGTGTGAATTTCTCCAGGCAGTGGTGTGAGAAGTCTTCTCTCCTTGCTTTATTGAGCCCACCAGCCTTCCTTTTGCACCTGCTGTGTGAGTGGAGTTTCATAAACAGCAGAAACCTCTGGGTTTGGAATCCTTTGGGTTTTTCACTTGTACCTGCTAACTTAACAGAGAAGCTGAAAGAATTCTGCTTTGGGGCAAATGAGAATTCCGAGTCTGTCCTGATAACCCCTGGGGAGGAGGGACATTTATTAACTGGAGTCTGGACACCCAGTCTCCTCCAGCCTCTGAGCAGTGTCTCCTGCATGTGGCTGCTTCATCTGCGCATTCTCTGCCAAATGAAGTACTAGTCAACCCTGAATAAGCTAGTACTAGTAACTAAGTACTTTAGCTTAGTTATTGAAAATCCTACGCCAGTTCCTTTTCTGATCCTGACTCAGCTGCCGGGGTGGGTGACTTTCAGGTAAGTTGTAGTCACTGAATTCCTGTCTTATCAGCTCTTTTAGTCCTTGAGGTCAAGAAGTAGTTACTAAAAATGTCCATGGAATAATAAACTCTCTGCATAGGGCATTTCGAGCTGCTCTAAGATTTCATGTTGCTGTTTTACCTCTCCAGTTTTCACCAGGGGCCTTTTCCCACCTTAGAGTGAGGGGAGGGGAGCATGTCTCACCCCATTGTGATGTAGCCTGGTAAACACATAAATAAAACCTTAGAACTATGATTTCAGCCATGGTTATATCATTTGCCTCCATAAAGGGCGCCCCAAAACTAGAAGCTGCCTGACTTAAGGGAAGTTTGCTGGCAAGTCTGAATGCTCCTGGTGAGACAGGGACCTGCGTTTCACAGACGGGCAGGAGTTCTGGCCACATCCCCTCCTGCTGGGCAGGCCTTCTGGCTCTCTGCCCAGCAGCTGTGGCCTGAACTGACACCACCCCCTGCCTGTGTGGTGGGGCACACGGGGATGACTTCCGTATGCTGACAGTAACAGCCATTCATTTCACTGCTCTGTAATTATTTCAAGTGCTTGACTTCTACCTGATTTCAAAGGAAAGAAATAATAGTACACTTCTGCCCTGGGGTCCAAATTTACTGAAATAAAAGGCACAAATTATATTTTGGCAGAAGTATTAAGGGTTTGTGTATGAGCTTTATTTGCCTCCCCCCCCCCCTTTGTTGTTTTTGTCTATTTTCCATGTTATTTTTGTGTTTTATTTAAGGTGGTGACAAAGACCTTTCATGGAGCAGGCTTGGTTGTCCCAGTGGATAAAAATGATGTTGGATACAGAGAGCTCCCTGAAACTGACGGTAGGGTATTTATGTGGCCATGAGCATGTGTTAATGTATGGAGGGAGTTTCCTTGTGTTGAGTAGGTGGATACAGTTCCCCACCCCACCTGCAGTGATGAAAGGCTTAGGCTCTGGGGTTAGGGAGGCTTGAACTGAAGCTGGGTTTGCAGCTGTGTGGCCTTAACCAGTTGTATAACTTTATTAAACCACGTCTTCCATCTGTCACATGGTGAGTGGCGGTGAGTACCATCCATAGGGGTGTCTGGGAGTAACCCAATACATAAGGTGCTTATTATTAATGCCTAACAGTGCTCGGAACAGTGTTTTTACAAGTTTAAACAATACGAGCCTATGGTCTAGGTGACTTTTTCTACTATTTCACAACCTTTGACATTACGGTCAACTTACACTATAGTAGTTTCTGAAATAGCGTGTGTTTGTGAACAGTTTTCCATCTGAATGTAGGTTTTTTTAGCTTTTAGAAGCCCATCCTGAGTTACTTATGTAAGTATAAGCACTCTTTGTCAATGGACTTTTCATACACAAAATCTAATTATTGCTTTGTTGAAAAGGAGGATAAAATCTCTCCTGAGCGCTCTGCCTGTCCCCTGCCCTTCCCCTTTCCTTTTTTCCTGGAAACACCCCTTCATCTGGCTCCCTTGGGAGGGGAGGGTTGGGGCGTGCAAACAAGAGGGCATCGAGATCAGAAATGTTAAAGCACTGTTTTCTCTAATGTGGATAAATGTTAAGCAGTTTTCTCTATTTTATCTCAAATTGCATTTGTGCTGTGGCTCCGCACTCCCATGTTGGTAAAGGAATTGGTAAGGGTTTAACTCCCCAGTGAGTTGTCTCTTGTATTTCTCTTTTCTGTACTGCTTTTTAAAAGTAAGTTGGACAAAGGCAAAAAGAGCAAACTTTACTGTCTATTAGGATTTTTTTTTTTAATCCAGCTTCTGGTGTGGATGAGCCCAGAGGTGGGCTCTGTGTCTGCTCGGTCTCCATACTGGGTTGTTTTTTCTGGTGTGGATGAGCCCAGAGGTGGGCTCTGTGTCTGTTCGGTCTCCATACTGGGTTGTTTTTTTTTTCCAACCATTAAAAAATGAAAACACATTCTTATCTTGAGGACAGTTAAAGCCAGGTGGGTCAGGCTTGTCCATGGTCTGTGCACCCTGGACTAGCCCAGGGAAAACCTCTGGAAGCTGGTGTGACTCCTAGTTTTAGTTAGACTCATGGAGAAACCACTTTGCTGGAACAAGAAATGGATTTTGTTAAGATTCGAGCATAAAAATGGCTTAAGTAAAACGGCTGGTGCGAGTTACAGCACCAAGGCAGGAGGCCCCCAGGGACGGAGTCACGGGAGGCGTGGGGCTCACAGGCAACGCTGCGGCCCTGCTCTCTCAGCCAGCCTCAGGAGAATCTGCAGGACAATTGTGGAGGCCCCGAGCGACGCCGACAGACTGCAGGCCTTTGCCCCCGTCCAGGAGATGATGACCTACGTGCAGTTTGCTAACGATGAGTGTGATTATGGGATGGGGCTGGAGCTGGGGCTGGACCTCTTCTGCCATGGCTCCCACGTGAGTAAGCACCGCCCCCCCCCAACACACACGTGGATGGGTTTTGGACTCAGCTGGAATTTCAAAATGAACTTTTTGAAATGATTTTAAGCAGATTCTTAGAAGATTCTTGAGTTCTAAGAATATTTCTTATTTGAGGTTCATCTTTTATGTTCTGGCCAAGGTGAACGACCGAGACTTTTTTGCCTTCAGGTATGTGTTAACATGGGGCTTCCCAAGTGGCTCAGTGGTAAAGAAACCCGCCTGCCAATGCAGGAGATGCAGGTTCGATCCCTGGGTGGGGAAGATCCCCTGGAGGAGGAAATGGCAACCCACTCTAGTATTCTCGCCTGGAGAATCCCATGAACAGAGGAGCCTGGTGGGCTGCAGTCCTCAAGAGTGGAACATGACTTAACAACTCAACAAATGTTAAGTTTGTTGTTAAGTCTGTATAGCTACGTATACAGCTTCAGAGTGACACGTACATCTCATTCTTGGGCTCCATCTCATTCTCCGTAGAGGATCTGTTCTGTGCTAGATGAAGAGTAAATGCTATTTGGAAATATGCTTTAAAATCTTTAAAATTTAGTGGCGATGTTTTATCATTAACACCTCCTAATTAAATAGGAGAAACCCCCTTACAGCTCCAGCAGTGGTTACCTCAGCTCTAGTTATTTCAGGGTCGGGGAAGCAGGTGCTATGGTGACTTCGGGGCTGTCACCTGCCTCAAGTCCTGTCTTCCCAGCAGCGGCCGTGGGAGTGTGGGGAGCGCACCCTGAACCTCTGCCCTGCTTGTGGCTGCAGCCTGTCCTCCCTGGCCCCGGCACCTGGAGACAGGCGAAGGGGCTGCATTTGGGACGCGGGCTCTGTCAAACAAGTGCTGCTGCACTCTCTGGCTAATGTCACCTTCTTTGGTTTTTCAGTATTTTCATAAAGTTGCTGGCCAGCTTTTACCTCTGGCATATAATCTGTTGAAGAGGAGTCTCTTTGCGGAAATTATTGAAGCTCATCTGGCAAACAGGAGCCAAGAGGACGTGGACCAGCTCGCAGCATGAGTGGGGCTGCCTCTCTGGTGTACAGGATTGCAGAGCTTTAGTGTGAAAAATGTTCTTCTGTTTTTAAGGACTACAGGAAATAAATGGATGGCAACTTTACTTTTCTAAAGCTCTAGTGGCCTGCTTTTCTTTCACAGAGAGTTGGGTCACCTGCATGGTGATGCCCACCTCACCTACAGAAGACGGGGTTCAGCCCCACTGTCCCCTCCAGGAGCAGGCCATGCCCAGTGCCTGTGGATGAGCCCCAAGGAGTTGGGTCCTGAGACTAGGGGTTAACATGAGCTGCAACCACAAGGATGGGGCCTTGGGGCCCACCCCAGACTCTGCCCAGCTTCAGGGGGACAGCATTCACTCAGCCCCTGGGGTCCATTCCTTCCGGCACTGCTCCCAGGGCTCGGCCTGTCAATACAGCACAGGATGTGGACAAAGTGTGTGCTCAACACACCAGGAGGGCTTTCCATGACAAAGTACACACTGGGTCTCCAGTACAGTCCAAGGGGAGCTGTGTTTCACCAGATGCAGATCCTTTTAAAACCTGACAAGACATCCCTCACCTTAAAGACTCAGAGCTCACAGTCAGATGCAGAGCAGCAAGCTGTGGATGGGCCACAGGCCCGTTAGCAGAGCTTTCCCCCTGAGGTCACCCGGCTCACCCCCATCTTGTAGGACCAGCTGGGCCTGCCCACGGAACTCTCCAAAGTTACTGTGTCACCGCCTCCTGAGTCCCAAGACCTGGAGTCTTCGGGACGGCAGGAGCAGGACACACTCCCGGGGAGGCCCTGCAGTCAGACGAACCTCCGAATGGACGTGCACCTGGTGAATGAACACGGTGCCCCTCGCTCGGTGCCAGGGGGAGTCTCTCCCGCACTGCCGGGGGAATGCGCTGAAGNCCAAGACCTGGAGTCTTCGGGACAGCAGGAGCAGGACACACTCCCGGGGAGGCCCTGCAGTCAGACGAACCTCCGAATGGACGTGCACCTGGTGAATGAACACGGTGCCCCTCGCTCGGTGCCAGGGGGAGTCTCTCCCGCACTGCCGGGGGAATGCGCTGAAGACACGCCCACCAGTCACAACTCCCCTCAGCTGCAGCCCATGTCCGGCCGCTGAGACGCAGCAGACGGGGCCTCAGTCCCATCCAGGATTGGCCCGTGCTGACACAGGGCCCAGGCTCTGATGCAGTCCCTTCTCTGAGCTCTGCCTGCAGGTCCCAGGCGCGTCTGAATGGCAGGCGCTTTGTATTAAAAACCCGACACTGCATAGAGTGTTAAAACATAGTCTAACCTTTGAAGCAGTACTTGAGCTCTTTCCACAGATTTAATTTCTAAGGTTCTTGTTAATATTACAGAAGTATTTAGAAATAGTTGTTAATGCATTTACCTTAATCTCAAGTGTACCTTCCATTAAAATGACGCAAGCTGGCTAGAAATTCTTGATTCCTTTAACCGTGCCACTTGTTGATACAACCTCCTCAAATTTAAGTTTTCTAAATTTGCCTTCTTGTGATTTAGTAATACAAATTTCAACAGGATTGCTTATCAAAGAACAAATGAAAGGGTAAAAACAAAAATTCAGCTTACCATCCATTCCTCACACATCTGTGTGCACATCATCAGAAGGTTTGGTATATCAGAACCGAAACAGGGTTTGGGCACCAGTGCCAAGAACCTGGCAGTTACAATGTGAAGACTACAGCTATGAACAGGGCTTTCTGACAACAGGCTTGTGAAGACATTTCCAGGCTCCACGCCCAGCAGCTGTGTCCAAGGGCTGGTCACACATTTTGGAAGGGAGCGGCCTTCCAAGGACTGAGACCTGGTCGTTCAAGAGCGAGCTCCTGCCAGCCCGAAACCAAACCTCCCCTTCTTACCTCCTTCCTGCTCTGGAGGCCTGGTCCTTCGAAATCTCACCAGACATTTTCAGGTCCTTTCCAGCGGCTGCTGTGGCTCCCAGATGCCACCTGCCTTCCTGTTCATTTTCACCCAGTACCTGGGTTCTTTCATGAATAAAAGCAGCTTCACCCAATTTAACAAAACCATTACCCGACTCAGACTTCGCTAAGCTCACACCTGGAGCTTACAAACTGTCTTCCACACAACTTCTCAAGCATGTGTAAAATGATCCAGCCAAGAAAAAAGTGGAAGCGGTGAAACCTCACCCAAGACAGTACTCCCATCTGTGTCCACACAGAGTCATCCCGTGGCACCAGCACAGAGCTTTCTGCTCCCTGGCACCTGCAAGTCCTGTGTATGCAGACAAGCCAGCTGACTCCCCAACCCTGCCAAGCCCCTGCCCTCGTCCCTCCAGCGCCGAGACCTACCTGGTGTCCTCACCTGCCAGTGGGTCCCACCTGGGGACAGGTGCTCCTGCCCACCCCCTCCACAGGAAGCCTTGTCAGCCCGCTGTGCACTCACACCTCACCCCACCTCGTCACCCACGACCAGCATCCCTACCCCCGAGGCCATGTCATGCTCCTGTCCCCCCGGCTGGGGGATTTCTGCCCTGACACTGACCAGCATGAGGCTCCCCAGGATCACATAAACACACGTGCTCGACAACCGCAACACCAACTCATGACATGTACCAGCCTATGATGCTCGTGCCCAGCAGTCCCAGGAGCACACTTGGTGCTCAGTCGGCTGAACAGCACGAGAGCAACAAAACAAGGTATCCTGGGCGTGTCAGGACCAGGTTCACTCCCTAGACGCCACGGATACCGCTGCACAGAGTGTGTCTCCCCTCCCATAGGCAGTTCTGTTTGCAAACCTCCGTGCTTGTTCTCAGAAACACAGTCTGCAGGTGACTTACCTGTCTCCTTTGAGGTGTGAGGCCCCTGCACCGTACGCACACCCTGCCGTCACCCTGGGGTCTGCCAGGTCCCCACAACTCCTGCTTGCCAAGGACAGCACTGCCTCACAGCCCGAGACGCAGGACACTCCGGGAGGCTGCACGCTGGGCGCCCCAGACACACGACACACAGCGGCCGTGACCCCGGGGCACGGTGACCGAGGGAATCAAAGGCCAAACCACACGTTGTCATATAGATTTTAATAGGTTTTCTGATTGACTCATCACAGTCACCATTTGTACTGTAATGATATGCAGCTTTACTACACTAGTATAAATAAACAGATAAATACAGCTCTAGGCAACATCGCAGATGAACAAACTAGGCATTCATGAGTCAGAACTGAACACAATTATTAAGAAGAGATGCTGACACCCTGCCCATTCTCATCATACCTTCTCAGAAAAGGTACTCCAATGAGGCTCTGCCTGCGCTCCACTGGGCCAGGCACTTCCACCGCATGGTCTCCAACTCCCCTCGTTGGGCTGAGACGCAGACACACCCAACATGCCAAAAGGAAAAGTGGAATGGAGTGACAGACACAACCACAAGCGCGCTGGAGGCACAGCCTGCCCCCTGCATCTCAGCAGGAAGGGCACACACTGAGGAGAGAATCGGCATTCGCCCGGGATGTCAGTGTGAAGCAGGACCCAAAATCGGAAAGGAAATGAGGGAGACAAAACACACCACGTGTGACGCCATGTGTGATGCAGTGCGGCCACGGAGCCCGCACGCTCACTGGACCTCGGGCAAACGCATGGACGAGAGGTTGAGAGGAGGCCAGCTGACCGTGGTGCAGGAGGGGCTGTCTCCACACGCTGGGAAGCAAGTGCGGAGGTGGCTGGAAGGGGGAAACAGGACAAAACGCTAACTGCGGGCAGAGCAAAGCTCAGGTGTCGTGGAATTCTCAACGTCTGCTCACCTCTCAATGGTCGTTCTAATATGGCTTCGAGATCTTATAAATCCTCAGCATCATAAAGATCTGTGATCTCCCAGACCTTACAGGTTTATTAAGAATCAAGAGGTGAACAATCGCTTCCAAAATATAAAAACAGCTCATTACCAGGTGTGTTTCAGAAAAATGTCTGTCTCTAAAAATTCATTTTGCCTCCCAAGGTGCATAATCTAGAATTTTCAGGCCAGTGCTTGAAGTGAACTGCCTTTGCTGATGTGAATTGAGACCATGATCAAGACAGGTATTTTCCAAAACCCCAAATTCCAAACACATCCAGTACATTTTCAGCCCCCTGTGCAAAAAAGTGCAGCGTGGATTCAAAATGTCACTGGACACTTGGACATGACCTCCATGGAGATTCACAAGTTCTGTTCAGATCAACATTTTAACTGCTACCTCTGCCATTCTATTTTCTGTTTTTGTTTTTTTTTAAGGTTAACACTATTTAACTTTTAATCTGCGAAACGATACATAGTGTTTCAGCTTCCAGTTAATGAGTCAAAATGGACAAGCCGGAAACACAAACCAGAGGATGGCAGTGAGAGATGAGAAAAGGTTTCCGTACACGTGTGATCACAAACAACCACACCACATCTTAGACCCTCGTTCCACTGTAAACTTTGTTCATATCTCCATTTTTCTAAGTCTGAGTTAGTCTATAAAAATCACATTAAAAAGGTAAAAGTATTTAAGTGTGATATTAACTGATCTGTATTTTATAAATTTTAATCCATAAAAATATAAATAAGAATGGTAAATTTTTAAGAAAGAAATATACATTTAGTGCAAGTTATGAATTACATTTCTTCTTCACTGTCAGCAGTAAAATACCTTAAGGAAAGGGAAAAAAAAAAAACCAGACTGATCTAATTTCAAGAAAAAGAAGATTCCAGTGTTTAAACATGCGACTCATAGCAGGTGCAGCCCGACACAACACTTCCTTCTTGTCACTATCAAAGCAGCAGCATTTCCTTACGCTCAACGGTACTTGTGTTATAGGAGTTTTAGAAACAGAAAAATCTGCGTTAAGACCAGTTCACATTATCCATCGAGTCAGAGAGGGTGAGAAAAGCAAGAAAAAAACTGTCCATCCTCACCAGTCAAGTCCCCTGTGGTGGATGCTGATCCCCTCCCCCGCAGAGCTTCCGCGGCGCCTCGCCCGGTTGTGGTACCGGGCTTGACCCAAGCACCTCGTGTGGGGACACAGCACCCACTCCCTCCCTGTGACGAGACCCCGGTACGACCACGCACATCTCAATATGAGAAAGGACTGCTCCCCACGTGCACACCACTGAGCGGCTTGGTGACAGCTCGCGGGGGAGGGGAGAGGAGAGGAAGAAGCTTGTCCGGAATGTAGAAAGGTAATGCTTTACCTGTACGGTTCAGGAGTTAAACACAATAGTTTTGCTTAAAAAAAGGTGTGGGGGTGGGGTGGGTGGGCAAGACCTTGCAGTCTTAGAGATGGCTCAATTCAGAGGGATCCCTTCTGACGCGGGGCCTGCTGGCCTCTCTGCAGGGCCAGAGAGGGCGGGGTCGGGTCAGGGCCGCCTCCAGGGCTGAGCGCAGGGCTGGGACGGCCCCACGCTGCCCGCCGGCGCCTCTGCCGCCCCTCACCCCACCACAGCAGCCTCGGCAAACCCGCCGCAGGAGCCCGCCGTCGCCGGTCCTGCCTCCCGATCAGAGCGAGCTGCTGCTGAGCAGGCAGGCCTCCTCCCCGTCCTCCTCCCCCTCCTCCGCCGCGGGGCTCAGTTGAACATGATGGAGGCGGGGTCTTGGTTTGCCGTCTGGGCCATATGACGGAGGATGTCTTTTTTTGTGATGATACCAAGGAGGCGTCTGAAAAGGACAAGCAGAAGGTTGCCGTTAAAAGGAAGGGAAAGGAGAAGCTAAACCCACAGCTAAATCCTTTCGGCTGACAGAAGGAGAGCAAAGCAATCAGCCTGAGTCTGTATTTTCAAAAAGCATCTTGGTCAAGTAACTCAACACCCAGCAGCCATGCTCGGAGGTATTGGGCATGACGCCCCTAACCGCTCAGTGTCCCTGCCCTGAGACTGAGCACCGGGCCGTGGAGGCGGAGCCTCTGAGTCACGTGAGCAGCGCGTGAGCGAGCAGAATGCAGAACCAGGAGGGGTGCTGAGCCCACCTGAGGAGGACAGCTCCTTCCCACCAGCCCCAGAGAAGAGAACATAATGACCAAGTCCCCTTTAGAGTGCACTTTTCCTTAAAGAGAAAATTAACTGTCTAAAAAAAACTGATTTCAAGAGCGCCCAGCTGTATGCCAAATCTTCATGAAAGCACATACAATTCAGGTAAAATGCACTTAAAATGATCAACACAGAATTTCAATCCCAAACTTCAGAACCCAAGAATAAACCTCTAGGATGACCCAAGTTTCTACTACAGTCATCAATGCCTTCCTTTTCTGATTTTAGTCAAAAAAGGTACAGTGCTTTTATGAAAGTCTGAGTTGTTAACGCTTACATTAAAAGATAGGTTAAAAAAAAAAATGAAAAAGCAGTCCTAGAAGATTATTACAGATGAAGCAGAAAGCAGAAGGGATGAGTAGTTACTTATTTTTCTGGCCAGTGGTTTCTTCAAAAAGGATGCATGGAGATCAATGCTGGACTGACGTCTACAGGGACAGGCCTCACGAAAGGCTAACAACCACAGGCGAAAGAGCCCAGCGTGGGACTGCCAGAGCCAGACAACTTATCAGAGAACTCGAATCCTCTTTAGTCACGACTCCACTGGGACCCCCGGCCAGGTACAGTCACCACACGTGGCCCTCAGCCGCTGCCCACACTCTAGAAACAGCCTTCCGAGGGTGCTGGAGGCCAGGCCCCGGGATCTGAGGGTGTGTGGGGCGGGCGGGCCGCGGAGCTGGGTAACACCACGTGTGCACATGTGGGGTTAGACTCCCCACGACACAGCCAAGACCAGGGAAGAAAGACAGGGACGGGCTTGGGGGCGCTCCTGGGTGGAGTGGGGATATCTGCTGTAGGATTGCACAGACCACACTGCCTACAGTCCTAAAGCCAAGGAGAGGCTCTGGTGGCCAGGAGGTGGGCCTGCTGCTTCCCAGGGCAGGCTGTGCACACACCCCCGCGTGAGGAGGAGGAAAGGTCTAGCTAGCCTGACAGGGGAGGGACGGGCACAGAGCCACCCCCCGCCCGGTCTGGGGAGCAGCCGCGTGATCACCAGGGGCTCGGCGTGCCGCGTCAGCTCCTCCAGGTGCGCTACCATGTTCTTCTTGGTGATGATCCCCAAGAGGCTCCTGCAACAGACCACGTGATGCTAATGACTGCGGGGGACTCGGGGAGGGGCCCTACCATCATGATACAGAGGGCGAGAAAGAGCTAAAACATGAAGGGCTTCAGAAAAATACACACAGAAGTGCTCTGAAACCCCAGGTACCACTGCATTACTTCTGCTGGCTTTTGCATGTGATGTGATCCTACTTTAAATACTGGCAGGCAGCTGTCCTTCTTAAATTAAAAATCAAGATTATAAAAAAAAAAAAACAAGATTATAAAAGCTCAAAATGAAGATGACTCCAAAAAAATTTCAAAGAAATGCCATCAGTACAGAGCTGCACAACTCTGAACTGTAGCTTCATGTTCTTTCCACAGAGGAAAGTGTTTCTCATTCCTGAAGGGGCAGCCCCCGGCCCTCCTCACTGCATCCACCTTTATAATGGAAGTCAATAAATTCAACTCCGGTCTATAAGGGTATACACATGGGTGCTGAGAACCTTAAAAATCTTTCATCTTTAAATTCTGGAAGCCCCTCCAGCACACCCTGCAGGGTGACTGGACACCTTGCCATCTGGCTAGGTCAGTTCTGTCTCACTGCCTCAGACCACCCAGGCTTCCTGAAAAATGAACGTCAGCAGGGGACCTGCTCAGTCAAGAGCTCTGGGCCCACAGGAGGCTGCTTATACAGCGGTCAGTCACGGGGCAGGGAAGGCCCCTGGGGACGGATGAGCAGGAAGCAGGCAGGGAAGGGACTGGGAGAGGCAAAAAATGCTTCTTTGCAAATGTCTTTTCATCTTTTACAACGATGCACTTATCCTTAAGAACAAAGACAAGCTGAACAGTTCTCAGAGCGTGGGAGCATGTCTCCCTCCAATAGCTCAGAACATGCCCCACACAAAATAAGCACCCACTCAGTTCTAAGAGAAACAATCACCAATTCACCTGCATATATAGTTGGGATCAAGAAAAGTGAGCATCTTGATATTAAGTAAAAGAACCCCAGTTTAATTCTTACTCGTTCTTCTCTACCCAATTACATACAATGATTAACTTCAGTTACTAAGTTAGTAAGCTCTGCCACAACTCGAGGTACGGTACGCAATTAATTTATTAAGGACAAAATGGCAAACTTATACATTTATAAAGTAATCTTTGTATTTACAAAGTAACAGCCATAAAAGGAGGAAATACATATGTTTCCTCTCTTCAGTTACTGCAGAAAAGAGATTTCAGAGTAATAAGGACAAACTCAGTACCGCTTTATTAATTTCAGAAGTCTGGGGGAAATCAATGCAAAATCTGACTCCTGTAAAAGATGATTTTGTTCCTTGGGGCGCACAACGCTGTAAGAGCAAAAAGCCTCGACCAGCACCCTGCCCCAAGGTATCTGTGTCCAGAAACACCAGGCCCAGGAGCCCCTCTGCCCCCCCAGCTTCCTCCCCCAAAGGTGCACGTTTGGAAAACCATGTTGACTGGCCGCCCCGTGTGCGAAGCTCCGCAGTAAAGAAACCTCTACAGCATTTGATCCAACACTTTCCTGGCCCACATGGCCACAGAACTCATTCTGAGCAGTTCCTGTGAACGTCCTGCTGGTTCCACCAAAGCTGAAGGATTCTGAGAGATTCTGCTTATCAGAACACGAAACATGGGCAAGACACCCCCACCCCCACAACCTTGTTTTCTCCTTTCATTTGCAGGTATGGATTCCTCAAGCCTTCTTCCCCCAAACACAGCTGTTTTCCACCTCTAAGGACTCAGTATGAAACCGTAACGTGTTGACCATTAGACTCTCCACTAAAATGCAGAAGACACGCGCTCTCTTCTTATATCAACCTATTTTCCTTGAAGGACAAAAATAAGGAAAAGGTAATCACGGCACCTTCCACCCCAAGCTCTCTTATGAAAAGGCAGGCTCAAGCTAGAACCTGAGCTGTCCGCCCTGACCAGCGGCCCCCCATTCACTCCTCTCTAGCACCTGTGCTGCTCAACAACCTGGCAGGTCAGCGGAGTGCACGGCGGTGACGAGCGCCACGGCCTGTGACGTGCTTCAGCAGGACTGCACCAGGACACGCCCACTGGTCACGACTTGGGAGGACCAGCCACGGGAGGCACAGAGAGCAACACGGAGCAGGTCAGAGTTGAGGCCGACCTGGCCTGGCTTCCTACTGAGCCGTTCATTACTAAAGGGACCCCCACTCATAAGGCTTTCGAAAAGGTACTCCATTTAGCGTCTACTTATTAAGCCTTTAAACAATGAAGTTTGGTACCATTATTCTTTAAACAACCCTAAACAAAAGAAAATAGCTATTTTGCTGACATACATCTCTTTTCCCATCAGTATCTGTGATATCTGATCATCCAATGCCCTGCCCACCACTGAAGAGAAGCCTGAGGGTAAAGCCGCCTTGCACACCAGTTATAAACCTGGAGGCTGCACACCAAATAGACCTGTTTGGTCGATGGCCATTTATCGTTCATTAGTTGTAAAATAATGTAATGTTAAAATGCAGATTTCTGACGACACATCAATAACTACAAGATATGCCCCGCCTAAACAAATCCAGGTTTACACTGTCACGTGACAGCCGACACGCAGCTCACCCCAGTCCCAGACCTTCCTGTCCCAGCCTTTCTGGAGCCACTGCTTCTCTCAACTCCAGTCCAGCTGATGCCCGTTAACTGGAGGAAACCGCAAAGTGGGAGGATTTCCCCCTACTTTCTCATTTCCCTATGGTTACACTAAAATAAATGGGGCAAAACTAATCCTTAGAAAACCTCAAAAAGTCTCACTTTAGGGAAGGGATTTAAGAGGAAAGCTGTGAGAATCTGCTTTAATTAAGCCTTTAAACAATGAAGTTTGGTACCATTATTCTTTAAACAACCCTAAACAAAAGAAAATAGCTATTTTGCTGACATACATCTCTTTTCCCATCAGTATCTGTGATATCTGATCATCCAATGCCCTGCCCACCACTGAAGAGAAGCCTGAGGGTAAAGCCGCCTTGCACACCAGTTATAAACCTGGAGGCTGCACACCAAATAGACCTGTTTGGTCGATGGCCATTTATCGTTCATTAGTTGTAAAATAATGTAATGTTAAAATGCAGATTTCTGACGACACATCAATAACTACAAGATATGCCCCGCCTAAACAAATCCAGGTTTACACTGTCACGTGACAGCCGACACGCAGCTCACCCCAAGTCCCAGACCTTCCTGTCCCAGCCTTTCTGGAGCCACTGCTTCTCTCAACTCCAGTCCAGCTGATGCCCGTTAACTGGAGGAAACCACAGTGGGAGGATTTCCCCCTACTTTCTCATTTCCCTATGGTTACACTAAAATAAATGGGGCAAAACTAATCCTTAGAAAACCTCAAAAAGTCTCACTTTAGGGAAGGGATTTAAGAGGAAAGCTGTGAGAATCTGCTTTTCTCCCCCACAGTGAGTTGGAGAGGAGAAAAATCTTAATTTGAAGCAACTCATCATGAACATGAAAAATACACAAATCAACTAATATTTGCAGAAAACCAACCATGTGCAAAATTTAGTGCCAAATACCCTAGGAGGCCAAACCACATGCCTGGAGCTACATAAGCTCATGGTCTGATGCCATGACTCCTCAAGCATGAGGCACATAAACCAACCTTAGCAGTCCACTCAGTCATATCTGACAACTAGTTACTAAGTCAAAATGAGTCAACTCAGTCATCATATATACACACGCACAAACATGGCTTTTCAAACATGGGATGCTGGTTTAAAAACTAAAATTCAAACATTCAAATGCAGTGATATCACTATGTGATAAACAACAGAAAATATAAGTGTCATCATGTCACACATGGGACCATGAGATTCTTTATACTGAAAAGAGACACTTCAAAACATGAGCACTTTAATATTGAAGGTAAATTATTTTATAGGATAATGTGAAAATATCTATTAAATTTTCAATGCATTAACTTTCAAACTTTTCACTTTTAGGGCTTTATTCTTCAGATCAGTTTTGTTCAGTCACTCACTCATGTTGACTCTTTGCGACCCCATGGACTACAGCATGCCAGACTTCCCTGTCCATCACCAACTCCCGGAGCTTGCTCATGCCCATCAAGTCGGTGATGCCATCCAATCATCTCATCCTCTGTCGTCCCCTTCTCCTCCTGCCCCCAATCTTTCCCAGCATCAGGGTCTTTTCCAATGAGTCAGTTCTTCCCATCAGGTGGCCAAAGTATTTGAGCTTCAGCTTCAGCATCAGTCCTTCCAATGAATATTCAGGACTGATTTCTTTTAGAATGGACTGGTTGGATCTCCCTGCAGTCCAAGGGACTCTCAAGAGTCTTCTCCAACACCACAGTTCAAAAGCATCAATTCTGTGGTGCTCAGACTTCTTTATAGTCCAACTCTCATATCCATACACGACTACTGGAAAAACCATAGCTTTGACTAGAATGTCCATCACCAACTCCCGGAGCTTGCTCATGCCCATCAAGTCGGTGATGCCATCCAATCATCTCATCCTCTGTCGTCCCCTTCTCCTCCTGCCCCCAATCTTTCCCAGCATCAGGGTCTTTTCCAATGAGTCAGTTCTTCCCATCAGGTGGCCAAAGTATTTGAGCTTCAGCTTCAGCATCAGTCCTTCCAATGAATATTCAGGACTGATTTCTTTTAGAATGGACTGGTTGGATCTCCCTGCAGTCCAAGGGACTCTCAAGAGTCTTCTCCAACACCACAGTTCAAAAGCATCAATTCTGTGGTGCTCAGACTTCTTTATAGTCCAACTCTCATATCCATACACGACTACTGGAAAAACCATAGCTTTGACTAGACAGACCTTTGTTAGCAAAGTAATGTCTCTGCTTTTTAACATGCTCTCTAGGGTGGTCATAGCTTTTCTTCCAAGGAGCAACCATCTTTTAATTTCATGGCTGCAGTCACCATCTGCAGTGATTTTGGAGTCCAAGAAAATAAAGTCTGTCACTGTTTCCATTGTTTCCCCATCTATTTGCCATGAAGTGATGGGACCAGATGCCATGGTCTTAGTTTTTTTAATGCTGAGTTTTAAGCCAGCTTTTTCACTCTCCTCTTTCACTTTCATCAAGAGGCTCTTTAGTTCCTCGCCATAAGGGTGGTGTCACCTGCATATCTGAGGTTATTGATATTTCTCTCAGCTGTTTCTCCCTGCGTATTCTTCAGCTATGCATATGTAAATTAGTGCATATGAATGTTCACTGAATATTCTTTGTAACAGTATAATTCAAGAGAATGGTTACAGTCAACTAGAAGGCAGGACAATGAACTGACCATAACCCTTGGCAAGGCTGTAAGCTCTCAGCATCCTGCCCACCATCATTTGCTCACTGTTACCACACTGACTACTATGTATTTCCTGTTCTCCCCTTTCGTGAGCTGTATTATTGTGGTTGTTTTGTTATTTCTCATCAATGCAGTCTGAGGGCATCTGAACCAGAAAACTTGCCCTTTGGTTTCCAGAACAGTGAACATTCCTTCAAGGCTAAAGACACTTTGGACTGTGAACATCAAGCCAGATGCAGTGGCTGAGGAAGACCATGGAGCTCTTTCATAAGAAGGATAAGGATTACGATGTGGCAGGAAGAGTGTGTACAGATGAGTATTTTAGTCACCCAAGGAGTCTAGACTACCTGATGTCAATTCTCAACCTTTCCATTATTAGCACACTCTTAGAGTTTTAAATATTAAATTATGCAATGACGCTTGCATCTAGAGGCCACGTGGCACCATTCTGGTGGGCAACATGTAAGTGGAAGTTGCAGGGTAGGTCTCCGTGGAGAACTCCTCGGAGGAAGAGCCAACAGAGACGGCACTGGTAAGCCTGCAACACCCTGAGCTGACCAGCCGTCCTGCAAGCTCAGAGCAACCACAGAGAGCCAAGGAAGCCCCAGGGACTTTGTTCTGAACACCCTGAACCCACCGCCATTCCCAGCAACTACCTGTACCTGGATTCTATCATATAATAAAAAGAAAACCCTTATCTTGGAAAAAACAAAAAGAGAACTCCCTGCCCTTGATCAAGAGCTCATCCCTCCATCGATTCCTCCCTGCTTCCTGGAGTTACCTTCAGTGGCTGCTGCTGCTGCTGCTAAGTCATTTCAGTCGTGTCCGACTCTGTGAGACCCCACAGACGGCAGCCCAGCACAGTGCAAATACTAGCCATGAGTCACGCTCTCTAGCTTCTATCTGTATTCCAGACCCTTACGGGCTAATACATTGTCCAAGAAATCAAGGCACTTTCCTGGTGGTCCAGTGTTGAAGACTCTACTGCCTATGCAGAGGGCATGGGTCCCATCCCTGGTTGGGGAACTGAGATCTCACATACCACACGGTATGGCCAAAAACAGACAAAAAAAAAGAAATCACAAAGAAAGAGATGGGCTCTACTGGTCAACAATCACATCAAACAGCAAGTGGCAGGACTTCTGAGCTGGGAGGCTACTGCTCCCTGGACTACCTGTGCTGACCACAGGCCTGGGCACAGCTTCCCACATGGATGGCCACCTCCATCCAGAGGGGCCGTGGGGGCGCTGCAGCCGGAGGCGCCCTCCTCCTGCCGTCCCCTAGAGAGGGCCTGCCTGTCCTGTCTGTGCAGGATGGCCGTGGGACCGCCGGGGCCTGTCCTGTCTGTGCAGGATGGCCGTGGGACCGCCGGGGCCTGTCCTGTCTGTGCAGGATGGCCGTGGGACCGCCGGGGCCTGTCCTGTCTGTGCAGGATGGCCGTGGGACCGCCGGGGCCTGTCCTGTCTGTGCAGGATGGCCGTGGGACCGCCGGGGCCTGTCCTGTCTGTGCAGGATGGCCGTGGGACCGCCGGGGCCTGTCCTGTCTGTGCAGGATGGCCGTGGGACCGCCGGGGCCTGTCCTGTCTGTGCAGGATGGCCGTGGGACCGCCGGGGCCTGTCCTGTCTGTGCAGGATGGCCGTGGGACCGCCGGGGCCTGTCCTGTCTGTGCAGGATGGCCGTGGGACCGCCGGGGCCTGTCCTGTCTGTGCAGGATGGCCGTGGGACCGCCGGGGCCTGTCCTGTCTGTGCAGGATGGCCGTGGGACCGCCGGGGCCTGTCCTGTCTGTGCAGGATGGCCGTGGGACCGCCGGGGCCTGTCCTGTCTGTGCAGGATGGCCGTGGGACCGCCGGGGCCTGTCCTGTCTGTGCAGGATGGCCGTGGGACCGCCGGGGCCTGTCCTGTCTGTGCAGGATGGCCGTGGGACCGCCGGGGCCTGTCCTGTCTGTGCAGGATGGCTGTGGGACCGCTGGGTCCTCCCATGTGCAGTGTCTCCAGCAGTCTCACGTGGTGCGGGGAAACCGCCCCACCTACTCCACCCAGCCTCGCTGTCCTCGGCTTTCAGGTGCAGGCTCCAAGCAGAAAGAACAGTGTGGTGGGAACCAGGGGGCCAGAGAGAAAGGGCGGCAGGGAGGCACACCGCAGGCCTGGGAGTGGGAAGTAGCACCAGGCAGCAGGCTGGCGCCAGGGCCAGAGGCACAGTGTCTCCCTGCTCCCCAACTCCCATCAGACCATACTTCCCCAAACTCCCACGTGGAGAAACACGGCCAGGTTATGTGCAAAGGGCAGAAAAACCAATGTGTGCATTTTAAATACGTGTTTATCTGCCAGCACTGTATTCACAGGATTTGCAGATGGAGACTAGAAAAATGGAAGCAGGGCATTTGTAAAAGACTTTCAGCTAATCCACGAACTTTGTCTAATTATACACAATTTCCCTCACCACACAATAAATCAAATAGTAAACAGCCAGTTATTCAGAAAGTTATTACTGTCCTAGAGACAGACACTCTGACCATGAAATATCTACAAGAACAGGCCGCTGCAGTGCTCCATGCAGCGGGGTCCACTGCTCTGAGAAGGGACCTGTCAGCTTGGAGGCCCCCAGTCCCTCTGCGACCCCCTAGGGCACATCGCCAATAAGTGTTTATCTGCCAGCACTGTATTCACAGGATTTGCAGATGGAGACTAGAAAAATGGAAGCAGGGCATTTGTAAAAGGCTTTCAGCTAATCCACGAACTTTGTCTAATTATACACAATTTCCCTCACCACACAATAAATCAAACAGTAAACAGCCAGTTATTCAGAAAGTTATTACTGTCCTAGAGACAGACACTCTGACCGTGAAATATCTACAAGAACAGGCCGCTGCAGTGCTCCATGCAGCGGGGTCCACTGCTCTGAGAAGGGACCTGTCAGCTTGGAGGCCCCCAGTCCCTCTGCGACCCCCTAGGGCACATCGCCTCCCTGCAGCCTGAAGTGCTCCTGGTTCAACAGAGACCTGGCAGTCGACACTCCGCCCATGCTTGGTAAGCGGGATTTTGAGGGGCTAATCCCGAACGGCAGACTTCCCCTGGGGGCCTGACTGGGCTCCCCTCACCCGACCCCGAGGGCCCCGCACGGGAGGGGGACACACCCACCCATTGTGTGTGACGAGGCACTGCCGCAGGCCCAGCTTCCGGAAGATGTCCACCACGATCTCCATGGGCGTGTGGTCTGTCACCGTGAACGGGCTCATGTCCAGGATGCTGCGGAGCTTCAGTGGCCGGGGGCTCTCGGCTGGCAGGGACGGGGTGTGCTGTGCGAAGCACACGCGAGAGCTGCCCACAATCCCCTCCTGCTTTTTCCGGGCACTTTCTGCAGAGACAGAGAAGACCACCCATTACACACTGACAGGGCTCCTTCTGTTTCAACGGCGACCTGCTTATTCACAGACTTAAAACGATAAACAAACATATCCTTTTGACCTCTTCATTTTTTCCTCTTTTCCTAACCAAGAAAAAAACCCACTGAAAAGCTATTTCGCGATCTCCTATACTCAACAGAATCAGAATCCACTAATAACAAATCATCTTCGTGCAAATAAAATATTTCTGGTGTAATCATTAGCACGGCATGATTTTCGTTGCTGCTAATTCTGATGGACCAGGAAGCGTGCTGGGACCATGGGACTTGACACCTGCACAAGCAATGAGACAGCCCTCACTATGGGAGCCTCCCGTCCAGGGCCCGCCCTTGCTGGATCCACAGAGAACTCCAGCCTCCTGCCAGGACCGCACTGTCTGTCCCCTGCTGTGAACCGGCTAATTCGTTCTCTTTTCTGTCATTCAAGCTTAATGCTCCCAGTGAGCCATGAGGTGGGGTGAAACTATTCATACAGTCATATTCCTGAAGGACACCGGCCAACTTTCAGGGCTTATCTGTGAAGACCGTGAATTCCTGCTCCTGGGGCCCCGCTGCTGATGCTCCCGCCTTGTGTCTGCCTCCTCTGCCACCTCTCAATGTGCAAGACAGGACGTGGCCAGGAGGCAGAGCGCTGCCGAGGAAGTACGCAGACCACAGGGCAGGAGGAGGAAACCCACAAAAGGGAGAGCATACACAGGGAAGATGGAAACGCTCGTGTTCCTGCTGCTGAGTCAGTGTGAATTCAAAACTGTGTACACAATTGGTATCTGTCATACTGAACATTATTTTGAACAGAAATTTTGCTACAAAAACATTTAAACAAACATACTAAGCATCAGTCCTCTGTGAACAGTGAGCACAGTTCGTAGACACAAGCTGCAACCCTTTCCACTCATTCCGATCACTAAGGCCCGGCTTCACCGTGCGGTAACGCCCAGCGGGGTTCTAACACTGAAGACAGAGGGGAGGAGAAAGCCCCTCAGCAACGGACATAAATGACTTCGGAAAAATGCTTGTTGAGCTGTTGTCAGCCCAAGGAAGCATCAGGTTACTGGCCCATCATGAATGACAGTCATTCCAAGTGCTTTATAAAGCTAACCCCAATGGTCAACCTGAAACCTTAACTGAGCATGTGTTATACCATCAGTGCAACAAGCAGAAAGACTGCTTAAATATACATCCGACGATAAAACAATCCCAGAAGAGTTTAGAAAAACGCTATCGATGACTGTGATTCATTTACTTTTTTCCTGGAACTACGGGCCTTTATACCTGCATAAGCAAGGAGACAGCCCGTACTACGGGACCCAGAGGCACGCACCTAGGGAGTCCATCTGGGACTCTAATGTGTGGTCTGAAGAACACCACTTTTATATGAAGGCCAGCATTACTGACACAAGCACACTTACTGAACACGTACTAAGTGCCAGGACATCTCCTAGATTTGGTTTTTGGAAAAAAAAAAATTGTTTTTGAATGTTATTCAAGGCCTTTGAAGCAGAAATCATCATCTGAGTTTTGACATGACTCACTCTGTTTTAAGGAGTGCATGCAGATGTCGAGTTACACTTCCAGGAGAAGGGCTTACTTGTATTAATTTAGGAAGCAAACAGGTCTCTATTCATAGCATGGTGTTTCAACTACCTGAGCAGGTACAAGGCTCATTTGAAGTCCTACAAAGAGATACACGAGAGATTGGTCAAGAGACCAGCGTTCGGATTCCTGAATAAATAAGCACCATTTCATGGTCTGGGGTTGGTAACCCTGCTGTGGGGAGAGCCTGAGCAGGGTCTCTGCCAGGTGCACAGAAGCTCCTGAGGGGGCAGCCTGCCCCTGTGCCTGCGCCTCTCTGACCCTGGGCACTCTGTCCGCAGCATTCAAGTTCTCACACAAGCACAGTCTCCCTGTAAAACCCACAGTTCCTAGTACACAAACGGAAAGGAGCAGGCCCACTTTTACACCCTAAGGTGGAAAACAGAAAAGACAATTCCATTCACACTAGAAGTACTAAATACAGGCTTCATTTTGCTTTTTATTTACTTCTTTATTAGTCTTTTGGTCACAGCACAGGGTATGTGGGATCTAGTTCCCTGACCAGGGATCGAACCTGGGCCCCCTGAATTAGCAGCATGCAGCCTTAACCACTGGGCCACCAGGGAAGTCCTGTGCTTCATTTTAAAGAAACCCACACAACATTCAGCCTTACTAATACATCTGGACCCAAAAAGGCAGGAGGCGTGTCTCTCCATTTGGACTAAACTTGAACACAGTAAACTGCTGTTCACTCCTGGTGAGGGCACGTGGCAGAACCACGACTTAAGAGTCTGAAAATATCTTATAAAATTACACGTGTGTCGCTCTCTGACTCAACAACTCCATTTCCAGTATTTGCCGACTTCTGTGCACAGAGAAAATATCAACTGTGTGAGGTTATCAGCTGTGTGAGGAAGCAGTGTTTATCGCAGCAGCAGAAGGGAAACATCTTAAGCGTCCCTCAGTGGGACGCTGACTTATAATCACGACGGATTCCATGGCACCTCCAACCAGTGGCGCTAAAGCTGCTAAAGGTAACATGGTCTGGAGAGAGGCCCAAGAACACATCGTACAGTGGAAAAGATGAGACACAGAGCAGCGCACGATGCAACCTGCTGCTGAAGAAAAAAAGGGAAAGCACACACACTGATGTACATGAGCACAGAATGCTGTCCACAGAAGCGGTGGAAGCTGCCCATGTGTCTGCCTGCAGAGGTAACCGGTGACTGTGGCGTCATGGTGAGAGGTTTCCACTGTATGTTTAACCTTCTTGAATTTGAACTTTGTGTATGTACTGTCTACACATAGACTTAAAAAAAAGTTTTAATGAAAATAACATTAAAATGGAAAGTTTATAAATAAATCTGGGGAAAAGTGGCCTTTTAAATCTTGAGTTTTCCTATCTCCAGAGACGAGAGCTCATGACTTACTCCAGCATTCTTTCTTGCTAAAGTCTTTTTAGAAGTATCTTATATAAATATATATAAACAATATATCTTATATAAATATATTAAACTACATACTATATCTTACATAAACTACGTACTATAGTTTATGTAAATATATATAAACTACATATATCATATATAATATGTTGTTTATAACATAAAAAATCTAGAGCACAGGTCTATTTTTCCCAAAAACTAAAACTTTAGCAAAATATATGTGCATCAACATTTAAGGTATGGTACAACAGACCACAATGTAACCAAGCTTTCTGACAACAGGGTTTGATAACTCACAGACCTAAGGCACCCTGAGTCCCTGAAGGCTGTCATGCCAATATTTTTTTCCCAAGACAGTAATAAAAAATATTTTAAAGTATATCCACAGAATCAGTGGGAGTACAAATAATTCTTAACTTTACCACCGTCTTATCTTTTAAAAACCTGGGCTTTTTCCTTTAAATTTCTAACACCAAAATTCTGATCCTTTTCTTCTTCATTTACTATTACAGCTTACAGTGTAAAAAGGCAGAGAAGGAAGCTCTTCTCTGGTGGCGTGTCGGCCGTGGTGGCGGCGGGGGGTGGACGCGCCTGTGCGCAACCCTGACGCCATACACACTGGGGCCCTCACTCCATGGCCTCCAGCCCATCTCGCAGCGCCAGGACCAGGCTGTGGAGGCCTCCAGGCTCTATCTCCGCAGCTGAACTGGCTGCTCTACAGACTTGCTCTCCTGTCTGCGTGAATGGCTTTTGTAGCTGACAGCTTTCAGTCTGACATGAGAAATACTGCTCATCACACCATCCAGCCTTCCCTCGTAAATGGTGCAAGAACTCAAATACTTTACAACCCTTCTGCAGCAGCCAGAGAGGTCAGCTGGAGGGAGGCGCCAGGTTCACAGGAATGACCTTTGGGGACAGGCTGAATGCTCTGCGTGTTCAGCTGGTCCTCTACTGAACACTGGGAGTGAGTATCAAAGCAACAGCTGGACAAAAATACTCTGTCACCTCTGGAGGTTTGGGAAGAACAGTCAGACTGTAGCAAAGGAGTCAGATTATGCAGAAGTCTTACTGGCCTCATCAGTACTACAGGACTACAAGGAGAGGGGATAAACAAATTTTGGAGGAACAAAATTGGCTTCCTTCTCAGAAATGGTTTATCTCCAAAAAATAACACAGATGGTGAATGCCTTTAAACTATCAATACATTTTCAGGAATGTCAGCACAGAATACAGGAGTACTTCCTTTTTTATCGTGGCACTTAACCAAAAATAAAATCTCAATTATCTTTTTCACTTGCAACTATATATTACAAATTAATAGTATAAATCTAAATTCCAAAATCAAAAAAAGCAATACCCTGTGGATTGGATATGAAAGAGGCCAAAGATGATGGGATTTTCAATAACTTGCATTCAAATATGAGAATGTATTTAGCTGAATACCTCAACAGTTACTAAGGCCTCATAGTACTAGTTCATGTTATTATGAAAATTGTCAACACAACTTTTCTGGTCAAGAAGAGTCTGACTCCAAGCTTTCGAAATAATGCCAAATCAAAAGTTCAAATAATATTTAGGTGGAAAACCACCCATGGAAGCATAAATTCCTTTCCTAAAAAAATCCTAAGAGATAAAGAGATACATAATATACCACTTGCCCCCACAAACTCAACAGATTATATTTTCCAGTTTCCCTTTCTTTCAGAAATCTATTATATATCTATATCTGGCCACCATGGTGCCCAGATGCTAACAGCCAGTCAGAGATGGGTGTGTGTCTGTGTGTGCGGGTTTCTTTAAAAGGGTACCTATGGCGATGGTCAGGTCTCTCCTGAGGGCAAAGCCCACGAGTCTCTGCGACTCCCTGGACATGATGACAGGAAAGCCATTGTAGCTGGTCTCGTTGATCATGTTCTCTATGTCGTCCACTGTCATGTTGTCCTGGGTCAGCACGGCCAGCGGGGGGTCGCTCCTCCGAGGTCTCATGACATCGGCAGCCAGGGTGGTGTGGGTAAACTCTTCTTTGGCATCCAGGAAGGGGTACCCATTCAGCCGGATGTGGGCTTCATAGATGCCTTCCCTCCCGAAGGCGTCGCCCACCCATTTGCTGGTCATCACGGCAGCCATGAGGGGCACGATGTACTCCAGGCCTCCTGTGAGCTCAAAGACGATAACCACCAGGGACACGGTCATCCTCGTCACACCACCTGAAAAGCAGGAAGGGCCCGTGTCAGGAAGCACAGGGGCCCCACCGACCCACGGTGGCAGAATTGCTCCACGATGCAGGTGAACCCAAACTATAAACACAACTTTGTGAAAAAGATCACGACTATTGTGATAAGATCCCGAGAAACACCCATTATCTTTATAACATTTCAAACCTGCTATGCTTCAGATTAAAAAAAAAAAAAAACACAGCTGACCAGCTAAAACGGTCTGCTGTTTTGGTTTAACACTGTAATAGCGACATAATCTCACCCCATGAAAGCTGATGGTTAATTCTTAAAACAGTTTAGTGAAGCATATCATAGCTAACTTATTTACCACCCACTTCCAAATTAAACTTCTGTGGGTAGAATATTAAATTAATGCATCTGTCCTCTAAATCTCTTCAAAACAAGTGAAAACGTTTGGACGCCTTGTGATTTCTGTTAATACTGTAATACCCCCTTAGAAAGGCCTTCTGAACCATTCACAGTGTCCACAAGACCACAACAGGGACCCACCCTTCCCTGACCCAGGCCTCTCCACACACTGAGCTGCCTGCCCCTCATCTCCAGCTACTCATACCTTATCTTATTACAGTCATGCTTGCCTCATTTCCAACTGTGAAGACTTCAGGTGACCCCTTAGCACAGAAACCACCACACACTCAAAACCAAACTCCTCCTCTTCTCCGAAGAGCTCTCCATGCAACCTCCCTGATGCCAACGCCGGGCACCACGTCCCTCCTGACAGCCAAGTGGCCACTCCTGATTCATCCCTTTCCTCCGGCACCGAGACTCTCATCCCGTCAAACACTTGTTTCTGTGTCATTCCCCACTTCCCCATCTCGTCTGCTCAGATTTGCTCTGCAAATCTCTGTGCAGGGGTCCCTTTCACAGTATCTTCCCTCCTACCAGCCTAGTTGGTCCTCAGGACCCTTCCTCAACCTGAGTCGCTTCATCTTCCCTCCCTGACTGCAGCCCCCATCACCTTCCTTCCACCTGACCAGCCGCATTCCCAGGTTAACCTCTCCTCGGTGCTACTTCTACCTTGCTGCTTCTCTGCTTGACATCCTACCAGGGGATCGCAGTCTATACAGTATCAAGCTTAGCCTCACTTTTTGTTATTAGCCTAAGAACGGAAGGCAGAAAGAACCCACTATATATGACATACCTGCATTATGCTATGAATGCCCCAAGCAGTTTACAAAAGCTTCTATTATTTTTAACTACACATACATTTCATCAGGTATTATGCTAACAGTTTTATATGTGTATCATTGTCTATAACCCCCAACAGCAAGAGACAAGTAGTTACTACTTCCATTTTGAAGAAAATAAAAAATCAAGAAGTAAAGGAACTTTCCCAGAGTCCTCACGTTGAAAGTGGCACAGCCACAACCCTGCTACAGACCTGACTGATTCCAAAAGCAAACTCGTCCTGATGAGAATCACGCTCCTCCTCACCAATGCAACTCCACTTCCCGAAGTGCCTACAATGCTCTCCCCTGCAACACTGCCAGTTTCTTCAGACCCCACGGACGCCAGGTCCATCATCCCAGTTCTGCTGTCTGCACACTCCTGGCCTCGTGAACCAAGTTGCCCCCTGCCAAGCCCGCGCCTCTCTCAGCAGAAAGTGCACGTCCGCCCCAGCCGAGCCCCTGCCGCCCGC
>SJYT01000470.1:122809-228649 GCA_006410635.1 Cephalophus harveyi
CCCCCCCCCCCCCCCCCCCACACACACACACACACACACACACACACACACACACACACACACACACACACACACACACCCAGCTACCCCAGCACATACACACACATACACACGAGTCTCTCCCTACCCAACACACGCACACACACACACACACTCACTCTCTCTCCCCCAGGGAAGAATGTCTGTAGCAGCAAAGAAAGAGCCCTTTGAGCAGCCAACAGGGTGAAAACAGCCAAGGTCCCAGGACCCCAGGGACATTTCCAGTCTGTGGTTTGCTGACCTAACCCGGAGGACCTCCTGATTGGTTGGTCATTTCTGAAAGATTAGTATTTCTATGAAAGGGCAGAATTGACAAGATTCTAGAGAAAGAGGGTAAGAAATGAGATAAGCAACTGGTAGCACATAGAAGGCAGCTGCCCCAGACATCCTGAATGAGGAAGGCGCTGTTGGGTCACCTCTGCCCCGTGGCCCCTGTGATCTGCTTTTAGGTAGTGAATCCCCTTGTTCATTATCTTGGGAGAAACATCCATACCCTTAGTAGCCTCTGGCTTTTCAGTATCTAACTTCTATCTCTGTGATCTTAGTGGCCACTGGCTTTTCAGGGTCCAGCTTCTAACACTGTAATCTGGGAAATATTCATCTATTTCCCAAGGTTCCTTCAAGACCCACTTGGGATTCTAGATCATGCCATTGGGCAGCAAGTTCAGATACTGACTGCCCCCTGATTGCATGAAGCACATGGGGAATTTCCACACAGAAATTCTTTTTCTTTTCTACAAAGAAACATACTTGTCTGTTTTTCTGGAAACATAGCTCCCTTTTCGTGTCTCTTCTCTTTTCTAACCTTTGGTAGAGACATAGGAGAGAAGAGTAATTCCCTTTTGTCTCAGCTCCATCCTGTGTAAACTGCTAAGTGTGAGTCGGGAGGAGACAGGGAGAGTGGCGAGCCTGGGGCAAATGGAAGAGGAGTGGGGAGAGCATTCTCATCTCAGAGCAGCAGCCTTGCTGGAACGCAGACCTGGGTGATCAGATCTTGCAAAATGTTTACAAACTGTGGGCTCTTCTGATTTCTAAGTGCTGTGCTGTACTAAGTCGCTTCAGTCCTGTCTGACTCTGTGTGACCCTATGGACTGTAGCCCCCCAGGCTCCTCTGTCCTTTGGGATTCTCCAGGCAAGAATACTGGAGTGGGTTGCCATCCCCTCCTCCAGGGGATCTTCCTGACCCAGGGATTGAACCAACACACACAGCCAGCCAGGCAGACAGACACACACACAGACACAGACACACACACAGACACAGACACACACACAGTCTCTTTACCTAAGCATGCAGCCGCGCCGACCATGGCATACAGGCCGGGGGTGATGCAGTCAGCGCCGACCTCACACCACTCCTTAAAGATGAACCAGTCGTGGTGATAGTAGGCCAGCTGCTCCACCGCGATGCCCACGATGCGGCCGGCGATGGCGCCAATGGCCATGCTGGGGATGAACAGGCCAGATGGGACCTGCGACAGGGCAGACGCTCAGTGAGGCGAGTTCTCCGCGCACATGCCCTGCACGGGTGGTAGGACCCTCCTCTCCCAGGGCAAAAATAAAGCTGCGGCAAACCCTGGCAACAGTCTCCCCAACAATCCCAACAACTGAGTTACAGAGTAACAAACCACCTTCTCCAGCCCAAAGAGACGGTAACCCAAAATGTCCCCTTAGAAGGGGTCAAACAGGCATTTCATTCTCCTGCATGTTAGAGCTTCAGCCAGGGTGGAGGAGGGTGGGGGTCTTAGGGCCTGCTCTGCAGTGACACAGGATGCTGAGCTGGGGCTCCCCTCACTGGACAGCCACACCCTCTTTCCTGGGAATCCAGTCGGGAGGCAGAGAAAGGGCTCCCCACACTGGACAGCCACACCCTATTTCCTGGGAATCTGGTCTGCAGTACACAAGGAGGAATTCAGAGTGTTAATCAGCTGACCTTAAAACAGATTATCGGGGATGATGGGGATGGGCCTGAAGTATCATAAAGGCTTTTGAAAGGTGAAAGAAAAATTTGCGGAGAATAAATTGAGAATGCGGAGATAAAACGAGATATGACCAGACACACTGGTTCTGAAGAGAAGGAAGGGGGCCATGAGCCAAGTCTCCTGGAGGCTGGAAACGGCATGAAAACTGATTTTTGCCCAGAACCTCCGTCACTCCTGTGTACATGGTAACTTCAGCCCAGCGAGATCCAATTTGGGAGTTCTGATCTCTACGACTGTATTAAATGTGTGTGATTTTGTAGTGATTTGTCACAGCAGCAACAGGAAGCTAATATGTGGCTTTAAGACATGATCACAACTCTGACACCACCCCCGAAGTAGAGAGCATGTCCTCCCAAGAACCCGGGACCTTGGTGACCATATGCAGAGAAAAATACTGCAGGCAGCGTGCACAGAAGACATCTTGGGCTGGGCTAGAAACGGTCCTCTTAGGACCCTCACTGTGGGGACCCTGAGCTGAAACAAGAGGCACCTACCCCACTCTACCCAGGCCACCATGTAGGAAAAGCCAGAGACAGGAGAGAGACAGGCAGATGGACAGACCGGGCAGGAGCCCTGGCGGTCCATCCCAGCTGTCGGAACCTGCTCGGCCCTGCTGCCTGACATACAGATGGCTCTGAGACGCCCGGCCCGAGCCGTGCCTGCGGACGGCCGCAGAGCTGACGACAAGTGGCCTCGCGGCTGAGTACCCCACCTGCTGAGCCAAGAGCGAGAGCACAGCGAGCAGCTCTCTTAAGCTGCTAGGTTTGGGGTCAGCTGCTACACAGCAACAGACACCGTGCTCAGCAAGATATCCTAAAGAAGTCTTCTTCCCAAAACTAAAGATTAAACCCCAAAGAGCTTTCTCAGCCTATATTTGTGAATCATCTTCAGATAAAACCTTCATTTCTCTTTCCACGTACAAGTCTTGGACCCGCCACGGTTATCTCAGGATCCCCTCACATGGACACTTACCTTGATACCAAAAGTGAACAC
Organism: Cephalophus harveyi; assembly: GCA_006410635.1. NCBI lineage: Eukaryota > Metazoa > Chordata > Mammalia > Artiodactyla > Bovidae > Cephalophus > Cephalophus harveyi. Next base: position 125,821 of record SJYT01000470.1, read on the forward strand.
AGTCATTATGATCTTAAATATGAGAGCCAGGCACAGCTGCCATATGGCAGAGTACACCCCCAGGCCCGCGGGACGGTCGGGGATGTCGTCCACGATCTTGCTGGCATTCATGTCGTTCCTGTAGTCGCACAGGGAGGAGGACTCCAGGGGCCCGCAGTCCGTGAACAGCTCTTTGATCAGCTCGCTGGTGTTGAGCCGCGTGTACGGGTTGGGGAAGGCGACCACCGCGGTGATGGCCGCCACCACGATGACCTCGAGGACCGGGTACTTCCCGAACTTGGTGGACTTGCGGCGGCGACACCAGGCAATGTTGGCCCTGATAAAGAAGGCTCCCCAGAGCCCGCCGAACACCCCCAGGAGGATAAAGGGAAACAGTTCAAACAGGTACCATGGAGTGTGATACTCCACGTAGAAGAGGACCAGGCGACTATTACCGAACGGATTGATGGATCTCAGAACAAAGGCAGCCACCAAAGCAGCAAAGAACGACCTCCACAGAGTCTTCAGAGGAAAGTAATAGCTGACCTGGAAAACCAAGGGGGAAATTAACGTGGTGATTTTAGAAAACCGCTCTGTTATAACTTGAGCAGTAAATATCAACGCTCTAAATTTTGCTGCAGCTAGAATTTATACATAATGGATTTTCATGCAGTAAGAAAAACACCACTATCTTAGTAACCTTGTCTATCACATCATTACAAATTTACAATATCGACTGATTATAAATGTCTAAAAACTATTTAAAATACCTAGCATTGTGTTATTTTCAAAATGAGCTTCACCCCAGTTCAGTCGTGTTAGTTAAGAATAAATGTACCACTGCCGCTCTTGTTAGTTCACAAAAAAAAGGATTAAATTTCCCTCTTCTCTACTGAAGCAAAAAGAACGCAAACAACTGGGGGAGAAAAGTAAATTTTAAACCATTTCTGAGTCACATTTTTGTGTAAAAACTCTTAAGCACCAATGAGAGAACAAAAACAAAATATTCCCCTTGCTAAGTCACTTCAGTCATGTCCGACTCTGTGCAACCCCACAGATGGCAGCCCATTGGGCTCCGCCATCCCTGGGATTCTCCAGGCAAGAACACTGGAGTGGGTTGCCATTTCCTTCTCCAATGCATGAAAGTGAAGAGTGAAAGTGAAGTCGCCCAGTCGTGTCTGACTCAGCGACCCCATGGACTGCAGCCTACCAGGCTCCTCCATCCATGGGAGTTTCCAGGCAAGAGTACTGGAGTGGGGTGCCATTGCCTTCTCCGAATATTCCCCTTAAGTGACTAGAATTATTTCCTTAAACATCAATAAGAGCCAGAGAAGTAATCACACACAAAAGTTAAAAAGATGACTTAGAAACTGATGAAAAAATGTTAAATAAAAACAAAGCTATAATTTAGCAAATAAGGACTGTTTCTAATATTTTCTATTTAATTCATTTGTGCTTATTTTTAATCAGGTTAAATTTTAAATAACCACATATATGGATAATATTTTTTAAGACTTCTCAATAAAGAACATACATATTACTTTTTATGATTTTTTAATGTAAGAAAGAGTGAAAAGCAACTATAAAAACAAATTTGAAAACTTAAAAACAAAGTATCTATCACACCAGCTAACAAGACTGAGAAGTGTGCCAAAATACACACGTGATGGTGCTTGTGCCTCATTTTATTACTGGTGGCAGCTGTCGTCTTAACCTACCTCTTCCAGACTGAACAGCACTCCTCCGATCGGCGCGCCGAAGGCCACAGAGACGCCTGCAGCGGAGGCAGCCGAGAGCACCTACGAAGAAGATGCAGCCGTTTCATACGCTTACAGGCCCAGCAGGCCAAACTCAGTGTCTGCGTGTATCAGAGCATCTACATCCCCTTCCAAATTTAACTCACATGTCACCTTCCTCTCCAAGCAAACACAAATATTTCTTCTAAAAACACTTGTTTCTCTTCTGCTTTAAAAGTCATTCAAATATTCAATACTCAGTCAAAACACATTTGTGTGAGATATACCAACGTAAACAGGATGTAAAGGAGAAAAGGCAATGGCAATGAATTCAAGCATCAAGATGCCTGCGTGAGAAGACCAGCAAGCCAGGACTGGGGCTCAGGGAGAGCTGTTTGTTTCTAAGTGGGATATCATTTCTTCAGATTTTAGGGCTCACTGCTTCATCACTAATCATTACTTCAGTCTACATCCTAGTGAAATGACCAGGGAACTGCAAACCCATCACGTTTCCCTACATTTTCAGTCAACTGAGTCCTCTGAAGAGATGGCTGCTGCCACCACGGAAGCCTCACGTGAAGGTGCAAACCCCGGCTGCCCCGAGGGCCCAGGCTGACCACCCTGAGCCCCCGCACACAGGCCACGGGAAGGAAGGAACAGAACCCAGGGTCCCCCTCCAGGTCCCACCAGCTGAAGCCAAACACACACAAAGTCACTGGGCATCTACTCATAATTAACCACTTTTCCAAAGAGTCTTTATTCCTTCTACTACTTGACTCCAGCAAATATGTGAGGCTACCAATGCATTTCCTCAAAGGCTGAAATCGTACATCTTTGAAAGAGAAATCTGAAATAATAAAAAATTAAATTCTAAGTGTTATGAGCATGAACTCCATAGTCAGGTTGCTGCTGCTAAGCTGCTGAGTCGCTTCAGTCGTGTCCGACTCTGTGTGACCCCATAGACGGCAGCCCACCAGGCTCCCCTGTCCCTGGGATTCTCCAGGCAAGAACACTGGAGTGGGTTGCCATTTCCTTCTCCAATGCATGAAAGTGAAAAGTGAAAGTGAAGTCGCTCAGTTGTGTCCAACTCCTAGCGACTCCATGGACTGCAGCCCACCAGGCTCCTCCATCCATGGGATTTTCCAGGCAAGAGGACTGGAGTGGGGTGCCACTGCCTTCTCCAGTCAGGTTGCTAGTTGGTAAATTAAAAATGAACAAACACGTGTTTTACTTAAACTGTACCTGGCCTCAGAATGCAGACTCTGACAGGGAGGAGCAAGGCTTACTGTTTCAGTGTTTTTCCCCACCAACACGACTGCAGAAAACACACCTTGCAGAATTTTCTGATTCGAGCTTTAGCAGAATTTATAATCAAGCTAGCACCTACGTACTACAACTCACAGATGTTTTAATCTGTTCCACATAAGTATCTAAGAAGCATTTAAACATATCAAAAGAAGTGGGCAAAGGAAGAAAATCAAATATGAGGCCTAAATGCTTTCAATTAACATGAAAGCCAGCCATGTATACCCCCAAGGTGTCAGAATCAAGTTAAGTCATAAAAATCACAATGTGTTTACACCAAAATCCAGGTAAAGTTAATGTCTATAATATTACCTAATAAGGTAATTTTTGCACTTATAGAGAACAAACAACAAATCTTCCCCCATGATGTCAAGGTCCAACAGCGAGTAATGGGAGTGAACTGACAGGTGCAGACCAGACAGGGGACACGAAGGGATGGGGCTCCCCCAGTCTGGAGCTAATAGGAAGGTTCAAGGAGCCCACTTTTCTTCTAGAAAATATCCACAGCAACCTGCAAACACCAGGTTTCAACGTCTCCGCGATCTCAGGATGACCTAAACAAAAGGGCAAAGGAAGCCCCCCTAAAGAGCCAAGTAAAGAGCAGGTGCTACGCGTGCTTCACTGTGAACCAGCATCAACTTCAGGTGGCCTGACGCCCTCTGGGTTCCCTAAGGAGCCGCAAGCCCCCTGAGGTGGCACCCCTCCTCCAGAGGAAGACAGCTGGTGAGATGCCCCACTCCAGGAGAATTACTGACGGGGAAAACCAGGAGAGAAAGCAACGCAACATTTGGGAAACATGTCAGAGGAGGAAAGGTGTAAGGTAGAGCAAAAGCAAAGGAAAATATTTCTGAAATCCTACTGAAACCAACAGACGCCAGGCCAACTCTAGAGACCATTCAGAAAGGGGAAAGGGGTACAAGGAAGTCTCACGTTACAATTTGAATCTGAGTACAGAATTTACCCAAAAAGAAGACTGTACAATATGTGAAACTGTTCAAGCAGTAAGTGTATGTAGTGGATATTTACCTGTTAAATAAATGACAGAATACACTTACCTCTCTTTTTTTAGCTTCATTTGTGCTGTACTTCGGAAAGAGGTAGGAAAAGATGTTTCCACAGCAACAGGCAACATGGACCAAGGGCCCTTCTTTTCCTAAACTCAAGCCTGATGCCACAGCCAGTACTAATGTGATGGTTTTAATCATTAAAGTCCATTTTCCCAAGTAGCCTCGGATGATGAATCCACTCAAAATGGTTTTAATCTACAAAGGAAAGATCAAAGCAGCTTAATTTCCTTTAAGAAACTGCAAATTTCAGTGGGCAATGGGAAGAGTCACAATTCATTTTCTGAAAGTCTGAACTATTACACTCTATATAATAAATCTGTAACGTATTCTAACTGTCTTCCCCTGCAAGGGTAGAAGGCAACCTTAGCTCATGAACAAAACTGAAATACCAGGCCATGATAAGGGGCTACAGGCTTTGTTACAGGGGGTACAATTACATAACCAGCTAATGGTAAATCACAATATTTCTACTATAGAAATATAATATAGTTAGATACATTTCAAACACTCTGTCAGAAATAAAGGTATTTTGCCTTTAAAGATAGTATGTCTTCTCAGAATAAAATGTGTAATTACGTGTAATATTTTCTTATATATTAAGAAGGATGTGTGACAACTGGTGAATACTATATGGTATTGTTCCGTATTAAAGATGTTCTTAATACAGCTTTACAATCACTAACATTGCTTTTAAAAGCTATGCACTAGAAAAAGCTAGTAACTTACTTAAGACAGAAAAATAAGAAGAGGGGGGAGAAGTAAGTTCATGTTCAATCCTAAATGTATTCTTCACGTTATTACTGATAAAAAGTAAAACCTCAAACTTTATACTATGATCAAATATTTAAAGTATAAAATCATTATAAATATTATTTGCCAAATTCAGGGATTATCTTATGTAATTTAAAAAGTTATAAAAAGAGAATAAATATATTCAAATCCAATTCATAAGAGAAAAACATCAACTAATTCACCAAAGAATTTTAGGCTGACATTTTCCAAGTTCTTGGTGTTTAACTGAGTGCTGATATTTGTTTAGTTATGTACTACATTAGAGCGAGAAGAGAAAAAACGACCTCTCCAGAAATGACTAGGGGGAAGGATTTCTTGCAACAAAGTCTACTATCAGTGGACATTTAAACAATTTTCTTTCTTGTATCACAGACAAGCTGTTTCCCCAGCAAAACCATTATCTCGCCTCCCACGGGCAAAAACCTAAGCATCAGGATCACAAAATGTTAAGACACTGAGCGCTACAGGGCTTACCTCTGGGATCCCAGAGCCACAGGCGTACGGTGCAAACACCTTCACCAGGGAGACGGCAAGAAAGGCGAAACTCAAGGCCCAGAAGATGTACATCATGTAGTTCATGATGTACGAGCCAGGACCCTGAAACCAAAGTGTTCAACAGAACGACTAGTTACTGACGGGCACTGCTAACCCCAGTGCTTGCCACCTAAGCAACTTGCGGCAAACTCTGCAAAGGCTCGTGGTTTACTGCCACAACTGTAACAGCTTTACGGAGCAAACTATTTAAGTAGAACCTAAAACATATTTGTATACATAGAAGGAGACAATCTATTTAATATTTTCCCTAGCTGCTTTCTGATCCCCAGAGTCTTGTTGCCAAGAATCTCAGCTGCACTTCAATCTCTGCCAACCCACAAACCAGTTTTTGAAAACAGTTGGTGAAGACAAAACTGCCTTCACACTCAGCTTTCATTTGCAGCAATTCTGGAGATAAAATGGGAAACAGCACACTGCCCATCTCATTCTTTACAGCTCTAAGATTCAACTACAAGAAAATTCTAAAAACATATCCATAGCTCCTCAAAAACATATATATATAAAATATATATATACTACTCTAACTTCTAAAATGTTCTTCATACATATATATATGACATTTTGACTTCTAAATGTTCTTTATAAAACATCATCAACAGTAAAATAATCATGTAAATACTGTAATGCCACAAGGAAAAATCTAAGGATTTCTATAAAATTATCTCCAGTTAAAAGACTTACTTTACAATTGTTGATAACCTATACTTCCCAAACAATTGTGATATAATAATGTTAATGAACAGTTTTGATAGCTTGGCTTCATATTAACCTTTGTGTTTATACAGCTCCTACTGCACTTCATTTCCACAATAAAAACACAGTTTACATCATAACTCAGTAGACTTGTTTGTGATTATGCAGTTAACTAATACCAGAGCTTTTGAAGCAACACTTAAATTCTACTCACAGCAGTGCAGTCTCATATTTTCCATTCTACCCTGTTACATACACTTCTCTATTTCCCTTTANAAAACACAGTTTACATCATAAATCAGTAGACTTGTTTGTGATTATGCAGTTAACTAATACCAGAGCTTTTGAAGCAACACTTAAATTCTACTCACAGCAGTGCAGTCTCATATTTTCCATTCTACCCTGTTACATACACTTCTCTATTTCCCTTTAGGACAGGTGCAGTCCTCCAGCTTAAGTGAACTGGAGACTGGCTTCACTGTACTGACTGTTAATCCACACGGACACAGGGCAGGACTCACCTCGGCCTGGCCTATGATCAACTCTGCCCACGTTTTCCACTGTGGACACTTGTCCCTCTCTTCGAACGTGGTTTCGTTGGACCCCCAGCAGCACTGCTCGTGGTTGTACCAGAGCGCGCTCAGGCAGATACCCTCCTTCAGGTCCGTCATCCAGTCGGCCGCAATGTCTATTAACCCAGCCAGTGCCCCTGCAAAAGATGTTGGAGGCGCTGAAGATGGTCCACTTCTGGGGCGTCCGAAACTGTCAACTTACAGGGTCAAGGAGAGCTGGGGATGCCCTACAATAAATGGTCATATGGGAAATACTACACGAACCTAAGGTTTTCAAATCTTACTATATGCACGTTTATACTACTTCTTAACAACCGTAAATAGCTATTCTTTGAAATAGTATTGTTCTTCTTTGAAATTAAAACTAGTTACATCATTGAAATTGACTGTAACTTTTTAAATGTGTCTGACTCTTTCAAAGGCTGTCCCTTGGCAGAAGAGCCTCATCTCTGGCTGTGATATCAGAGTTTCTACTGGTGTTTTTTAATTGGAAACCCAATTCATAGACTTACAAAGGATCTTAAGCTCACTATAATGGAATAACCACTAGATTTAGTGAAACTCATGGCAGGAATGAATTACTGTGACAAATAATCAGGTTTTTTCTTTTAACAGAAAAATAAAACATCTCAAGATCATCTTACAAACAGAATACAAAGAATACACAAATTGATGATCAAAATCTAAGTCCTTCTCATATAAGAAGGTGAACAGGTCACATAAACACCTCAGAATCTCAGGACTTCCCTCTATTCTCTCCACAATTGTATATTTTTCTGTCATGCTCTTCAGGACATACTCTTCCATGGTGGAAGCTCAAAGTCAGTAAAGCAGCCCTTCCTGCTGGTTTGTACATCTTCCACAGCTATTCCAGTCGAACCCAGGGCTGCTGAGCACTCTGCAGCCCACTGGAGCCTAAAGTCCGGCCCTAGCCGTGGCCTGCCCACTCACAAGCTATGACACCTCGTCAAGTCACTTAACCTCCCTGTGCTCAGCCCCCCATCCGCACGAGTCAGACCACGGGACTGCCATGAGGTCTACACACACACACAAAGCTTTTGGAACAGGGCATGACCCATAGGAAGCACTCAATAAATATTACCTATTTATTATGATGTTAACACTAAAATACACTTTACCGACCATCTGGTGCAGCTAGGTATTTTACAGAAAAAAGACAACGAGTGAGAAAGGTCAAACTGGACACTTAAGGTGATTGAGCCAAGCCCAGAGCGCTGAGCTTCCCATTCTTACATTTAAGGATATTTTTTTGAAGGAAAGAAACAAAACAAATGCTTCTAAAAATCCAAAAGTTTCTGGAAAAAAAAAAAAAACTGCAGGAAGGAGGGGAGAGCTATTTATCGTCCTGTTAACCACAGCAGCATTGCTGAACAGTCCTCTTTACCTGATGCCAACCCTGTCAGCGTCACCACGAGCCACCCTGACCACGCATCGTACAGGCTTTTCGTCATCTCCCATGCTGATTCTTTCTTTTTGCTGTTGATCTGAAATTAGAAACGGTCATGCTTCATTCTTTAAACTGTGAGTAGCAGCCACAATTCTTGAATCCAACAATTTCCTCAGTTACTATACATGGAACAGTACTTTCTCAACTAAGCAACAGAGTGAGTGAGTTTGGGGCAGAAACAGCAGGTCAGACAGCTGCCGCGCCTGTGCACCAGATGACAAGCGTTGACCCAGAGCCTCAGAATGAGAGCGAGGGAGCCACCGTCCACGTAGACGCTGACCCAGATTGCTTCAGACTGCACCAAAGCTAGCTGGCATGCACCTTTTATAGTGACAGAAATAAGACGCTACAGCTAGAAGTGGCTGTCACTCCCTGCTCCTTCTCTGGTTCTAGCAGTTAAGTGGCATGTAGTGGTCCTAAAAGGCAAGGGCAGTGATGAACAGTACTGTGCCCGTAAACGCAGTACAACACAATCCTGTGAATAAAGGGGCTGCCGAAGCACTCAGGCCTGTAGCGTGCCAGTGTGCCGATGCCACAGGCAGGGTGCCGTCGCTGTGTGAGGCAGAGGACACTGAGGACCTGACGCCAGCTCTCACCCTGAGACGCCCAGGGCCAGTCTGCTCCCTCAGTGAGCGTGTGCTTCACAAGAAGCCCCCCGACCCCGCCACCCCTCTCTGTCCTGCAGCCCGGCTGCTCCATATGCCACACTCTCAGGCCAGGCACTCCCTGCTCCGCCGTCCCGTGGGAGGGCTACAGCCAGAATTCAATGATCTGGTCTCTTTCAAACATCTGGCCTATTTCAAGCCACAAGGCCACATTCAAAAGGCTGAATGAGGCAACTTTACTCCTCCTATGTTATAAGCAACCAATTACAGATATTCACCTTTCAAAAATAATAAACCTCACATTGCTTTTTCTTAATAACTCTAATGTTTAATAAAATACAATATTAAGCAGAAATTTGAAAGTCATCTAAACTTTCATCAGTACAGTATTGGTCAAATAAACTGCAGTTACATCTATGTCATGAGAAACTCTGTAGTCATTAAAAAAGAAGGAGATAACGGCAGTATCATGTAGGGGAGAAAAGCAAGGCATCCATGTGTATAGGATGCTACCATTTATCTAAGAAAAATAAGTATATAAATATGTATGATTGTATTTTAAAAAAATAAAGGGACAACGTAACACTGGACGTGCAACTCCTGAATACTATGCGCAAAGACTGCACACACAGCATTTCTCACACACCGTGAAGGAGGCGACTTGCCTGAGGAAAAGCCTCTGTGTGGTCTGTTTGACCTGCAGCATAAGCCACTTTCATGGAGTGCCATTCTTACTTGAACAAAAAATACTGGAACTCTGGTTTTTCAGACTTGGAAATTTGACAGGTATTTTTCTCAAAAAAACGAACCAAGTAAGCCTGTTATTTCAAGTAAAATGTGTATTTGGTTCCAATGACAGATTTTGAGCTCCAAAATAAAAATGAGAATTTTAGAGAACTTATATCCATTACTGTAAGAATGACAGATCGCAATAGTTAAAGACTTTTCCGAGGAGATTAGTGTTGACATTAACAAATGTGGCTTTTTTGATACTATATACTGACACGGTACAATGAACATGTCAACTATTCAAAGAACTGTATGAATCAGTGAATCAGTATTTGCCAAAGGATCACGGCACAACGCTACAGAATCGTTCACGCAAAGTTCAAGGGGAACCAGAGGATTCTAATGCGACCAAAGACAAGGGCTTCGCTGATGCAGGTCTAGGGCACACACTGCAGTCAGCCTTTAAGAAACTTTAACCACATGTCCCTGCCACTGCCTTGCAGCATCAAAGAAGAAAACCCACAACGACATGAAAAGGTTATTAAAATTTACTCCTGGCTTTTCCAGCTACGCGGCTGTGAGGCTGGATTTTCTTCATGTACTTCAATTGAAACGGCCAGCAGTCTGCAGCAGCAGGTAAGAGAACCCAGCGGCTCTCAGGAGACCAGACAGTAATGAGTGAGGCTCATGAAAATGCAGTTCAGCGCTGCTCTCTCACTCAGCATTTTTTTATCTTGGAAAACAGCTATTTTTCATAAAAACATTGTTTGTGTTAACATGTAATGAGCTTGTTATTGTTACTTTTAAGTGTATGTTTTTGAAATTTCTCAGTTTTATCATCTAATATAGTGTCATGTCTTATTTGCAGAAAGGGTGAATAGTGACTAATGAATCTCAGAAGCAGTACTTTTCATAAACAATATAATCTAAGTCCAATTTCAGGTTTAATAGATATATAAACATTATTATGAAAGGTAGTAACTCATTTGTACAAGCAATTATTACATCTATGAGTTAACTTCAGAGCTCAAATTTGCAAATGGCCTTTTAGAATTTGGAATTTTATTTTCAAGAGATTTTTTCTCTTAAAATTTTTGAAAGACACTATCAATAAACCACAAACAATGACAAAAAAGATACATTGTAGTTTTTAAGCAAAAACCATTCTTTTATTGATTAATACTTTACAACAACATTCCATATGTCCACACAGGACTCAATTTGAGAAATAGCTCAGGATTTAAAACCAAGAAAGGAGATAAAATAGCAAAGCCCCTGGAAACTATCTCCCCAGTAAGCTGCTTCTTTTTCCAACAACTGAAATTATGTAACACATTTCCTCTTTGGCCTGATACTTAAAGTCAAGGGCCAGCTGACTGCTACCTCCTGAACTTGGCTTGATCTTCTTCAACTCACAGGCCTTTGCCTTTCCCTCCTATTCTGTCTTCCTCTACTTCTTTGATTGTAAGCTGCTTCAAATCCCTTCCAGAAAGATAAAGGATATAAATAAACTTTTACTACGTATAGAGAAAAAACCGTATTACTTATAATCTGTGGAACTTTACTTAAATGTGCTTATAACATTTTGGCAGCCTGAGATCACTGGCAGAAAGACATTATTCAAGGATCTCTCTGTGCGCTGCTGTTGTAAAGATTACTGAGCAAACATACCCGTCGATGCCTTTCTCTGTCTTTACACTTCTCTCTCACCCAGTCGATAGTATGGAAGTCATCATAGGTGCCAACCCCAGGGATGGGCTCGTCCAGAAGATCCAGCAAGTGTGTGGAGCTGCTGATGCTGCCCCCGTTGGTCATTGTGTAGTGAGTTCCTGCAGAGCCAACAAGAAACAATGAGCGTGTTCTGTGAGCGACAATGGAGAGTTATGCAGCTCATTAGTAATTCCTAAAGAAATAGAATCACTTGAAATAATTACAATCAACAGAGGAAGGAAAGCGTTAAGAAAATGCATCTCACACTTGGAAGTAAGGAAAAGGACTAGGGCACATCCTGCGCCACTCACAGGAGAGCATGAGAAACCACCTTCCTAAGTCATCCGAGGGTGCCCGGGGGAAGGGAGCTCTGCAGGGCTTACAGGTTACCAGCCGCCAGGGCAGAGAGTCCACAAAGTAAGAACATGGGGCAGAGGATGGATACACTGAAGTGGATACACTGAAGTGGATACAGTGAAGGTGGAAACAGTGAAGGTGGATACACTGAAGGTGGATACATTGAAGATAAAGATGGATATATTGAAGATGAAGGTAGATACACTGAAGAAAACTACAACTGCCCTGGCAAAAAGGCAACTGTATTCTGTCCAGAAGAAAAGACAATGCTCAGTGGAGGTGTGGGTTGCCGGTCAAGATTCTGTTCCAGGAGGAAGTTCTTCCTCTCCCTGACAATGTCTCTCTGCTCTTGAAAAGCCTCGTCTACATCAGCTGTGTCAGCAAGCATGTTCCCTCGCTAGAACTCAATACATAGTATTTGGCCAGTGTCCACTATGCAACAGACTTGAGGGTACAAGGAAGGGGACTGAAACACAATTCACAAAAATACAACTGGCTCTTAAATTTGAAAAGAAATTCAATCTAACACAAAAAAAAGAAACGCAGAGCAAACCTACAGTATCATTCTCCTCTACCAGACCGGTAAAGATTTAAAAGGTTGGCCAATGCACTGAGTTGGCAAAGATACGGGGAAAAGAGGTCCTGGAACAAAATCATTAGGTTCAGTATCAACCGGTGCAGCCTCATTGAGAAGGGAAAGCTGCACACGTGCTGTCCAACCCAGCAGGCAAAGTCCGGGAACTCTTCCTGCACTTATAGCTGTGTCACGCGAGTGTATGCTCCTCGGCTCTTTATCTCGTCACAGCAAAGATTTGGAGTGACGGACATTAAAGCCCCCTCGGCATGTCACAGCTCTCAGGTCCTGGATAGACCATGTTATATAGCTCTCAGGTCTCGAATGGACCAGGTCATAGCTCTTAGACAAATCAGTGTTACAGCTCAGTGTGACAGCTCTATTTTATTTAGAAGATAGCAGGAAAATCTATCTTCGTGGCGTCAGGGCACGTCAATCCAAGGACACGAGAAGAGCGCCCCAGTGCGCAGGAGAGCGAGCGAGCTAGCTCTGACTCCTCTATTTATATGTTTCTCTCTCCCGGGGCCTGTCCTAGGTAAATTGCGCCAGGCAGGAGTGTTGTTTGTTTTACCTGAGGTCCTCACTCCTGTCCTCGGACCTTCTTTTGTTGTTATTTTCACGGGCTTTTCCCTTCCTTGTCTGGTAGCCACCGCATTTTGGACTCCTTTTCCCTGTTCTACCTACCTAACACTTGTGTAAGCCCATAAACTGTGCACAGTGTGGGCACAGAACCGCACTAGAGCTCTAGGAAGAAAGCGAAACAAACGAATGTCAAAGCGCTCACAATCTAAAACGGGTCAGCAAAAGAGCCAGAGTCCATCTGCTAGGCTTTGGAAGCTGAACAGTCATAACTATGCAACTCTTGCCATGTTGAGTCTAAGTCTGCCATACCAGCTCCAAAGAAGTCCTAACAACATACAGATAAGTGAATGCGGCTGTGTTTCATAACAGTTTATTTACAGGAGAAGAGCAAGATTTCATCTAACGCCTGACCCTATTTTCAAAGGCAGCGTACGAAGTTTAACTGGAAAATTATTTGGTTAAATTTATTTGGGGTTAAAAGTTATGCTTATGGTATATTTAAATACAGAGAAAATACTATGAAGCGAAATGAACCAACATGTTAATAATGGTTACCTCTGGGAAGTAGATTTGTTAGAAAAAACAGAGAAGGAACTTTAAATCTCTGCATAGCCGTCACAGGTATATCTATACCCACATATACATATGTGCATGTGCTCAGTTGTGTCTGGCTCTTTATGGCCCCAAGGACTGTAGCCTGCCAGGATCCTCAGCCCACAGAATTTTCCAGGCAAGAATACTATACTGGGTTGCCATGCCCTCCTCCAGGGGATTTTCCCAACCCATGGATCAAACCCGGGTCTTCTGCACTGCAAGCGGATTCTTTTTCATCTGAGCCCCCATAATTTCAAACAGGTGATCTTAACATAATTGATTACAGATTACATCTTCAAATTATGTACCAGTAACAGATTTTATGCCAAAAAATAAACAATCTAAAACTATGTCATTTTAACAGAAATGTACGAATCAATACAGAATATAAGGAGTGGCACTACTAATATAACATTAAACAAATACTAATGTTTAAACAAACACCATAAAAAGAGACTCAAGAAACCCATTTAGTTTATTTTGTGGTTTTATGGAAAACCAAAATTCCAAACAGCAAAATTCCCAGACTACCCTTGCAGTCTGATGGTTTAAACGAACTTGTCCTCTTTTGTTTACAAAGAAACTATTGGAAATGTTCAGTCATTCACAAAAAACGACCCTGGCAAAGCCAGAACCTGCACTTTGCCCAGCACTGTGAACAATGCCAGGCTAGAGCAGGAGAGGCTCCTCAATCCGCCAGGAGTGGGAGGGAGAGGTGCTCAGAGCCCCCACGTCAGGACAAGGACTCGTTCTATTACTGTCCAGATAGAAGCAAATAAACTACACCGGGCTGCAAGTTCTGTTCTTTGATCATTCAAAGAGGCAGTTGAAACAAGCATTATCACAGAAAGGGTTATTAGTATTTCAAACGATGTAATACTGAATATTGGGCTTCCCTGGTGGTTCAGCAGTAAAGAATCTGTTTAGAGATATGGATTTGATCTGTAGGTTGGGAAGATCCCTGAAAGAGGAAATGGGAACCCACTCCAGTAATCTTGCCTGGAGAATTCCATGGACAGAGGAGCCTGGCAGGGCTCCAGATGGGGTCGCCAAAGAGTCAGACACAACTGAGCCACTCCACAACAACAAATATCGAATATTCTACAGTGAACTTAGCGTTTCTTTACTTCTACCAGATAGAACAAAGTCCGTCTTTCCTCTCCACTTACATTTAAATGCTCAGCCTGCAAAGGTGTAAGATTTTAACAGGAGAGTGAGTAGTGTACTGACTTCAGTGTTTTGGCAGAAGCACTCCAGGATAAATAATTTATCATTCTGGCTAAGGGTTTAAAGGCCCAATCCCTCAATGGCCCATGCCTGCTCACGTAAAACACAAGCCCTAAACCCTCCACCGCAACCTTTACATGCTCCAGGTCTCTCTCCCCCATCCTGATTTTATTCAGTAGTTTTCACTTTGTCAAAACTAACTGAAAGGCCATAAATTTTCTTAAGCAACTGGAGAGTAAAAACAATGACAGCATTTATAGTACCTTAACAAATTTCAGCATCTTTGGCTCCACCTTCTGTGTGATAATATTAAAAACGGTCGTTTTGAAGATATTTTTGGAGGGAAGCATCAAAGCCTCTATGATACCACTCAGGAAGACATCTGGGGTAGTCTGCCCCAAAAGCATAAGGAAAACAAACAGAAACTGAGGGAAATTCTACAATGTAAGTGGCTTGTGATCTTCAAGAATGTCAGTCATGAAAGACTAGCTGCACTAGATAAAAGGAGACCGCAGAGACGCGCAACCGAACTCAGTCCGTGCCTGGGATGGGCAGTGCAGGACCGGGACAGTCAGGGCGACACTCAGCAAACTGGAGGACCGTCAGAATAATGACTGAGTAATAGCATCGGCGCCGATTTTCTGATTTTGAAAACTGTACTGAAGCTATGGACGAGCTACATATCCTTTCATAAGGAAACACACACTTTAGTATTCAGCACTTGCAGTGCATCACATCTGCACGTGTGCATGCTCGGTCGCGTCCGACATTTTGTGACCCCAAAGACAGCCCTCCAGGCTCCTCTGTCCATGGGATTCTCCAGGCAAGAACACTGGAGTGGGTTGCCATGCCCTCCACCAGGGGATCTTCCTGACCCAGGCACCAAACCCGCGTCTCCTACATTGCAGGCGGATTTGTTACCACAGAGCCATGTGGGAAGCCCATCACATCTGCATCTTACCCTTACAGGGTTCAGGGAGGAAGAACATGGTGCATCCCATATGTACAATTAACAGTGTATGCAGTGTGTGACAGGGAACGGCACACATGACAGAGACAGACAGACAGGATGAAAGCATGAGGTAAAATGCTAACATTCAGGAATCTAGGGGAAGGGCTTATGAGACTCTCTGCACTATTTTTCAACATCTCTAAGTCTGAAATTAAAAGAAAAAGAATTTTTAAGTCTACTGTGACATATTTTGCAAACTTCAAACTTTGTCCCTATTCACTCTTATCTGGGTAGAGATGGAGACATGCATTACTGATCTTAATTATTACTATTCTACACAAAAAATCAAAAGCAAAATTTCTTTACCACCTAACATGCACTGACAAAGTAAGTCAGTCAGCAGCCGCAGGCTAAGAATTCCCAGCTTCCTGCAGCATGAAGATACTAAGCAAATGAAGCGTGTATCCCCAACAGGCTTCTGAACTAGGGAGGAGAGAGCAGAGACCAGTGTTCTTATTTTGGGGGGCAGCACAGGCCTAGTCCCCTACACATTCACAGAAGCTGTGTGTCCTGCCTCAGTGACTTTCCAGTCACTAGTCTGTAGAAACTACCCCAACATCGAACGTACAGAACTGCACAGTAATTAAAAATTCCAGAAAATCAGAAATAAAGCATTCAAGCTTTTCATACCAGGGGACCCCATGCACCAACATGTCATGTTTAGGGCATCCCTTGACACTTCTGGGGCTGCCACGGCACCTGTCAGGTAGGAATCCGCCTGTCAGTCTGTGCCAGGCAGACTTCTGGGAGGTCAGCCTGTCCCCTCAGGCCGATCTGCTTCCACCGGACACAGTGCCAGTGTACAGGAGAAGTACTGACGGGCCTTCTTGCTTTAGGGGAGCCCACGTGTTTATCTGTTTAGATTCACTGTTTCCCCTCTAATTACTCCTAAAAGAAGTCTGAGTCCTTCTGTGACTCTTGACATCAAATTGGTTTTGGAATTAACCAAGATCGATTTTGGTATAAAAATAAAAAACTTTTTGCTAATTGATTAGAATATTTCTTTGGCTCTGATAAATACGATGAAAGGGCATCTCCAGAGAAAGGGGGACAGTCCAATCTGGCTTTAACCTCTCACCTTGCATTCTGCTTCTTACTGCGCTATAACTGACAACTGAAAAAAATCTATCATATTGTTAATGCAAAATCAATTAACGTAGTTTTAAAATTTAAAGTCTGCTTTAGGATTGCTAGATAAAATTCAAGAATTACCTGGCTATTTAAAAAAAAAGGGGAGGAGTTCAAACTTTTACTTCAGTATGTGTGTGACATCATTTCACATATTTTCTTTTATAGTTTGTTCTACCAAACATGGAAATCTGAGTAGTTCAAAGAAGAAAAGGAAAGACTGGGTCCCACTCCAAACTGGTAGGGAACATTCATTTCTCATAGGATCATAGAAATGCCTATACATTGCTGCATGTTAGCAGTAATTTCAAAGACGTTACATTTCCTAATAGTAACCATGGTTTTTAAATATTCCTAATTATTATTTCTTTGTGTACAGTTCACTGCAATCTAGATTTCACTTAAAGTTTACCTTATAAATGATGAAATGAGACAAACACAAATCACTTAAGTGTTAATCACTTTAAGTGTTAATAAAATTCTTGTAAGCAGGAGTGTAAGTTACCCAGCGTCATCGCCCCACTCCATTTCATGTGTGATACAGCACACACCTCAGAGGCGATGCCACAAGCACAAGTGAAAGCTCTCTCACAGGCAAAGAGCATCTCCTTTTCTTTCCTAAAATAGTATTTCAAGGACTGGAAATTAGGAAATTATAACAGGGCTTTCCAAATCAAGGAGTGAGGCCACACTCCCTCATAAGACCTCTCCTTGCCCTCCTTGACAACTCCTCTTAGAGCTGGGGGAATACAAAGTGATACCATTTACTTGGATTTCTCTCCAAGCACGTGCAGCGCTCACTGATGCAGACACACCAGGACACCTTTTGGAAGTAATCAAAGTTCTCTATCCAACAGTATCTCCTCATCCTCTGTGCACATGTTTCCCACCACAGGGAAAATCAGAGTACAATATTCAGCACTATAGCTTCTGAGTTTCAAACTCAGGCTTTTGAAATTGAAAAGAACAGGCAAAATCTTAAACGGCAGTACATCTGAGTTGTAACCAATGGGATTCTGGGTTTCAAAACGTTTTAAGTAAAAGGGAGTTTCTGCAATAAGTCTTGGACTGAAAAGAGAACAGATAAGAAGCAAGTCTACACAGTTACGTAAGGTTTGCGGGGGAAGCAAGGAGAGGGAATTAAGTAAAGAAGAGAGTTAAAACAGTTAAACTGGCAACTGGCTTCAGCTTTTCACATTTTCTACAAGAAAAAAAGGTAAAATCAAACTGCTGCTGCTAAGTCACTTAACTAGCCACATGTATTTATAAGCGTTCCATTACTTAGCATATTTTCACTACTCAACACACTTTATAAAAACCATTTCAGGTCATTAAATGCATCGGCATATCATTTTCAATGGACTTTAGACTGCTTTATTTAATTGCTATGATGCACTATCATTTAGGTTAGTTTGCATTACAAACAGCATATATAATGAACATATGTGTACCTACTTAGTCATCCTCTTTCCCAACTAATTTTTTAAATTATAACCTTTTTCTTGTTCTTAACTTTCTTTCCCAACCCTATGTCCAGATATTCAATATTAACAACCAGATGTACCTCCAAACTGAAAATAACTACATTATTTCCAAACTGAAAATAACTACATTAACCAGTATTGCCATCAGGTTAGGTTAGTATCTGTGTGATGGAGCCTCATTGTCTCTGCCTACCTCGAAACCTTTCCGCCTTCTTTCTGAAACAGAACCCATTATTTTTAGGAAACTTCTATTCCTAACGGCATGCAGACTTAGTGGGAGAGTCAGTCAAAGCATCTTCAGCACCCCCAACCCAGCTCATCCTTCTCATCAGAATCAACCTCCTGAAGAAATAAACCGTAGCCATCACAGTCAACAAAAGAGAGTCCGAAATGAAGTACTTGAAAGCAATCTCAAAAACGACAGAGTGAACTGTTTGTTTCCAAGGCAAACCATTCAACAGAACAGTAATCCAAGTCTATCCCCCAACCAGTAATGCTGAAGAAGCTGAAGTTGAATAGTTCTATGAAGACCTACAAGACCTTCTAGAATTAACACAGGAAAAAGATGTCCTTTTCTTTATAGGAGACTGGAATGCAAAAGTAGGAAGTCAAGAAACACCTGGAGTAACAGGCAAATTTGGCCTTGGAGTACAGAATGAAGCAGGACAAAGGCTAATAGAGTTTTGCCAAGAGAACACACTGGTCATAGCAAATACCCTCTTCCAATGACACAAGAAAAGACTCTACACATGGACATCACCAGAAGGTCAACACCGAAATCAGACTGATTATATTCTCAGCAGCCAAAGATGGAGAAGCTCTATACAGTCAGTAAAAACAAGACAGGGAGCTGACTCTGGCTCAGATCGTGAACTCCTTATTGTTAAATTCAGACTTAAATTGAGGAAAGTAGGGAAAACCACTAGACCATTCAGGTGTGACCTAAATCAAATCCCTTATGATTATACAGTGGAAGTGACAGATTCAAGGGATTAGATCTGACAGAGTGCCTGATGAACTATGGACAGAGGTTCATGACATTGTACAGGAGACAGTGATCAAGACCATCCCCAAGAGAAAGAAATGCAAAAAAGCATAATGGCTGTATGAGGAGGCCTAACAAAAAGTTGTGAAAAGAAGAGAAGTGAAAAGCAAAGGAGAAAAGGAAAGATATACCCATTTGAATGCAGAGTTCCAAAGAATAGCAAGGAGAGATAAAGAAAGCCTTCCTCAGTGATCAATGCAAAGAAATAGAGGAAAACAATAGAATGAGAAAGACTAAAAATCTCTTCAAGAGAATTAGAGATGCCAAGAGAACATTTCATGCAAAGACGGGTACAATAAAGGACATAAATGGTATGGACCTAACAGAAGCAGAAGATATTAAGAAGAGGTGGCAAGAATACACAGAAGAACCATACAAAAAAGATCTTCATGACCCAGATAATCAGGATGGCGTGATCACTCACCTAGAGCCAGACATCCTGGAATGTGAAGTCAAGTGGGCCTTAGGAAGCATCACTACGAACAAACCTAGTGGAGGTGATAGAATTCCAGTTGAGCTGTTTCAAATCCTGAAAGATGATGCTATGAAAGTGCTGCACTCAGTATGCCAGCAAATTTGGAAAACTCAGCAGTGGCCACAGGACTGGAAAAGTTTTCATTCCAATCCCAAAGAAAGGCAATGCCAAATGCTCAAACTACAGTACAATTGCACTCATCTCACACACTAGCAAAATAATGCTCAAAATTCAAGCCAGGCTTCAACAGTACATGAACCGTGAACTCCCAGATGTTCAAGCTGGTTTTAGAAAAGACAGAGGAACCAGAGATCAAATTGCCAACATCCCTTGGATTATGAAAAAAGCAAGAGAGCACCAGAAAAACATCTACTTCTGATTTACTGATTATACCAAAGCCTTTGACTGTGTGGATCACCACAAACTGTGGAAAATTCTGAAAGAGATGGGAATACCAGACCACCTAACCTGCCTCTTAAGAAATCTGTATGCAGGTCAGGAAGCAACAGTTAGAACTGGACATGGAACAATAGACTGTTTCCAAATAGGAAAAGGAGTATGTCAAGGTTGTATATTGTCACCCTGCTTGTTTAACTTCTATGCAGAGTACATCATGAGAAACGCTGGGCTGGAAGAAGCACAAGCTGGAATCAAGATTGCCAGGAGAAATCTCAATAACCTCAGATATGCAGATGACAGCACCCTTATGGCAGAAAGTGAAGAGGAACTAAAGAGCCTCTTGATGAAAGTGAAAGAGGAGAGTGAAAAAGTTGGCTTAAAATGTAACATTCAGAAACCTAAGATCATGGCATCCGGTCCAATCATTTTATGACAAACAGATGAGTAAACAGTGGAAACAGTGTCAGACTTTATTTTTTGCAGCTCCAAAATCACTGCAGATGGTGACTGCAGCCATGAAATTAAAAGACCCTGCTTCTTGGAAGGAAAGTTATGACCAAGCTAGACAGCATATTAAAAAACAGAGACATTACTTTGCCAACAGAGGTCCATCTAGTCAAGGCTCTGGTTTTTCCAGTAGCCATGTATGGATGTGAGAGCTGGACTACAAAGAAAGCTGGGCGCCAAAGAATTGATGCTTTTGAACTGTGGTGTTGGAGAAGACTCTTGAGAGTCCCTTGGACTGCAAGGAGATCCAACCAGTCCATTCTGAAGGAAATCAGTCCTGAATATTCACTGGAAGGACTGATGTTGAAGCTGAAACTCTAACACTTTGGCCACCTGATGCAAAGAACTGACTCATAGGAAAAGACCCTGATGCTGGGAAAGACTGAAGGCAGGAGAAGGGGATAACAGAGGATGAGATGGTTCGATGGCGTCACCGACTCAATGGACATGAGTCTGAGTAAACTCCGGGAGTTGGCGATGGACAGGGAGGTCTGGCGTGTTGCAGTCCATGGGGTCGCAAAAATGACTGAGCAGCTGAACTGACTGTTGACTGACTGACAGTGATATACAGACAGAAGAGTCTATTTTTTCTGACACCTGAACTTCAAAAGGATAACAGGACACAGAACAGTCCCAGATCTTAGAGTGTGTAAGAAAGCACGATTTGAAAGCAGTAGCTCCCAGATTTAACACAAAACTTTCCTGGGGGTCTGATGCCAGATGCTGTGACCACCCTTCTACTGCCCATGGCTGGAAAACAACAAAACTAGAGAAAAGATCACTTTCTCTGCAGCATGGCCCAGTATAGAAATCCCATGACCTAATGCACTCTGAGGTCAGAAAGACCTAGATTCAAATCCCAGGGCTGCCACATAAGCCAGCAGGATCTACTAATCTCTCAGGTACCTAGGTGATTTCACCTACCCATAGGCTGTGGTATGTGAACTGCAGATAAGCTGTGTAAGATACTTACTATTATATACTATAACTGACAAACAGTAGGAAACCAATAAACACAAGTTACTGTTTCTGCTCAAATAATTTGGAACTTAAAATGGGCTTATTACTCGCAGGGTATTAATATTAACCAAAAGACTAACGATATGACAAATGGAAGAAAAAAATTGTATTACAAATATGAGCAATGATTTCTTCTTAGAACTGTATACTGAGCAAAATCCAATAGATTTTAACATAACTTAATTCATTATACCTGGTATGGCCACAAAAACAAATTTCTAAAATGCACAGTAAATGAACAACCTTTCCATAAAACGGACATCTTATAATTTAAATACCACCAGCATTATTTCATAGTTCAAGTATCAGCAAGTACAATGTGTTTTAGTGTTAGTGATTCGAATTAGTGAGTGAGCTTTCTTGCAAAATGAGTGAGCTTTCTTGCAAAAATAACTATTTATATGAGGACTTTTGTCTTTTCTCCCCAGACACAACACTTTATAATATTCATGCATTCCAATGGAAACACATTTTATTAGTACCTGTAACCTAAACAAAGTTTTTAAATTATCTGCAGGAAAATTCAATTTTAAATTTATGTTATTTATGTTGTTTTGTTTTTTGTACTGAAACGTAGTTGATCTACAATGCTGTGTTAGTTTCAGGTGCACAGCAAAGTGATACAGTTACACATGTGTATCTATTCTTTTTCAGATTCTTTTCTCTTACAGGTTATTACAAAATATTGAGTATAGTTCCCTGGTGCTATACAGTAGGTCCTTGTTGGTTATCTACTTTATTATATATAGTAGTGTATATATTAATCACAAATTCCTAATTTATCGTTCTCCACCCCTTTCCTCTTTGGTAATCATAACTTTTTTTTTTCTATGTCTGTGGGTCTATTTCTGCTTAGTATGTAAGTCCATTTGTATGATTTTATTTGTGTGTGTGTGTGTGTGCTCAGTTGCTCAGTCATGGCTGACTCTTTGTGATCCCAGGGTCTGTAGCCCACCAAACTGCTCTGTCTATGGGATTCTCCAGGCAATAATACTGGAGTGGGTTGCTATTTCTTTCTCCAGGGGATCTTCAAGACCCAGGGATTGAACCTGTGTCTCCTGCTTTGGCAGGCGGATTCTTTACCAGAGTCACCAGGGAAGCCCCATTTTATTTTTTTATAGTCTACGTATAAGTGATACCATATATTTGTCTTTCTCTGTCCATCGTGCTCCACTATGATGATCTCTATGTCCATCCATGTTGCTGAAAATGATACTATTTCATTTTTATAGCTAAGTAATATTCCATTGTATGTATGTACATCATCTTTCTCCATTCATCTGTTTATGGACACTGAGGTTACTTCCATATGTAGTCTATAGTAAATAGTGCTGTTATGAACCTTGAGGTGCATGGATCTTTTCGAATAATGGTTTTTTCCAGAAATATGCCCAAGAATGGGACTGTAACATCATATGGTAGCTCTATCTTCAATTTTCTAAGGAACTTCCATACTAGTCTCCAGAGTGGCTGTGCCAATTTACATTCCCATCAACAGTGTAGGATTCCCTTTTCTCTATATCCTCTCCAGCATTTATTGTTTATAGATTTTTTTATGATGACCATTCTGACTGGTGTGAGGTGATAGCTCACTGTAGTTTTGATTTACATGTCTCTATTAATTAGTGAGGTTGAGCACATTTTCATGTGCTTTTTGGCTATTTGTATGTCTTCTTTGGAGAAATGTCAAATTTATTATTAGGTTGTTTTTTTTGATATTGAGCTACATGAGCTGTGTATTTTGAGATTAATCCCTGTCAGTCGTGTCATTTGCAAATGCTTTCTCCCATTTCATAAGCTGTCTTTACATTTTGTTTACAGTTTCCTTTATTGTGCAAAAAGCTTTTAAGTTTAATTAACCTCCATTTGTTTATTTTCATTTCCATCACTCTAGGAGGTGGATTCAGACAGACGGTGCTGGGACTGTTGTCAGAGTGTCTGTCTACATTTTCCTCTTGTTTATAGGCACTGTGAGTTCACTTTTGTGTTTGGTGTTAGAGAATGTTCTAATATCATTATTTCACATGTGGCTGTCTAGTTTACCCAGCACCATTATTGAAGAGACTGTCTTTTCTCTTTTGTATATTCTTTCCTCCTCTGTCAAAGAGAAATGCCTATATGTGAGTGGGTTTATCTCTGGGCTTTCTTTCCTGTTTCACTTCTGATCTATATTTCTGTTCTTGTGTCATGATTACTGTAGCTTTGTAATATGCTCGGAAGTCAGGGAGCCTCATTCCACCAGTTCCATTTTTCTTTCTCAAGACTGCTTCGGCTGTTTGGAGTGGGGGTGGGGGGTAGGGGTCTTTCCGTACAAATTGTAAAATGTGTTGTTCTAGATCTGAGAAAAATGCCACTAGCAATTTGATAGGAATTGCCCTGAATCTGTACACTGCCTTGGGTAATATGCACATGGAAAAGCAAATGAAACGATGCTCACAAATTGGAAAAGACCGAAGGCATAAGGAGAAGGGGTGTGGCAGAGGATGAGATGGTTAGATACCATCACCGACTCAATGGATATGAATCTGAGCAAACTCTGGGGGAAAGTGGAGGACAGAGGAGTGTGGTGTGCTGCAGGCCATGGGGATGCCAAGAGAAGGACATGACTTAGCCAATGAACAACAACAAAAATCACTAATTATTAGAGGAATGCAAATTGAAACTTCAGTGAGGATCACTTTACACTGGTCAGGATGGCCATCATCAAAATCTATGTCATTCTGACAGTACTGATTCTTCCAATCCAAGAACACAGTATACCTTTCCATTTCTTTGTGTCATCTTCAATTTCCTTCATCAGAGTCATAGTTTTCGGAATACAGGTTTTTTTGTGTCCTCATGTAGGTTTATTATTTTTAATGTAATAGTAAATGGGACAGTTTTCTTAATTTCTCTTCCTGATATTTCATTGTTAGTGTAGAGAAATGCAACAGATTTCTGCATATTAATTTCACATCCTGCAACTTTACCAAGTTCATTAATGAGCTCTAGTAGTTTTCTGGTTATGTTATTATTTAAATAAATATTTTCACCAATGTAAAAAGAACAGTCTTCAACAAACGATGCTGCTACAACAGGCTACCTACATGTAAAAGAATGAAGTTGGACCCTACCTACCTCCCACCATACTTGAAACTTAACTCAAAAAGGATCACAGGCCCAAATGTAAGGGCTACAATTATTAAACTCTTAAAAAAAAGAGAGAAGAGTAAGTCCTTGTGACCTTGGATGTGGTAGTAGTTTTGCAGATAAAATTCCAACGCACAGGTGGAAAAGAAAAAACATAAATGAGACTACAACAGAAATAAGATAGTCTTTCCCACCTACAGGCCATTAAGATTTCTCCCAAAATGCTTATGCATGTGCACTGAGCTCAATTAACAGGACTGACCCTTCACGTCACCAGCCCTCTCTGCCTTTGGCTCCAGACCACAAAGTGGCTGCGACAGTTGTCACAGGCCCTGCTTTGGTCCTGCCACTCAAATCCCCGTGCTTCTGCAGAGGTCAACAACAATAACACATCCCACTCTCATCCTCAGGTTGCTCCAGACTCATCTGAGGCACAGGAAGCCAAGCCAACTGACCCTCCACAGGGACTTACTCATAACCCAGTTATCACACTATTTTTCTTGCTCACAGCTAGAAACATTTCTGACATAGTGTACAGATATGTACCCTAAGTAAAAACAAAGTTTAGCATATATACTAGTTGGCATATACTCTGATACTTTTACTATTTCCTTCCTTCTTTTTTTTTCTTTTTTTAAATACTGGTCACAACCCAACATGTTGAAACTTGCAATTTGACAAAAAATAAACAATAGAAATACAGACATTTATTATTATCTGGCTTCCCACCAGTAGAAACCTTTATATTCCCACCCAGTAGTCCTCAATATGTATTTGCTGAACCGAGCTAAAAATGGTATGTAATTAGTAAATTTCACCATCATACACCTTCAGCAGTCTAAAAGGAACATCCAAATAACTTGCATTATCACTCAGTCGTGTCTCTTTAGTGACCCCAGGGACTGTAGCCGCCAGGCTCCTCTGTCCCTTGGGGATTCTCCAGGCAAGAAACTGGAGCAGGTAGCCATTCACTTCTCCAGGGGATCTTCCCGACCCAGAGATCAAACCTGGGTCTCCTGCATTGCAGGCAGATTCTTTACTGTCTGAGCCACCAAGGAAGCCCATCCAAATAATAGTCCTGCATGCTAAAGCAGGTATATGCTTGTTTACTAACACTAGGACTTATTATCTCTGGAGTCAATCTCAAAGATAGGAGAGCAGTGACCTTTGCCATTTAACCTTATAGGCAGATTACTATCCATCACGCACACATAAAACATATGCATTTTTATTGTAAATTACGAAAGAAGGCAGACAGAAATCTAAAGTTGTGCACGTTTCCTACAATCCAGTATCATGTGTCCATTAAATAAGAGCAGGAAGTCTAGTCCCCAATACATCTTTTTTCTTCCCTCTGTGACATTACTGATAAGAAACGGTCACTTTGGTGAGGAAGGGGAAAGTGAATGCTCTAAGCTGATAGTGGAAGTTCCAGAATGTTAACAGGCTTCCAAATGAAAGATTAAAGACGTAATGCCAAGCACAATGCTAGTAGTACTTAATAGGTGGTCAATTAAACATCCGATGGATAAATATGATAAAGTATTTGCTCTTTACATTTGTTCTGCCATCCAGTCATATTTAGCTGCCATCTGTTTGAACTGCAAAAACCTGGAAATTAAAACCAAATGCCAAAGAAGCTGACAGAAGATACACAACCAGTCAGTAGTGCTGCTAAATTACTCAATTCACTTCTCAGTTCTCTTGATACCTCAAAATAAAAAGCCACGGTCTTGAAGGTAGGGATGATGAAGTGAGGATTAAGACATCTGTATGACGGGAAACAAGTTCCGTGTTAATTTATTCTCTCTGTGTGTAAGATATCTGCATATCATGTGAATAACAAAATCCACAAAATTTGCTCTCTCCAATGGCAAAGAATAAACAAACTAAAGTGAATCTCCATTCTCGATCTGATTAAGGTTTTAAAGGACTACCAAAAAACTATAAATTAAACATGTTTATTAAAAAACAGACACAAAACTTTAAAATAAACTTTAAGCCACCAGTCTCCTGTGGCCTCATGTCAGCACAAAACAGTAACCTCAATGCTGGTAAAACCAATACAGCCAAAACCATAAACCTAACCTATGGGGCCAGAGACTTGCTCACATTTTGATATCTGGAAATACAAAGCATTTTTAACTTACAACAAGTCGCGAGATGGAATAAAATTAATCATACCGAGTGTCAGTTTTAGAGAACACAGCCAGACATAGTAATATGAAATACATTTATTGATGATTTTAAATTCATATACTGTGTGCAAAATAAACTTAAAGGCAGGCTTTGTTTCATACTATGATAACAGAAACACTTTTTGATATCAGGAAAAGAATCTCTGGGCTCTCCCAGGTGGTGCAGTGGTAGAGAATATGCCTTTCAATGCAGGGGACGCAAAAGATGCAGGGCCAATCCCTAGGTCAGGAAGATTCCCCAAGTAGGAAATGGCAATAGGAGTCANTTTTTGACATCAGGAAAAGAATCTCTGGGCTCTCCCAGGTGGTGCAGTGGTAGAGAATATGCCTTTCAATGCAGGGGACGCAAAAGATGCAGGGCCAATCCCTAGGTCAGGAAGATTCCCCAAGTAGGAAATGGCAATAGGAGTCAGTAGGAAATGGAGTAGGAAATGGCAACCCACTCCAATACTCTTGTCTGGAGAATCCCACGGACAGAGGAGCCTGGTGGGCTGCCGTCCACGGGGTCACAAGAAGTCAGCAATTGAGTGACTGAGCACAAACACACACACACAATCTCTACTTGTTCCTGTAATTTACACTCCAATGAACCAATCTGTAAGAAGAGATTTAATTTTCTAGTTGGCTAGAAAATTAAAGGCAATAGACATACAATAAGGATTTGAATTCTAAAAACATTTTTACAAAAGAACCTACAGAACACCCCTATGGCATTAAAAGTATCATCCAGAACATGAATATTCAAATAATGAGCAAACAATGCTAACTACTGATACTTTCAGGAGAGAATAAAAATGGACAAATTCACCTGTTACAAAAGGAAGAAAAAAAGCTTTACTCAAATTTGTCTCTGAGCTAACAGATGTCAAGAAACAACTTCAGTCACAAACTAAAAAAACCAACTTGGGAATCCCCCTGGTCCAGCGGTTAAGACTCAGCACTTTCACTTCTGTGGGCCCCGTCTTCAATCCTCGGTCAGGAAACTAAGATCCTACATGCCACAAGATGCACCCCCCCACCACCAAAAAAAAACACTCTGACTTATAAAGGAAAGGCATACCTCTTACGGTTTAAAACTGGTTTGTCTGGCATTCACAGTCCTCTGGAACCCAGCATTCCGCCACCTTCCTACAGGACTCTATGACTGACCCCATGACACAACAACACTATCCAGCACTCAGTCCCATTGGGTCACTTACTAGCCTATCCTCCCCACCAGGAACGCCCATCAAATCCCCTGTGGACGTGCCAACTTTGCCAACACTCGTCAAAAAGAGACTCATCTCCTCCCTCACTGCCACATGTGAACAGATTCACAGAACATGCAGTTTGTATCATTCATAAGAAATGTATTAACTCCCTTGGGTTCTGTGTTTTTTTAAACCTGGGAAGCCTTCCTACATCCCTACCAGGCTGCATGTGCCAAGTTACTGCAGGGACGTACACAATGCAAAGCAGTGTTCTATGACCACAGTATGAATCTCATCATCTGCTTCGAACCCTGTCTCTTCTTGCATATTTCTGTACCTCAGTTTCATCAACAGGAAAATGAGGATTATAACAGTTCCTACCGCACAGTCTGTGAAGATTAAAATGGTTTGTTACACATCAAGGAACTGGTAAAGGTAAAGCACTTAAGTCGCCTCAGTCGTGTCCGACTCTTTGCGACCCCATGGTCTGTAGCCCGCCAGGCTCCTCTGTCCATGGGATGCTCCGGGCAAGAATGACTGGAGTGGGCTGCCATTTCCTCCTCCAGGGCATCTTTCCGACGCAGGGACTGAACCTGCACCCCTTGTGTCTCCTGCATTGCAGGAGGGTTCTTCACCACCAGCACCACAACAGTGTGTACCTCTCAGTTATTAGGTGTATCACTAACCCTACCACCTCCAGTTCTCCAGCACCTGAGAGTGCCTTACACACACACACACACACACACACACACGAGCTCAAC
Source organism: Cephalophus harveyi (assembly GCA_006410635.1). Taxonomy (NCBI): domain Eukaryota; kingdom Metazoa; phylum Chordata; class Mammalia; order Artiodactyla; family Bovidae; genus Cephalophus; species Cephalophus harveyi. The sequence goes on from SJYT01000470.1 coordinate 154,714, forward strand.
AAAAACTTTGAATGAAACAGTATTCAAATAATGCTAAAAATCCCAAAGATCAAATCCACTATAAGGGCCTGTTAGAATAAACAAGAATTCTACCTCCAAACTACCTAAACTTCAGGAAGGAAGTCAGAGTATAAAACTAGCAGTCCAAATCCAAATCCAGTAATCAAACAAAACTAAAGGTCCCCGCCCCCCATAAAGATGGAAGAGGGCTTCCCTGGTGGCTCAGAGGTTAAAGCCTCCGCCTGCAATGCGGGAGACCCGGGTTCGATTCCTGGGTTGGGAGGATCCCCTGAAGGAAAGGGCAACCCACTTCGGTATTCTTGCCTGGAGAATCCCATGGAGGGAGGAAACTGGTAGGCTCCAGTCCACGGGGTCGCAAAGACTGAGCCACACGACTAAGCGACTCCACTTTCACTTTCAAAGATGAAAGAGACATTTTATGAAAGAACTTAATAGTGTCGGTACAGGAAGGAAATATACCCCAAAAGATAACTATTTCTAAAATGTCATTATAATTTCTAATCCATCAAAAATACATTAACTAATTGTATTTTTATATCTACATACATTTCTAGCCTCTATATTATTCACTTAAGTTGGAACGTTCATCATTTACCATCTCATCTTGACAAAGAACATTAAATTTACTCTACACAGGTAATTCCTAATTCCAGCACTTAGTAATTCAGTAAACAGTCACATTTGCTTTATTGATATCCTTCACAGTTTTATACTTTGGTTATCTGCCTCTTCACTCTTTCCCAGCCCCAAGAGATCTTTCCGGTCTTTGCCATTTTGCCCTCCTACGGTAGCTGACTCTTTTCTTGATTTATGTTTCTCCACTTTCAGTTCCTTTGTTTGACCCAAGGTCAGAAAAGGTCATAAATTACGGAAAACCTCTTATCCATAGATACTAGGATACTACAGAACAGTCAAGTAAGCCTAATAACCAACTGATTTGTACTACAATGACACAATGTTACTTCGAAAACACTGGCTTAGGTTAGCTGGGAAAGGTCTCCTCAAGGGATTAGGAACCCATCTGCGATGCCAACAGTGGAAGAGACTTAGACTTTAGGCAAGATTTCTAAAGGACTATTTGTGAAAACATAATAGAAACAAAAAGCTTCTATTTCAGTAATAACCATATCAGGAACCATGCCTACTTGCACATAAGCTTTGGCTGACTTCTTATTACTTGCATATCTTATACAGAGGTGAGGTCCATACCTAAACTGTGGTAAAGACTGTCAAGCCTATATCACGGGGAATTAAAATTTCCCAATCGCATGTCTCCTGGTTTATTATAAATTATAAATCAACAAATGGATGTTGAAACAGCTCAAAGAAAACACAGTTTAATTGCTGATTAGCAAATACTGTGACAGTTGAGCAGTCACATTCATTCACATCCCTTCCTGTTTAAAGAAATTCCTACCAGAAAAGGGATGATGAGAGCATAGGAAAAAGGAGAGCAGGAGGAACATGTTAGAACTGGAAAAACAATCCCAACAATCCCAATTCCGGGTGCAAAGACCATGAGAAGATTTAATTTTCTTCTTTATGCTTTTAGGTATTTCCCCAAATGTTCTAATTTTTATATATATATAAATATGTATATACACACATATACACACTTTACTAAAGAGGTAACTAAGAGAAAAACACAATATATGTAACATGATCTTCATTTTCTCAAGCATGCTTTTATTAACAACAGAATACCACAGGATGTTACAACTGTTCAGAGCCTAAAATATTAAGAGCCTAGAAGACACAATTCAATACATTTGTTAAATATATTACCTTTTTTTTAAATCCTAATGGAACTTAATATCAAAAGAAGGTGTTATCAGAATAAAAACTATATTTTAAATAAAAGAGGCTAAATACGCTCAGGAAAATCATGACTTCCTTACTTTAAAAAGTGAGTTTATAATATGAAGTTTATAAATTCAAAGTCATCTAGCTCAGAGATTTTTCTTGAGGTTCAATTTTTTTTCTAAAACTGCCTATTTTTAGAACAATCAGTTTAAGAAAAATGAAAAAAGTGCAGTTTAATTAACATGTAATCTGTTCTGGCAGTAACTGCCGAAAAAGATTTACATGAATGCTGGGCGCTTTTCTGGTTTTTACAAACTACTATTATTTTTTCTGATGTGTGAAAATGATTCCATATGTTGGTATCATTCCATTAATTTTTACCAGATATCTATGGAAGACAATGTAGTCACTCAGCTGAAAGCACACTAAATAAAAAATATTGACATGAAAATGTGTTCCTCCTTAAGCAGGTAGAGCTTCTCCTAGGAACTGACTTCGGGGTGCAGAGCTCCACGGTAAGCGACAGCAGCTGAAACCCAGTGGCACCTGAATTAAGGAGGAGAAGCACCGCCGCCCGCGCCCCGCGACGGGACCTGTGCGCGCGGTGACGGCGGCCGCGCTGCGCACGGAGGGAGCCGCCGACCAGGACCTCCATCGGCCTCACCGCGGCCGGGACCAGCCCCACAGCCCGCGTTACCTCGCTTGTGCAGCTCCCGCAGGGGGATGCAGTCTCCGCCCCCGTCGTAGGGCAGGTAGGGGTCGGAGGCAGCGTCCATGGCCGAGGTCCGCAAGCAGCAGCCGAGGGAAAGCTCGCGAGCTCACCGCCCGCGCGCGCCCCGGAACCCCGCCGCAGCAGGTTGGGTAGTCGCCATGCCCGACCTGTCGGCGCGCGCAGCCTCGCGGGCTGACGTCACCCAGGCGCCACGGTTGCCAGGGCGACGGGCTGGCCTCCCCATCAATCAGGCCCCGCTACGTGTGACGGTGACTAAGCCCAGGGGTGACAGACCAAACAGCCTCCACAGCAAGGGGGCAACTACAGCAAGGCGACAGAAACCTACTTCTCGATTTCTCAATACAGAGCTGTGCAAAGAAATTATGCGTGTACACAAGGAATGAACCTTTTCATTCCCAATGTAGGTAAGTGGGAATGATACGCTAAAAAGGCCACGTGATTTTACCGTATAAATACACAAATTTATATGTAACCACGTCACGTGAATCATAAAGATAAAGAAACAGAAGATACCAAAGTCTTCAAGACACTTGGCTTTAAATTGTACTGTGGCTTCAAAAATTCAGTAACTGGACCATTACTAATCCCCTTCAGCAGCCTCCTTCCTTCAGGAACCAGCTAGTTAAGAAAGACATCGAGGTTTAAGAAAGAAACTTAACATCCTAGGTAACTTTGCTAGTTATCAAACTATGCAAAAAGAGACTTACTAGCTGGGAGATTTTCCTCTCTCCTGACTTGTACTTTTCCTACCTCACAAAGATTTTCGTTGTGCTTTGAAAAGGTGGGGGGACAGGGCTTTAGTGAAATATGTCTCAACATGTACTTTAATGGTCTCTTTGCTAGACATTTTATGAAATTTAGAAATAAGGGAACTCATGCTACAGAACGTTTCAAAATGTATCATTTTTATTTTCAAAAAGTATCGTTTTTATTTTCCACTGTATGACCAAGTTGTAAATCAGGACAAACAGGTTAAGAGAGTGCCCCCAAATACCAGGAAAACTTACAGAGAACTTTTCATCTTATAAAAAGGCAGGGAAGAACGTAAGTAGTATAAAACTAAATTACTTATAAATGCCATATAGAATGCATTTTTTTAAAGTCTTTTAAGAGTAGAACTTAACATACCAAAGTATGTTTCGTTTCAAACTATCATTCCAAAAGAAAAAAAGCTGATGCTCATTTAAGCTGAGTTCAAATTTTTACAGCTGCCTCTCAGGTGATTCCTCCCCAGACTACAAGATTCTTTTTCTGAAATAGCTATGATGGGGCAATGCCACTAAACAAAAATTCATTAGAAGCTGTTCCACAGGACTCAGGGGTTTTGTAAGCTGTTCCACAGGACTCAGGGGTTTTGTAAGCACTGAATGTGCCAACCCTAAGGTCTACTCCAATTCAATGATTTTATATGAGAATTGCAGGCAAGAGAAGGAAAGAAAGGACTCAGACGACAGTAAAGAGAAGAGAGATATTCAGCTTGTCTAGTTGTTGCTCATTCGCTCAGTCGTATCTGACTCTTTGCAACCCCGTGGACTGCAGCATGCCAGGCTTCCCTGTCCTTCACTATCTCCCAAAGCTTGCTCAAACTTGTGTCCACTGAGTTGGTGATTCCATCCAACCATCTCATCCTCTGTCGTCCCCTTCTCCTCCTGCCTTCAATCTTTCCCAGCATCAGGGTCTCTTCCAATGAGTTGGCTCTTCGCATTAGGTGGCCAAGTATTGGAGCTTCAGCTTCAGCATCGTTCCAATGAATATTCAGGGTTGATTTCCTTTAGAATTGATTGGTTTGATCTCTTTTCTGTTCAGGGGACTCTCAAGAGTCGTCTCCAGGACCAGAGTTCAAAAGCATCAATTCTTTGGTGCTCAGCCTTTTTTACTGTTCAGCTCTCACATCCGTACATGACTACTGGGAAAACCATTTGTCTAGTACATTTTAGTTATCAGTAGTGATTTGGGAACTTTTTAAAAGTTAGATTAAATCAGTTTTTTTATTTCAAAAAGTTTGAACCTCAGAAAGACATACCTTCTTATAAAACCCCACCTGGGATTTGTGAGTAAAACGATTCTGGGGAAGGAATATAGACAAGTTACTGCCACAGGAATGTTCTGTCTAATTGTCTGTGGTTCTGGTATTAGCATTTATGATATGACCATGGGTGGCTTTTTCTGTTTTCTTCATATTTTCTTGGAAATGATTTTTTTTCCCCTTTTTTCCGCATGGAGAAATGCATGAGAGCCTAGCCCACCTACCACCCCACCTCCCCTCCATGATCCTGTCCTGTCCCAGCCTCCCACCTCTGAAATGATTTTTTTAAACAAGGAAATCTAACTTTTAAACAATGAGCCAACTTTGCTAAATTAACTAAGAGTAAATTTGGTCCTTTTTGGTACTTTGGTATGTCAAGTTCTACTATTACAAGACTTTTTAAAATGCATTCTATACAGCATTTAGAAATAATTTCATTTTATACTACTTATATTCTTCCCTGCCTTTTTATAAGATGAAAAGCTATCTACAAGTTTTCCTGGTATTTGGAGGCACTCTCTTAATCTGTTTGTCCTGATTTACAACTTGGTCACACAGGAAAACTAAAAATGACAGCTAGCCAGCACTAACTAAAGGGGGAAGAATACTTTCCCTATAAAATACACTGACGGCGTTGCATAGGTAAACATTTTTGTAGCCTGAGTAAAATGAATATTTTTAAAGAACACTGTATTTCTGTATGTAGGCATGTTTATATTATATACAGTGTATCTGTATAGAGTTAAGTTTAGAATGAGATGCAGTAGACTTAATTGTTATCACTCAGGATAGAATGAGATGGAAGTGGGAAGGCTGATGGTACATTCAGTTTTTACTGTATATAGCTCTACATTGTTGAAAATTTTAAAAACAAATACATTACTCATTAATTTTGAAATAAATCTTTTAAATAATCTGGAAATTTAAAGAATTTCAGAAGTAAACAAATTTCTTATGCTTATGGGGTCCATGGCTGCCACACTCTCTTCCAGTAAAAGCATTATTTAGGCTCAGGTGCTTTCTAATTATACTTTAGAAAAAAGGACAAGGTAAACTGGAAGGTGTGGCCAAAGAGGACTTCGACACAGAGTAGGTATTATCAGACTAAGAACCTAAATTACAGTTAAAGAGAGAAGATACATTCAAGAATTCCAAGGCACTGGGGTGGGGTGGGGCGATACCTAGATCACCTACAAATTGGCACTTGCCATCTGCCTCTACGTGAGATCAAATCCTGAGCCGCTGCAGCTGTTGACCTTCAACACCCGCTGAAAAGAGTTCAGGGTGGAGAGCAGGAACGGAGCACTCTGTGCTCGGGGAAAACTGGCAGGACAGGTCTTCGGAGAGTTAGGTATTTTCAGAAGCCAATTTGATGAGCCCACTTCTTGCATCTCTTCTTATCTGGAAAAGCACTGAAATCCTCCATGGTGACCTCTGCTCCTCATGACTAGCCATGAGCCCGCTGATGATCCTCCCCCATCCTCCCACCCTTACCCCCACAGTCACATACTGACCTCCCCACCTCCCATCTCTTTGGAGCCGTTTCTCAGAGCTATCTGAGGTGCTGTCTATAGTCATCATTTTGCCCCAAATTAAGTTTAACCCACAGTTCTCACACTGTGCATTTTAGGTCGACACTCAGGACGAAACCTCTGAAGAATCAAAACCAAGAATTGGCAGCACATAAAAGGACTTAAAACTTCAAAGGGGAAAGGTGTCTCTACTTCCAAATGTGCCCTGATTCTACCCTCAAACTGATGTGGGAGTCTGGAGGTGTGTGAATCAGGGAGGCAGGTATACACAGGATAGTGCATAACCATACACTATAACTACACATATATAGCTATATATAATCTTGCAGCTCCTCCTAACCCACAGGACCCAAAATATCTACATTAGAAGTACTTTAAAAATAAAAGTATTTTTGCCTTTAGATCTAACTACCAATTTACCGGAAACAAAAAAAAACATAGAAACATGTTAAGTGAGAGCTCAGGAACACAATTAGGAGAAGCCAAAATGGGAAACAAATGACTAGATTTCTTCATCAACAAATGAATGGTTAAAAAAAAAAAAAAAAACAGGGGCGGTGGGGAGGGACCTGTAGAAATTTTTTTAAAAATATTTAAAGGATTTATCAACCAGTTTCAATGTAACAATTGGGAAACAATTGGGAAAATGTGAAATAGACAAGATCACTGATTATATGGAATTATTTATTTTTTTGATGTAGTAGCCTTTAAAAGAATCATCTTTTAGACATACATAATGCAATATATACAGAAAAACAACCACCACTACCTAGAGCTGAACAGTAGTTAAAACAGACCTCAGTGCAGAAGTTGGCTCAATTTTCCACTACTAACCAATTATATGACTATATCGTCAAGACATCACAAATAAGTGATTAGAATTAGTAAGAGTTAAAGTGGATAAATTTTTAAAAATCAATATTCAACCAACAACTGAACTTCAAAATATACCAGCAGTTAGCATGTTAAATTTTAAAATAAAAATTGCATTAAATAGCAATAGCATTTAAAAATTACCTAGAAACAAGTGTAATAAAGAATGAAGACAAAAGTCAATAGGAAGACTAAAGGCATTTAAAAAGACAAGTATTTGGAGAAGTATATCATGTTCATGAACTGAAAGATTCAAACTGATCTACGGACTTAATAAAATGACAGTCAAAATCCCAACAGGAACTAACAACACTGTGTATCAACTATACTTTATTAAAAAAAAAAAAAAAAAGACTTTTTTGTGGCAAAGTCTGCTAAAACTTACATGGAAATAAAAAGGCCTGGGAATAGTTAAGACACTCTTAAAGAACAGAGGGGACTTGCTTTATTTACCACGCACTGAGACTATTTATTGACTTATAGTGATTTAAACAGAGTGCTTTTGACATAAAGCTATGAAAATAACCGAAAGTACATGATAGAGTGTCTAGAAATAGACCCTCCTTTATATATGCCTGTTGATATATAGCAAAGGTGGTACTATAAAAGACTGTGTAAACAATGGTTTTCTTAAATAAGTGGTATTTGGACCACTGGCTATATCCATGAAAAAAAAATTATATACACCCTAATCCACACACATTTACAAAAATTGCTCAGATGATTATAGACCTGAATGTGGAAGGCCAATGAAGCTCTCACAAAATAACAGGGAGAAATATCTTCATGACCTGAGGGCTGTGAAATTTTTCATCAAGACACAAAAACCATTGGTCATAACACAAAACATTATTATCCAGGACCATATTACAATTAAGAACATCTGATGAACAGGGTCTGTCCATTAGGAGAATGTATCCCACCAAAATGTATAGAGAGAAATAATCACCAGTGTGGTGGCATCTGGAGATGGGGCCTTTGGGAGGTGATTAGGTCACGAGGGTTGGAGCCCTCATGAATGGGATTAGTGCCCTTATAACAGAGCTCCCTGGAGGACACAGAGAAGATGTCAGACCAGGAACCAGAAGCGGCCCCTCTTCACCAGACATGGAGTCTGCCAGCCTCTAGAGCTGTGGGAGATTAATGCACGCTGTTAGAGCCACCCAGCCTGTGCTATTTCTGTTAGAGCAGGCCAGACAAAGACAGAGAATGAGACGCCACCCACAGAATGAAAGATACTTACACTCATGTAATGGGAAGCCTGTATATAGAAAATGACTAACATTTACATATCTCTAAGACACACAGGTCAATAGAAAAACCAGCAAATGACTTGAATAGGTACTTCAAAAAATTTTTTTGAAATAGTCCAGCAGCATGAAAAGGTGCCAAGGAAATGCAAATTAAAGCCATAATCAGAATCCATGACACAGTCAGCAGATGGACAACAGCAAAAGTCAGACAACACTAATCAGTTGGTGAAGGTGGAGCTGTCATACATGCTCACCTGAGTATAAACTGAATCAACACAATAAAAAATAAAGCCTACAACCTGACAAGTTCACACCCAGGCCAATGAAACTTGTGCACATACCCACCAGGATACATGGATCATATTTAAAACAGCAGTGACTGTACGCACTAGAAACAGTTAAGAACTAGCAGATCCATCAGGAGCAGAATGAATATCTATACTGTGGTATATTGACAAAAGAGTGACACAGTCTAGAGCAACGTCACAACAGCTACTCCCTGCAACAAAGAAGATTCTTGAAAATCATGCTTTGTAAAAGCAAGAAACAAAGGAATATGTACTGTATGATTCAATTTATTTAATCTTCAAAACCAGGGCATGCTACATGATAATCCCAATGATACATACCTAGATGATCAAACCATAAAGAAAAGCAACAAAGTGACCAGACAAAGAGATAACAGCATTTATCTCTAGGGAGGGGGAAAGGGCTGTGGTCAGGAAGCTGCTGGAGGGCAGTCATGCTTATTTTCTTAATCTGAGCAGGTTACAAAAGTGCTTGCTGTGTAGTAACTCATTCTGTACAAGTATGCTTTATGCATCTTTATGGCAACCCACTCCAGTGCTCTTGCCTGGAGAATCCCATGGAGGCAGGAGCCTCATAGGCTACAGTCCATGGGGTCGCAAAGAGTCAGACACGACTGAGCAACTTCACTTTCACTTTCATGATGTGTGTTATACGTCACAATTCAAAAGTCTTTGAGTTAGAAATGTATCCTACCATCTCTGAGTCTATTAGCATTTAGTGTGAATTTATTATTATTTTTTCTTCCCTATCCTAACCCCCTCTAGTTGAATCTTATTTACAGTCTCAAACAAGTTACAAGTAACAGGTCCATAATAATCTACACTGACAGGTTCATAATAATCTATTCTGACTTTCATTTGTTCTAAGCATAGATTCTTCCAAGGAATTTCCTCTAAATGCTAGTGTTTTAGAACTGTTTAAACAAGTCCACTGACTCCCTACGATTTTAGGTATTAATATTTACCTCAACTGATGATTTTATAGGTTTACTTCATAACTTCTGAAGCCTTTTTCATTTCTTAACTGGAACCACTGCACAAAACAGGATTTAACTCACTGTTTTCTCAATTCTCCCAAGAACAGTTCATAAGTAACGGTCTCCATGCACAGAGCAATAATTCATTATATCATGACATTAGGGTAAGGAGGTAGAGTATAATACTAAACAATTATTTACTGACCTAGTAATTTCAGTAACTTTCTATGGACTTCTTTCTGTAGAACAATTAACAATAATTACAGGTGACATCTGAGGTAAATATCATCAGGTTCTATAGATGATAATCAAAACTAAGCTCACATCTTCCCAATGATCTTTCTGAGAATATCCAACCACCATTTGATTGCCATTGGTATAATAGAATAATTTCATTAAGGCATCCCTTTACCAGACCAACTTCTTTTTCTTAGTTTGTTAGTAACATCTTGAATTACAGCACTTCATAAACTTAGTATGGGTTAGCTCTCCCTAAACACTTACTTACTCATATCCATGCACATAAATTCAGGAAGTCCCCTACTCCACGTATATTAGGTAGGAGATACAGGTGCAGAGAAAATTTACAAGTTAGTTGGCAACAGAATCTGAAGGGTGTCATGTGTATTAAGAACACGATAGTGCTTAGAATAAGTATCAGATGAACCCTAGAATTATTTGCTCATTTCTAAAAATAATTCTGAGCAGAGTGTTTGAAAGAGTTTTGACCTTCTCCCGACAGACAGCCATTATATGATAGTGGCCTTGTTTTATTATTAACTTTAAGAATTTCTAAAAACCCTTTTACTGAGGACTCATGATATAGCCATTTCATGTTCTTTTAAAGGGCTCAGCTTATGTTGCCAAATTCAACTTTAAAGGCAAATGCCTCACATATTAGAACAATGCCACCAATGTTATTGGGAGATGCCGGATGAAACTAAAATCAACTTGTCACCTGCTGAAGATCTCATGCATAAACATAACCTCTGAAAAGCTGTAGCACAGTCAAATTATTCTAACTGAAAATACATTTCTTAGATTTCTGAGCTGTACCATAATCTTAAACCGTCAGTAATTTGTTTCTGCTTACAAATTGCCAGGCGAGGATACCAAGTTTACTAAAAAATTACTGTTGGATTATGTTATTAACGTATTTTACCTGCAGCTGATACCAAATAAATTTCATTATTCTTATTCACAGAAACTAACCAACTCCAACCATCTCAGCAGCATTTAGAGTTTTTAGCAACAATTCTACTATCCATTTTCAAAATGTATTCACTACACATTAACTAATGTTAATAAATGCCTTTCTCCCAAAAATTTTTTTTCCAGGAATTTGGAACACATTCATGTATTCAAATATGATGCAACCATTAAAGCTAAGGTACGCTTTTGTAACATAAGGCAATGTTTTTAATATTAACTGAAAAAGGTCCCAGATTCCACCTTGTACATGGCACTACCAGCTTCACATGCTAATAACACAGAACTCTCCCTTTCACCCCCAGCGCCCATCCCGGCAGCACATCTGGCTTGACTCACCTGGGGTTCTCTATTGACTCCATCTGTCTGCAGGTCACTCTGCCTATCAAAGAACCCATCACCTCCCTTCTGAGCAACGACACTCACCTCCCTGCTCTCACTACCTTCCAATCCACATGGTAGCTGAACAATCTTCTAAAATTACTATCACCATACTACTCCCCCATCACTCTTTAGGGAAAAGGGCCAACACCTTAAAATGCAGAATTTCAACCTTGCTTAACTACCCCTCCGCCAGAGAAGGCAATGGCACCCCACTCCAGTACTCTTGCCTGGCAAATCCCATGGGTGGAGGAGCCTGGTAGGCTACAGTCCATGGGGTTGCCAAGAGTCGGACACGACTGAGCGGCTTCACTTTCATTTTTCACTTTCATGCATTGGAGAAGGCAATGGCACCCCACTCCAGTGTTCTTGCCTGGAGAATCCCAGGGACGGGGGAGCCTGGTGGGCTACCGTCTATGGGGTCGCACAGAGTCGGACACGACTGAAGTGACTTAGCAGTAACTACCCCTCCAGCCACAGTTCCTTCCCACTCTAGCCCCTAACTCCATCCTCTCCAAGGATCTCCCAACTGTACCCGCACTTGCACCCCAACTCCCAGCACCCCACTCCTTGCCCCCATCACCTGCTCAACTCATTTTTCAGTTCTCGCCTCCAATGATGCATCTTAGATTCCCTCACTTATATGTCCTTACATCCATACTGCTTCTTTACAGCATTTACCATAACACCACTGTCATTGTTTCCTGTGGGATTATTATTTATTTCAGTGGTGCTTTCTCTCTCAGCAGAGCCCAGACTCCATGAGAGAGACTCACATCACTCTTGTTCACTGCTCCCTCTCCAGCACCTAGCATGGTGCCTGGCCCATAAAGGAGCCTAACAATTACTTGCTGGATGGAAAATACATAGAAGTAAGTCTAGAAAAAAATACACCAAAACTGTCAGTTACCTATGGGTAGCAGGATTATGAGGGATCTTAACTTAGCATGTTTAATTTCTATCAATCACATTTTCTACAATAAGCACATTTTGCTTTTATTATTTATAAGTTAATGCTTTGGGACTCATTTTTTTAAATAAACGTTACTTTGGACTAATTCTAGATGTGTAAGACAGTGGCAAAGACTGTACAAAGAGGTCCTGAGTATCTCTCACTCAGCTTCCCAGACTACTATCCCAAATATTAATTCCCAGTTAATATCCTATGTGGGCTTCCCTCATAGCTCAGTTGGTAAAGAATCTTCCTGCAATGCAGGAGACCCTGGTTTGATTCCTAAGTAGGGAAGATCCACTGGAGAAGGGATAGGCTACCCACTGCAATATTCTTGGGCTTCCCTTGTGGCTCAGCTGGTAAAGAATCTGATTGCAATCCGGGAGACCTGGACTCAATCCCTGGGTTGGGAAGAGCCCCTGGAGAAGGGAAAGGCTACCCACTCCAGTACTCTGGCCTGGAGAATTCCATGACTGGATAGTCCATGAGGGTGCAAAGAGTCGGACATAACTGACCAACTTTCACTTTCCCTTGACTTTCACAATGTCCTGTGTGTCCAGGGCATGTTTTTCTCCGCTAAGAAACTGACATCAGCACACTTCCACTAAGGAAAGCCCAGACATTCTCTGGCTTCACAAGCCTCTGCCACTGTCCTCTCTCTACCCCAGGGTCCCATCCAGGACACCACACTGCATTTAGGCAATGCGTCTCTCAACTCGTCTGGTCTTGACAGTTTCTCAGTCTCTCCTTCTTTGTCATGACCTTGTCCCCATCAGTCTGGCTTTGTCTGCAGTTCCTCCTGTGCTTAGACTGGGGTTATAAGTCTTTGGAAAGAGTATCACCAAGGCAAGTGGACCTCTCGTCACACGCTGGGGGTACGTGATGTCCATACGGCCTCACTGGCAGTGGCACCTCCAGTATCTGGTATGACGGTGTTGGCCAGCTCCCTCCACTGCGGAGTTCCTAGTGTCCCAGGCTCTAGTCTTGGGAGGTCAGCCGCCACATCCAGGCTATCATCAAGGGAGGAGGGAGGAAGGCAGCTCCTCCTCCTCAAGGGTGGGACAGCTACAGAAATTATCCAGGAGACCTGTCTTTTCTCCCCCACTTATAAAATGTTCAGTCATTTATATCAGTTCCTATCATTTATGTCGCATAAATGAACTCGTTTATACTGATCTTACACTTCGGATACAATCCAGTTCTACCTTATTTTTGCGCTCAAGTGGTTCCAGGTTTGGCCACAAGGTGCTCTCTCAGGTTCCTTTGACCATCTTGATCTTTTTGTTTCTGAGCATTTTCTTCCTTCTGGTACTACACCCCTTTTATCTTCCCTAACGCCAGGTCTAGAATCAGCACTTCTCCAAGGCAACCCAAGTCATCGCTAAACCCTGCAGTTACCTGTATGAGATTATTATGAATCCAGGATAACCTATGTGAAGGTCATGATGCAATCTGTTTGACTAAGTACAGATAACCTTTGAGAACCCAGGCCAAAACTGCCACAAAGGACTCACACGTTGTAACAGTAACATTTCTACGATTTCTTCTACTATATTGTTCTATTTTGTTTCCAAGATTAATCTGGGTTGGGTGAGTAGACTAGATATTTCAAATTCATTTTTTAGATAAGAAAGATGAGAAACGGAAGTGCTGACAGGACTCACTCCAGGGCGCTGGATGTAACGTAGCCTACCTCTTCTATCCTGTGGCTTTTCCCTCCTGATGACTCTTCATTTGGGGGCCCCGTGTGATACGGTTGTGACAACAAGGGTGTATGACAGTTCCTGCCACTCCACTGGCGCCATATGTATCCAGTTAAACCAAAACTTTTCTCAATACACCTATATTAGTTCAATAAATAAAAAAGGAAAAAACAAGACTCCTAAACATTATAAAATAAACCTAGCTAATATGTTAAACAGGATGAATATTTTATAAAGCAGTAAACTTTTAACAAGCTTCTACTGGATGTATGCCAATATACTAGACATTTTGAGAAGGGAGAAATAAACCACATCCATGGCTGACCATGGTTGACTAATATCCCAATGCCACAAAGTTTAGAAATAAAGAAAATAAGATTGCTCATCAAGAGTTAAGAAATGCCATTAGTACATAATGGATCAGCCCTAAACAGAACAAAGCAGACAGAAAAACAAAGGATAAATATACTGAAAGATGGCAAGCTTCGTCCAGGAGAAGGCAAACTACAACCAAAATAAATAAGAAAAGCCAAGAAAGCAAACACACCACAGAAGCAATGTAGCTCATGACTAGGAGGGGCCAACCCACACCTGAGAAGTCAGCGAAGGCTTTCCAGGGGCGTGAGGTAAAACCTGAGGAGCAACGCACAGGTAATGACAGGTTACAGGCAGAGGAAAGGTGTGCAAAGACCTGGAGCTAAGCCAGCCGGGCACAAGCTCAACTCTTAACATTCACAAGGCCCAGCGAGAGAGCATCACAGAATGTTTGCCATATGGCTAAACATTTCAGTTATAAAGCAAGTTAAACTGTTCAGAAAACACTTTCGATCTTTCTATATGGACAAATACACCTTACAGTCAGTTGGAAGTTTTGGCTCAGTTTTATAAATCTGCAGACAAATTGGTGACAATTTGCAAAACACCGGAAAGCATTAAAAAGGGGCTTCCCTGATGGGTCAATGGTAAAGAATCTTCCTGTTAATGCAGGAGATGCAGGTTTGATCCCTGATCCGGGAAGATCCCACACACCACGGTGAAACTCAGCCAGCACTGCAACTACCGAAGCCTACACGCCTAGGGAAAGCGTGTGCTCCACGGTGAGGGGAGTCGCCGCAGTGGGAAGCCTGCACCATCACAACCAGAGCCCCCGCAGCAGTAAAGACTCAGCACAGCCAAAAATAAGCAAACAAAAATCATTGTAAAAGCATTACAAAAAATTCCATCATCCAGAGAAAAATCACTAGTTTGGTGTATCTCCCACTAAATGTGTGCAGGGTGTGTGTACCTGTGTGCATTCAGTATTGTGAGAACTGGGACTGTTAGGGGAAGCAGACTGATTGAAACCGCCCACCCGGGCCAGGCACCATAGTAACCATTTGCATAAGGTGTTTTATGACAGGAGATCCTGATAAGGAATAGGGAACTAATAAGCCACCACCAACTGGAAGAGTTCGGGAAGGGTTGAAAGGAGACACCACATGTCTGTCCACTTCCCAGAATCCTTCTTGCTAGCATCCATCTCAGCAGATGATGCGTGCGCCACCAGAAAACACTCTGAATTAGAGTGATTGGCCAAAGACCACCCGGAAACTAATCCCATCACCATAAAACCCGAGACTGCGAGCCACGCGGCAGAGCTGTTCTCCTGGGTTCCCTTACCCTACTGCTCCCCACCAGGGTGCCCTTTCCCAATAAAATCTCTTGCTTTGTCAGCACGTTTCTCCTCGGACAATTCATTTCCGAATGTTAGACAAGAGCCCAGTTTCGGGCCCTGGAAGGGGTCCCTCTTCCTGCAACAGGATCACATCATACACGCAGATTTTGCCCTTTTTATATAAGCCCTTCCATTCATATAGCTTATAAAAGACCAGACAGCAAGGCACCGTACTCAGTTCCCCATGTGCATTTTGCGGCTGGCTTATCTCAAGTCAGAACTCCCACAGTGTGGTCACACAGCCCTGGAGACACCAAGGTCCGCAGCATTTTATCTGAGATGAGACTTCTGCGCGGGCCACCTACCACAACGGACACAATGTGTTCTCTTCCACTTGTGGAAGTCAGAAGCACACAGTCCAGGTGTCTGTGGGGGCGCCCCTTCTGGAGGCCCCAAGGGAGAATCACCTCCACGCTGTCCTCAGCTTCCTTCCCTGGCTGGCAGCCCCTTCCTCTTGTTACTGAGTCCAGGCTCACTCTGCTCGCCACGTGACAGGCCAATGAATCTGAGACGAGGTGCTGAGGCAAGGAAGAAACTTTCATCGGGGAGCCAGCAGACCAAGAAGATGGCAGGCTAGTATCTCAAAAAAACCATCTCACTGGGGTGTGGAAGCCAGGCTCTTTTATAGATTAGAGAGAAAGAAGCAATGAGGGACTAAAGTCAAAAGGCAGGAACAGGAGATGCAGTGAGGAAGGAAAGTGAAAGGGTCTTCAGTCTAGCAAAACATCTTCAAGGGAACGGCCAGCCTTTGGAAGGGGTGTGTTGTCATCTATTCACAGGTGGGCAGGGACAAACTCTCTCTCCATGAGCTGAACAAAGGCACTTTAGTTTACAGCCAAGCAGAGGGGGAGGGTTCTCCAGGCAAGCCATTGAGTATGATGAAAGCAAGTCAAAGAAAGAGTTTCCAACATGGGGTCAGAACTGGCTTTCTCCCTGCAACTCTCTCAGCTGGCCAGCCTTGGTTTCAGACTCATCCCTGTGCCTCTTCCATTTAAGGATGCCTGGGATTTCAATGGAGCTACACAGATAATCCAGGATAATGGCTCCATTTCAAGATTCTTTACTTATTCAAATTGCAGAGTCCCTTCTATCATGTAAAGTAACATATTAACAGGCTCCAGGAATCAATCACAGGGGCAGGGGAGGGAGAGTATTCAGCCTCCACAAGACTCTCTTTTTCACTGTATTCATAGCGCAAGAGTCACAAGTAGTAGGTAATGGCTGGAGTTCAGCACAAATCCAAGTAGCACCAGAAACCTCCCTGCTGGCTCAATTGGTAAAGAATCCACCTGCAATGCGGGAGACCTGGGTTCGATCCCTGGGTTGGGAAGATCCCCTGGAGAAGGAAAAGGCTACCCGCTCCAGTATTCTGGCCTGAATTCCATGGACTGTGTAGTCCATAGGGTCACAGAGTCGGACATGACAGAGTGACTTTCACTTTCACAAGTGGCACCAACAGAGACTGGCAGGCACTTAATTCTCTACCACCACATTACCATTAGACAATAAAAGCCTGATTCCCTTACAAATGCCCCTCATGACACAGCAGAAGTTATTCAGTTTATGAAAGTGTAACTCTTGAGTGAACACCCTTTTAACGGAAAGAAGACACAAAACCCTTTAGCATAGACTGTTCAGCAATGGTGACATCTTGAGGAAAAGCAAATATTAAATTTTGGGAAAGGTGAATTCACCAGTGGGGACCTCCAAAATTAGTGCAGATGGTGATTGCAGCCATGAAATTAAAAGACGCTTACTCCTTGGAAGGAAAGTTATGACCGACCTAGACATCATATTAAAAAGCAGAGACATTACTTTGCCAGCAAAGGTCCGTCTAGTCAAGGCTATGGTTTTTCCAGTGGTCATGTAGAGTTGGAAAATAAAGAAAGCTGAGCGCCGAAGACTTGATGCTTTTGAACTATGGTGTTGGAGAAGACCCTTGACAGTCCCCTGGACTGCAAGGAGATCCAACCAGTCCATCCTAAAGGAGATCAGTCCTGAGTGTTCATTGGAAGGACTGATGTTGAAGCTGAAACTCCAATACTTTGGCCACCTGATGCAAAGAGCTGACTCATTTGAAAATACTCTGATTCTGGGAAAGGTTGAGGGCAGGAGAAGAAGGGGACGACAGAGGATGAGATGGTTGGATGGCATCACTGACTCAATGGACATGAGTTTGGGTAAACTCTGGGAGTTGGTGATGGATAGGGAGGCCTGGTGTGCTGCAGTCCATGGGGTCGCAAAGAGCTGGACACGACTGAGTGACTGAACTGAACCTATATTAAAATTAAATTGAAAAGAAAAAAAAAAAAAAAACACCTTGTTAGAGTCCTCAATAATCTTTTAAGAATAGAAAGAGATCTTGAAAACAAAAGATCTGAGGACTACTGCCTTAAGAGACATACTTGAGTAATTAGTCAAAGCCAGGCATTTTGTGGATACATGCAAGAATGTTCTGTTTTACCTTTTTTCTTTTGAAAATGTCTATGGGTAGCTACTCCCTTTCAAATTTATCATAGCTGCAATTACTGTGACCTTGTCACATGGAATATAAGATCTGGACCTTCTGTTCATCATTTACTTGTATCTTCCAGTAGATACAAAATGATTTTCAAGAAAGGCCCCTGACCCTCCACATAAGTACAGCCTCCACTTTTCATTAAGGGGACTTCTAGTGCCTTCTATTCAGTCTTAGGTTGTGTTAAGCTCTTCAAATGCTTAAGGAAAATGAGCTGAATATAAGTATGTAGCTGTTATAATTCCAAAATATAATTCTAAAATCACTGCTATGTAATGTTATATAAAACCTTCCACCAAAAAAATAAAATGACAATAGTGATACACCTTGATGACTTCTGAAACTCCATGCTGCGCGCCTTTTCCAAAACAGTCTGAATTATATCTATGGATCTTGCCAGAACACCATAAATAATCGATGCCTGTACCATATAACAGTGTCCTCGTGGAATCAGGCCTTGTGATTCAAGCAGGTGATGTTAATGGATGTTACTACAAAAGAAAGCCCTGTGAAAACTACTGCTGTTTACTGCAATCACAGTCCTGAAAATCAGCCTAGCGCATAGAAAGGAATCATTCCATCATGTGGCTCAAAAATGGATTATCTTAAAATCAGTAACAGGGAATCCGCTGAGAAACTGATTGAGTTTTTCCTCTCATAAACACTGAGAATCACTTAACTAAACAGGTTTCCTAGTTTCACTCCCCACTACAAAGCTTAGAGCCAAATTCCCAGTCTCCCCTCAGAAAGTACATAGCTGTTAAGCTTTCACCAACATTCATCTCTAGATTTCCTGCATTTCAACCTGTTTTCCTTTTGCTCCATCCTTCTCAAAAACGTAGTTATGTCCTGAATTCTGTGTGTCCTTACATGCTGCTTTACGTCTTTTCTCTCAAAAGACGTAAAACATCAGTGTATTTCTCATTATAAATACATTAGCAGTTTTCATCTAACAAGATCTAAGATCCTGGTTAATATGAATCCACTTCTAAGCAACAGCTCAGTTGACGGGGCTAATGCCCTGCTTCCAGGTTTGCAGGACTAAGGCCTGGACCCTGGACTGTGAGGTCTGCCAAACCCTGAGAGGCATCCAAGGAGATGGCCAGCCAGCTTCTGGCCTGGCCCCTCAGCCTCCACTTCTTTCCGGGCGCCCTCCCCTGAAATCCCTCGTGTAGACAGTACTGGTGAACGTGCCACCCAGAGGGACATGAGACCCAAACACAAACATTCTGAATAAAGCTACATCTATTCAAATGAAAATGCTGGACTCTCTGTAAGAGCTCAGAAGGGAAGGGAAGTTCTAGCAAAGATGGACAGGTCCCAAGCCCAGGACAGACAGTCCACCTTGCAGTCCTGTGTGCTATGCGGCTCTCTGAGTTCTGAGGCTCAGCTTGTGGTATACATGTGAAAGAGAACACAACAATCTGTTAACATGTGGTGTCTCTGCATTCCAGACCCTGTGCTTATGTGCCCCATGGTCTTGGGAAAAAAACAAACAGCTTACGTTTGAATCTAATATTTCCAAATGTTTAAGGTTCTTTATATCCACGGGTTGGCAAAGCGTTAGACATGCCTTAGCGACCACACAACAACGGACATGGAGGGGTCAGGAGTGAGCCCTCTGGATGCTTCCGCTCCTCGCACGCTTTCCCTTGGACTGTGACACTACAATTCACAAACAATCTAGAAACGTGGGAGGGACTCTTGACACAGCAAGTAAGCTACACTATTCACATTTCACGCATGATAAAAAGGGATGTAAGAAACTAAACTTTAAACTCATTACCGTCATCAACACAAATTAATCATTGAGAGTTACTTTGCTGAACAGTGGCTGACTCTAGTTTTCAGTTTTCTTACTCCCAGTGAGGCCAGTACATTTAAGAATAATGCGCAGAGGTTGTGCAGAGGAACGCTTGTGTGTTTCATTTTCAACGAATCAAGAACCATATGGCTTTCTTTAATGAATACAACTCTGACAACAAAATCTTGGCCCTTTCTTCCTGCTACTTGTAATGACAAATTTTGCATTTTCCACAGAATTTGAATTACAGACTAAAGCGACTCACTCAATATACTTAAACACATAGCAAGTCTAATTTGTCAGCTTTTCACTAGTTTATAGACTTTTGATACTACCAATTAGTCATCATTATCATTATGGATAAGCCCTATTTTTTAATCACAGCATATTCTGTATCATTTAGGATTCACTCTGAGCAGATAAGGCTGATTTCATCTTTGAGATCCATGGGTCCATCTCTTTAAGCTATTTTCAAAACAAGAGCTATGCAACATGTAAGTAACTTGATTATTCACTGGAGTCAGGGGACTCCACAGTGGTTTATCTCTGCAACCTAAATCCTAGTCCAGAGTTGTATTCCAGTTTTAGATAGGGCTATATTCCTTTTTGATACTACCAGGAATGTTCCCATCATTTCACCTGAATGCTAAATTAAAAGGAAACTGGTCAAGTTGGGGGACAGAGCCTAAGGCACCCAAAGGGGAAGGAACACAGAAGACAGGAGAACCACTACGAGTTACAGAGGAAAGCTGTAAGGCAAAGTGACTGGCTAGGGTTACACAGCTAATAACTGGCAGAGCTATGATGTAAGTGCAGGTCTGCAACTGGCGTGCCAAGGAATGGGAGGTTTCTATCCAACACCCAGGCCAGACACCAACAGTTCTCTCTAGTGATGGATGACTTTCCGGTGTTCTAAAAGAGAAATTAAGTCAAAGACTATTTAACACTCAACCGCGTGTCCCACTGTCCACTTCCATGCTCCAGACTCAGGGATGACCTCTGCCCTCAGACATCTGTCCCGGCCCAGATGGGGAGGTCTCCCTGGGGCCACACTTCCTCCAGGACAGCCCTCCCCAGCTACTGTGAAAAGAACCACGTCCACTCTGCTGAGAGAAGTGAAAGGCAAGTGGAAAGTGAAGTCGCTCAGTCGTGTCCGACTCTTTGCGACCCCATGGACTGTAGCCTACCAGGCTCCTCTGTCCATGGGATTTTCCAGGCAAGAGTACTGGAGTGGGGTGCCATTCACCAATCCTACCAGCTACATTCGGTGTCTCACAACATAATCCCTTTTCTCCCAACAGGGCCTTCATGCATTATCTCCCGTTCTAGAACACTCTTCACAATTCTAAACAGGTATCAAAATAATATCCTTTTGGGGACTTCCTGGCAGCCCAGTGGCTAGGACTTCTCCTTCCAATGCAGGACGTGAGGGTTGGATCCTTGGTTGGGAAGTTAAGATCTCACATGATTCATGGCCGAAAAAAAACATAAAACAGAAGCAATGTTGTAATGAATTCAATAAAGACTGGAAAATAGTCCACGTCAATTTAAAAATTAATAGTAATACGCTTTAAGATGTAACATTTAGAACCTGTAACCACCCAAGTTTACACTTACACAGTTGTTGTCAACTGCTGTTCCACAACCTGCACCTTCAGCCAGGCACTTCTGAGGACAGACTCTGCATGGAAAACATTAATAGCCGCTTACCCCTGGTCGTTCCAACTTCTCCCTTGCTGACAGAACCTTCATTTTGTGTGGCTGGTAATGTGCCTAACTGCAGGGAACAAATCAGGATTGTTCTAACCAGTCAGTCATCCTCCTGGTCAGTGATCAGTCCAGGTGTGGGCATGCAACTCAGTTCTGGCCAGTGACGGAGGAGGAAGTCTACTGATGGGGTTTTGGAAAAATATCCTTCCTGGTTAAAAAAAATAATGATAACAAAAGAAAATTCTTCTTTGTCCCCTTGCTCCTTCCTTCCAACATGACACATTCTCCTGTGGAAAACTATAAATGAAGACAGCACCAATCCTGGAAAGATGCAAAGAGCTGGTCCTCCTAAGTCGTTCTACTGCCCTCAGTTTCTAAAGTGCTTCATATAAAGGGCCAGGGAGCTACTTACACACAGAAAAATGGGTATGTTGTTAAATTTCACCTGATTTTTCAAATTATGAATATATGTTTATCTGGTTTATAACTTTGTAATTAAAATTAGGGGGGAAAAATCCACCAACAAGGAAGAGAGCAAATGACCAATAACAGCAAAACACTGTTGGCGCTTTTCTAAATCAAACATTGAAGATACAAGGCAGTGAGAACCTGAACTGCCAACACGTGAAAAGAAGTCAAACAGGTACTCCAGACAGCCTCTATTTGCCCGGAGCCATTTCCGGTTCACAGCAGCACCATGACGGTGCCGTGCCCTCCAGCTGAGAGCTCTCGCCCGTCTCCTGGGGCCACATAGACAAAAGCACTTGGGAGCGGATTCGAAGGGGCCAGCATCCTGGAGAAAAGAGACGCAACACTTCATACCAAGATACCTTTCTCTTCAAACAGCTGCAATTCCTAGACTTCAGGGGCGAGAGGCTGAGAAACCAAGCACAGAGCAGTGGTTCGGAGCCTGAAGCGGTGAGCAGAGCCGCCATCAGTCTTAGCCAGGCACACAGAGACCGGGAGCCTTCGTGAACACGCCAGGCTTTCTCCTAGATCCTCAAGGGCTCTACCTTAAAACCAAAGTGAGCCAAAAAGAGACTAAACCTCAGGAAGCCTGAAACCAGGCTGCAAATTCTCTCCATCTTTGATGGGATCATTGCAATTGGCTCCCGGACTACCCATCTGCCAGAAACTCTAAATACACTCTGGTGGAGATAGCACCTTCACCAGAGCACCTGTAAGTATTTGCATACAACATTCAGCATTCAAGAGGAATTACAGAGCCCATCTGCTGCTGCTGCTAAGTCACTTCAGTCGCGTCTGACTCCGTGCGACCCCATAAACGGCAGCCCACCAGACTCCTCCGTCCCTGGGATTCTCCAGGCAAGAACACTGGAGTGGGTTGCCATTGCCGTCTCCAATGAAAGTGAAAAGTGAAAGTGAAGTCGCTCAGTCATGTCTGACCCTCAGCGACCCCATGGACTGCAGCCTACCAGGCCCCTCCATTCACAGGATTTTCCAGGCAAGAGTACTGGAGTGGGGTGCCATTGCCTTCTCCGGAGCCCATCTGCAGTCAAGGTCAAAGACAGAAACCAAGAGGAAAGAGCAAGAGATACAGACTCACAGGTGACCTCGACACAAGAAGACTCACATGAACTTTTAAACAAGTGATTAATACAGAGGTGAAAAAAAAGCACACACATACACAAAAACCACAGAGAATTTCTCCCAGAGTACAGAGTAAAGTGAAGTCACTCAGTCGTGTCCAACTCTTTGCGACCCCATGGATTGTAGCCTACCAGGCTTCTCCGTCCATGGGATTCTCCAGGCAACAGTACTGGAGTGGGTTACCATTTCCTTCTCCAGGGGATCTTCCCAACTCAGGGATCGAACCCAGGTCTCCCGCATTGGAGGCAGACACTTTAACCTCTGAGTACAGAAGTCTATTTAAAAACAATCAAATGGGAATTCTATGGCTGATAAATAACTGAAACTCAAAACCTGACAAAAAATAATGAGATAGCACTTCACACCTGTGACGAAAGTCAGACTCCAGAACACGGACACAACATCAAAAACTGACAAGAACGGGCGCAGCAGGACCTCTCAGTCACTGAGAGTGGGAGAGCGAAGAGGTGCAGCCACTTTTGGCTGCCGCTTATAAAACCACAGAGGTTAAAGCATCTGCCTGCAATGCGGGAGACCCGGGTTCGATCCCTGGATTGGGAAGATCCCCTGGAGAA
Organism: Cephalophus harveyi; assembly: GCA_006410635.1. Taxonomy (NCBI): domain Eukaryota; kingdom Metazoa; phylum Chordata; class Mammalia; order Artiodactyla; family Bovidae; genus Cephalophus; species Cephalophus harveyi. The sequence goes on from SJYT01000470.1 coordinate 178,417, forward strand.
GGAAATGGCAACCCACTCCACTATTCTTGCCTGGAGAATCCCATGGATGGAGGAGCCTGGTGGGCTACAGTCCACGGGGTCGCAAAGAGTCGGACACAACTGACCCACTTCACTTCACTATAAAACCACACATAATACTTGATCCAGGTTCCTTGCTATTTACCCCAATGAAGTGAAATATCCAAATTAAAAAAAAGAAAATATAGAAGAAAGCATAAGAGACACAAGTGAAGAGATGTAAAAAATATGACTGGTGTCTTAAAAGGAAAGCAGAGGGGGAATACTAGAAACAATACTTGAGGACACCAGGTCAGAATTACCCAAAAATGAAAAAAAAAAAAAGAAAAAGGTCACAATTCAGGAAGTGCTAAACCCCAGCCAGGATAAACAATAAGAAAACTACACTTAGGCACATTATGACTAAGCTTAAGTTTCAGGAAAACCAAAGACAAAGTAAAAAGCCTAAAAGAAGCCAGACGGGGGGAAAATACAACTGACATTTCAACAGAAGGCAAATGACATGAGAATTATATCTTCGAAGTGTTCAAAAAAGATCGATGTAAATCTGGAATACAGCTGCAAAAATATCCTTCAGAAATAAAGATGAAACAAAGGCTTGTACAAAAACTAAGTGAACTTACTGCTAGCAGACTGCAGTTAAAAGAAATACTGAGAGTTCCTCTAAAGATAATTATCCCAGATAGAAACACGAAAATGCAGGACAGAATAAAGAGCACCGGAAAAGGTAAAGTTGTGAAACCTAAACAGGTATCAATACAACAACAACGTCTTGTGCAGTTTAAGATATATAAAGAATTAAAATAGCAGACAACAATAGCACAAAAAGCAGGAGGGGAGAAAAGGGGCTAAACTATCCTAAGGCCCTTACATTTCCTATAAACTGGTAAAAGCACTGAACTCCCTGATGTTCAAGCTGGCTTTAGAAAAGGCAGAGGAACCAGAGATCAAATTGCCAACATCCTCTGGATCATGGAAAAAGCAAGAGAGTTCCAGAAAAACATCTACTTCTGCTTTATTGACTATGCCAAAGCCTTTGACTGTGTGGATCACCATAAATTGTGGAAAATTCTGAAAGAGATGGGAATACCAGACCACCTAACCTGCCTCTTGAGAAATCTGTATGCAGGTCAGGAAGCAACATTTAGAACTGGACATGGAACAACAGACTGATTCCAAATAGGATAAGGAGTACGTCAAGGCTGTGTATTGTCACCCTGCTTATTTAACTTATATGCAGAGTACATCATGAGAAACGCTGGACTGGAAGAAACACAAGCTGGAATCAAGATTGCCGGGAGAAATCTCAATCACCTCAGATATGCAGATGACACCACCCTTATGGCAGAAAGTGAAGAGGAACTAAAAAGCCTCTTGATGAAAGTGAAAGAGTAGAGTGAAAAAGTTGGCTTAAAGCTCAACATTCAAAGAAACGAAGATCATGGCATCTGGTCCCATCACTTCATGGGAAATAGATGGGGAAACAGTGGAAACAGTGTCAGACTTTATTTTTTGGGGCTCCAAAATCACTGCAGATGGTGACTGCAGCCATGAAATTAGAAGAGAGAAGGGGACGACCGAGGATGAGATGGCTGGATGGCATCACGGACTCGATGGACGTGAGTCTGAGTGAGCTCCGGGAGATGGTGATGAACAGGGAGGCCTGGCGTGCTGCGATTCATGGGGTCGCAAAGAGTCGGACATGACTGAGCGACTGAACTGAACTGACCCAAGAAAACCCGAGAAGGCAATGGCACCCCACTCCAGTACTCTTGCCTAGAAAATCCCATGGACGGAGGAGCGTGGAAGGCTGCAGTCCATGGGGTCGTTGAGGGTCGTACACGCCTGAGCGACTTCACTTTCACTTTTCACTTTCCTGCATTGGAGAAGGAAATGGCAACCCACTCCAGTGTTCTTGCCTAGAGAATCCCAGGGACGGAAGAGCCTGGTGGGCTGTCGTCTATGGGGTCGCACAGAGACAGACACGACTGAAGCGACTTAGCAGCAGCAGCAGCAGCAACCATGAAAACTGGAAGGAATCCACTAACTTTAAGTTTCATCCTAATTCTTCCACTATTTTAACTCTGTCAAATGACTTACATGATCCTTCAGCTGTCATGAATGAAAAGAAGGCATATAACCAAGCTTGATGACTCATTTTATTTGTAATTAATTCACTCATTCAATAAATAAGTACCGACTATATGTCCAAAGGGCTTCCCTGGTGGCTTGGTGGCAAAGAATCTGCCTGCCAATACAGGAGATGTGGGTTCAATCCCTGGGTCAGGAAGATCCCCTGGAGAAAGGAATAGCAATCCACTCCGTATTCTTGCCTGGGAAATCCCACAGACAAAGGAGCTTGGAAGGTTATAGGCCGTGGGGTCACACAGAGTCAGACAAGACTTTGCTACTGAATAACAACAACAAATATGTCAAGAAAGAAAAGTACTAATTTAGAGTAGAACTAATAAGTATACATATTATAATCTGTAGAGTAACTCATCAAACAAAATATAAGAGAATGCATAACTAACAGTACTGGAGGGAAGGAAGCAAGGTGGGAAAAAAAACCCAACTGTGACAAATAGAACAGAAGTAGAAAGACAGTAGACTTGACCCTAAATATATCAGTGGTTACATTAAATGTAAGCGGACTACATTTACATAAAACCAACGTGAGAAACGAAACTCATACATATGCTGGGTTTCGGTGTGTCCACCCATGCTCAGTCCCTTCAACTGCGTCAACTCTTTGAGACCCCATGGATGTAGGCCGCCAGGCTCCTGTGTCCACGGACTCTCCAGGCAAGAACGCTGGAGTGGGTAGCCGCGCCCTCCTCCAGGGACCTTCCCCACCCAGGGGCCCAACTCTTATGTCTTCCGCACTGGCGGTTCTTTACCACTAGCACCACCTGCGTTCTGGTACAGAGATAGCCAAATATTTCAGTGTAACAGAGGAAAAAGTCCAGAAACAGACCTACAGCAATACATCCACCTGACAGATGAGAAACATGTCACTCCGATACACTGGAAAATGGAAGATTTTTCAATATATGGGCCAAACAGTTATCCACATAGGAAAAAATGAATCTGAACACTTACATCACATATAAAAATTAACTTCAGTCAGATTACAAAACTAAATGCAAGAGACATACAAAGAATAAAACTTCTAGGAGATAAGGAGAGAATACCTTCTTGATCTTGAGGTATGTATGGGAAGCTATCCTAACACAGAACAGGAAAAGTATAAAGAATAAAGGAGAACATTAACTGGGTTTCATTAAAATTGACAGCATCTTCATCAAAAGATTCTATTAAGAGCATGAGAAGACATTTGCAATACATAAAGCTAACAAAGGACTCAATCAGAATGCATAAAGACCTCTTAGGCAAAATGACTGAACAGGCACTTCAAAAGACGCTATCTAAAAAGCCAAACAACACACAAAAGCCATTTAAACTCATAAGCCGCTGCTGCTAAGTCGCTTCAGTCGTGTCCGACTCCGTACGACCCTACAGATGGCAGCCCACCAGGCTCCGCCGTCCCTGGGATTCTCCAGGCAAGCACACTGTAGTGGGTTGCCATTTCCTCCTCCAATGCATGAAAGTGAAAAGTCAAAGTGAAGTCACAGAGTTGTGTCCAACTCTCAGCGACCCCATGGACCGCAGCCTACCAGGCTCCTCTGTCCATGGGATTTTCCAGGCAAGAGTACTGGAGTGGGGTGCCATAAGCCATTGCTGCTAAGTCACTTCAGTCATGTCCAACTCTGCGACCCCACAGATGGCAGCCCATGAGGCTCCACCATCCCTGGGATTCTCCAGGCAAGAACACTGGAGTGGGTTGCCATTTCCTTCTCAAACGCATGAAAGTGAAAAGTGAAAGTGAAGTCGCTCAGTTGTTTTCGACTTTTCGCGACCCCATAGACTACAGCCTACCAGGCCCCTCTGTCCATGGGATTTTCCAGGCAAGAGTACTGGAGTGGGGTGCCATTGCCTTCTCCAGCCGTAAGCCATTAGGCAACTGTAAATCAAACCCAAAATTTGAGACTACTGCACCCACATCAGAAGAGCCAAAATTTTTAAACAGATAACATCAGGTATTAGTGAAGACGTGATGCAAGCAGAACTCTCACACACGGCTGACACAATGTACAGACTGTAACCACCTTTGACAGGATCTGACATTCACACCCCTGTCATCTAAGAGGCCATCTTGAGGGATAAATCCTACACAACTGTGTACATGATATGCACTAAAATATATGCACCTGAAAATTCTCAGCACCATTACTGTTAATAACCAAAATCTAAGAAAAATTAATTTAAAAAACCTAAATGTGTTTCACAACATATGATGGATAGAACAGATAAACTGTATTTACAAATGGCATACTACATGGCAATGAAAATAAATTAACTACTGCTATCTTCAACAACATAGGTAAATCAAAACACGAGTAAATGACACCAAACTCAAAAGAATATATATAGTATAAATCCTTTTATATAAAGTTTAAATACCTGCAAATGTAATCTGCAGTGACAGAAATCAAAATAACAGTTACCTCTGAAACTGGAAGGGGGAACATGGGCGGATTACTGGGAAACTGGTCATGTTTTATTTCTCAATTGAGGTATATGAATGTAACTACTTTGTAGAAATTCATTCATTTCCATGCTTGTGACATGGTGATTATTGTGCTGGCTAATTTTATGTATCAACGAGGCTGGGCAAAGAGATGCTCAGATAGGCACTAAAATATCATGTCTGTGTGTGTTTGTGAGGGCCTTTCCCAAAGAGATGAGCACTTGAACTGGCAGACTGAAAACTCTGCCCTTGCTGGACCCACCCTCGGACATCAGCACCACGGGGCCCTGGCCGTCAGGCGTGGACTGGGCCTCAAGTCACTGGCTCCCCTGGTTCCCAGGCCTTTGGATCTGGACTGGAACCACACCACCAACTCTTTTGAGCTCCCACTATGCAGCTGGCCGCTGGTGGGACTTCTCAGCCTCCGCCACCACGTGAGCCAATCTTTCATAATAAATCTCTTTCTGTATGTCTCTGTCTCTCTCTATATATAATATATACCCCGTAAGTTTTGCTTTTCTGCTTCAACTACAGTTGTGTACCTCTCTGCAGTATATTATACTGAAATTTTTAAGTTTATCCATATATGAGATTTTCTTTTGGGCTTCCCTGGTAGCTCAGTGGTAAAGAATCTAACTGTACTGCACGCAACTCAGGTCTGACCCCTGGGTTGGGGAAGATCCCTTAGAGAAGAATAGGGCAACCCATTCCGGTATTCTTGCCTGGGAAATTCCACGGACTGAGGAGCCTGGTGGGCTAGAGTCCATGGAGTTGCAAAGGAGTGGGACAGGGCTGAGTGATGAAACAACAAATGAAAAGCAGACACCAGTGGCAGCTGTACAACATCATGAATGGACTAAATTCCAATGAGTTGTACACTTTAAAATGGTTACATGAATCACTGCAATTAAAATAAAAACAGAGACTTCCCCAGTGGTCCAATGGCTAAGACTCCACACTCCCAGTGCAGGGGGCTCAAGGCTCAACCCCTGGTCAGGGAACTGAATGCCATACGCCGCAACTAAGAGCTCACATGCCACAGCTAAAGATTCCACATGCTGCAACTAAGACACAGCACAGCCAAATGAGTAAAAATAAAGACAACAAAAACGTCATCCCAAAACTTAACCTCATAAAACAATGTCTACCAGTAGACATTCATGATGACAAATATTACGACGAGCTACAATGTCAAACTTACCCACTGCTGTGTCACCATCTAACAAATTGTCATCTTCAGAAGTCTGGAAGTCCATAATAACACCTGCCCCGTCTAAAAGCTCCTCATCACTACTCACACTGGTTATACTGTTGTAGCTGTTTCTACAGTAGCCTCTATGGAACAGCTGCTCAGACTCCATTTAGCTGTCTGGTTATCTGAAAAAAAAAAAAAGCGGGGAGAGGGGGGAGAAATGGCTTTAACATTTTCCCAACATATAATAAAAACCATCTACTTTAACAATTTAAAGAAAACTTCTGATCTCATATTAAAAAAAAAATACTAACTTCATTACTGTAACAATAGCTAACTCTATTGGGTTAAGTCTTTGGGGACCATTTAATAATTCTATTCTCACCAAGCAGCTGTAAAAATGAATGAAGAACTTCTTCAAGTAATGGTATAAAGTAGTCTCTTAGATCCATGTTTCAAAACACAAAGTACAGAGAAGTGCTTACAATATACTATAGTATATACAAAGGCTTCCCTGGTGGCTCAGATGGCAAAGAATCCGCCTGCAATGCAGGAGACCAGAGTTCAATCCCTGGGTCAGGAAGATTCCCTGGAGAAGGGAATGGCAACCCACTCCAGTATTCTTGCCTAGAAAATCCCGTGGACAGAGGAGCCTGGCAGGCTACAGTCGATGGGGTTACAAGAGTTGGACACGACTTAGCAACTAAATGACAACCACGGGATATGTGGGGCTGCCACCCAAAGAAAGGGGGCTGTGGTAGAGGCTGACCTGCAGCACATAACTGGCTGTGCGTGTACAGACCACCTCTGGAGAGAGTTCAAAGAAAGTTGCCCACAGGAGAAAGGAACAGTGGCTGACGCACCAGGTATGAAAGGGAGATACTAGTAGCTTTTGGATATCTCACCAGGTATAAATACTAATGTTAAAGTAATGTCATTTAAACATCTGTAAAATTCCATTCTCCCTTCGTCACTTTAAAATTTAAAGCTTCAAAGCCCATAGTCAAATATCAGCCATGAAAATATGGTAATAGGTCACTATTTGCATTTTTTTCCATAAGAGAATTAACAAGCAAGAACATGTTTTCAAGGCTCTTACCCCGCACTTTAAGAACAATGTAACGCCTGAATAGCTTGGTGTTTTAAATGCCATCTACCTACTTGCTCAACATCAAAACGAGTGAGCGAGACACCAGCAAGAGGTTCAAAAGGTTTGCGGGTGGGACTTGAAAGCTAGAGTTGCAGGAGCAGTTCATCCAGTAAGCCTGGTAAAACGAGATTTGTTAGCTCTGTCACGATGAGCACACACATGAGTAAAGGTGAGTGGAACTATGCATGGTCCACTTTCAGTGCTGAAATCTAGCACAGAAGACTTGAAGGTCAAAACACTCCCTAGTCCTCGGGTATTTTCCTCGGGCCAGGTGGGGCTGGGGTGGGGGAGAAGTAACTTCTAAATAAAAATTACGGGGTTGCAAAGAGTCAGACATGACTGGGCAACTTAACAACAACAACTTTTAAAAGATGTATAAACTACCTAACTTAAAGAGAAGTTAAGAGAAGGTGGAGCTTGAGAGCTCTGGTCTGAACATCTTACGCAGTAAGTAGAATATAATACACAGATAACAGTGATCAAATATCAGACTGTTGACTTAATCAAGCAGGTAAAAAGAGAGATGTATTCAGTGTTCAATAAACAAGGCCTTTCAACAACAATGCTAATCTGGTCGTGGTAAAATAACCAAAAACTAGCACTTAAGTTACAAAGAAAATTTTAAATATTTACTTCTTTGCAACTTTACTGATGTTTCATGATTACCTCTACTAAAAATGGCCTATTATACAGAGATCTGTTAGAATATATTAATTAAAACGAGTTTTATTTCAAGGTACATGTTAGAATAGTGTGAAAATAACTGTTCATGCTAAGAACTTTGCAGTGTCCACAAAGGTGATCAAATTCAATATTGTGGCTCTAGAGTAAAGAACTAAAAGTCAAAAAAAAAAAAAAAGCATTAACAATTCAAAAGTCATTTTTATTTTGATGTAGCAAAGCATGTCCACTAAGGTTTTGCAAAGAACACAGACACTATTCTTCACTTCTTTTCGTGATGGTCACACTGGAAGCGCTTAATACTTGTGATCACAAGCGTCAATGGACATTAATTTGCTAGAGGCTGTACAACACTGAGAAATCGCGCTAAAGTAAAACTGTGTCCTGGGCCCTCCATCAGCAAGTTCCAACACAGCTCCTCCATTTTGTCCCTAGAAGTCCCTCAAAAACTGTTAGTGATAACTTGTAAATTAACCCTTTCACAGTGTTTAAAAAACTTCATTTCATGAACACCTCTGATACATCTAAACTTCACAGCTCTCTTTGTAACAAGAGCAACCAACTCTGTTTCAAAGTTTATTAAAATCAGTTCTGTGTGGGTTCCTATTTCTATAAATTCAATAACTTTAAAAAACTATTCTTATTAACCCAGAAACCTGTAGAGCTGAACTGTCTGACCAGCAGCCACTAGCCCTGAAACATGGCTCTAAGGAGAAGTATCTACAGGATTCCTGTGCTTTCATAAAAAAAGGAATGCCAAATATTTCATTAATAATTTTATATTGATTCTGTGATGAAACAAATGGGCTTTCCCCAGTGGCTCAGCAGTAAAGAATCTGCCTGCAAAGCAGGAGACACAGGTTCCATCCCTAGGTCAGGCAGATCCCCCCGAGGTGGAAACGGCAACCCACTCCAGTATTGTTTTCTTTTCTCCCCACTCCAATATTCTTGCCTGGACAATCCCATGGGCAGAGGAGCCTGGCAGGCCACAGTCTATGGGGTCGCAGAGAGTCATATAAGATTAAGGACGCACGTGTGTGCTGAAATAATACTTTAGATATAATGGGTTACATAAAATATATCGTTAAAATTAATCTCACCATTTTCTTTTTAATGTGCTTACTAAGAAATTGAAAGTTATACATGTGGCTTGTATCTGCAGCACAGGTATTTTTATTGCTCAACACTGCTATAAAATAGTCAAGAATCCATGAAAGCATAAAGTAAGTACACAGAAGGAATCTGGACACCAGTGTTAAACCGCTTCAGGTTCTAAACTCCATCCCCAGGCTTGATCACAAAAGGCTATTTAAACCGTAATACAGCAACTGAAATTCTGCATAGAAAAAAAATGAATACTAGTCTTATTTTTTCCTTTTAAACTGTCAAAAACATATTTAAAACCATTTCAAATCATGTTAACAGACACAGTGACTTGCAACTCGACTCCTGTAGAGCTATGAAGAGTAGAGCTAAGCCGAGAACAATCCCCAGGGAGAAAACTGGTCGCTGCAGGGACTTCCTCAGTGATCCACGCACCATCACCCTGGCCCTTCGCATCTCTTCTCCATCCTGCAGCCAGCATGATCTTTTCCCAGGGCAGGCCTGATGCTCACCTCTCCCCATGCCATGGATTAAGGCCTTAACCACTTCTCACCATGTTTTGCCAGCAAACTCAAGCCCGTGTAGCCAGGCCTGTCCCGCCTCTCCCAGACACACACCCTCCTCTGGGCCCTACGAGGCTGCCCCAGTGCCTGCCCAGGCTCAGCTGCTCCCTGGGCATGGAAAGGGCCCCCTCCTCTTCGTGAAGGTGACAGTCCCATGTATCCTTCAGCTTTCACCTCAAGCACCCTCTAGTCAGTGAAGAAACTCTCCAGCAGAGTTTATATGTCAGGCACCACCCTAAGCACATTACAAACTCATTTAGTATCTGTACTAACCACAACCACAGCCTCAAAGCTCAGGCTCCACTGTCATCCCCATTTCACAGGTGAGGACACTGACACACGAAGAGTTGCAGTAACCGCTGCAAAGGTCCAGCGCACACGGTGAGTCCCCCGCCTCCCCTGACAGCACACGCCCCAGGTGCAGTGTCGCCCTGCTCCGCGGGCTAACTGACGGCTGTCTGTCCCCCGGAAGGCGGCACAAGGCCTGGCCACGCCCAGTTCTGCACAGCACCACGCGCCTACGAGGGCTTCACTTTTTTAAACTTTTTACTTGGAGACAGTGGAGATGAGATGGCTGGGCGGCAACACCAATGCAATGAACATGAACTTGGGCAAACTCTGGGAGATGGCGAGGGACAGGCAGGTCGGCCTGCTGCGGCCCACGGGTCGCAAGGAATCGGACATGACTGGGCGGCCGAACAGCAATGGTGATTTTGCACGCAGCTGCAGGAAGGAATTCAAAGAGCTCTTGCGTCGCCTCCCCTGAGCACCCCCAACGGTCACGCTGTGACACTGACACAGGGCCTCCCCGCACAAGGACGCCTCCTGCTGCCTCTACAGCCGCAGCCACTCTCCTCCAGTCCCGCAGCACCGCCTGTTCCTAACCCCTGGCGACCTACAGCCCGCTCTCTATTCCTGTAAGGCTGCCGCGTCAACAGCACTGCGCACATGGAGTCGTGTGGTCCACGCCCTTGGGGACGAGCTGTCCGCTCGGCACCCGGCAGGTACCTGCAGAGCCGTCCGGAGCTGGGGTCTGCCAGCGGTCCTCCCCTCTTTATGGCGGAGTCGTGCTCCGTGACGCGCACACCACGTATGTTTGTTTCGCCATTCACCTGTGGAAGAACATCTGGCTCTTTTCCAGGTTTGGGCTATCACAAACAAAGCCACAATATATACCCATGTACAGATTTCTTTGTGAACTTAAAGTCTTCATTTCTCCGGGATAAAAGCCAAGGACTGCTATTACTGTGCCATATGGTAACTGCACGTCTGGCTCCTAAAGAAACCGCCAATTTAACAGCCCTCCCCAGGATGTCTGGGTGAGCCTGGTTTTCCACATCCAAACCGGCACTCGGTGGTATATATGTTTCACCATTCTGACAGGTGTGTTTTGCTATCTCGTGGCTCTTTTCACGTGGTTTCCCTAACGGCTAATGTTGAACATATTTTAAGTGCTTACTTGCTATCTGCATATCCTCCTCAGCGATATGAGTGTTCATATCTTTTGCCAATTCTAACTGAATTGTTTTCCTTCCGAGTTTCATAGTTTAGAATATATATCTTAGATACTAGTCCTTTGTCAGATGCGTTGTTTGCAAATATGTTCTCCCACTCGGTAGCTTGGTCTTCTTCTTTCTAACAGGGTCTTGTGTGTTGTTCAGCTGCTAAGTTGTATCTGCTCTTTTGTGACCTCGTGGACTGTAGCTCACCAGGCTCCTCTGTCCATGGGATTTCCCAGGCAAGAATACTGGAGTGGGTTGCCATTTCCTCCTCCAGGGGATCTTCCTGACCCAGGAATCAAACCTGTATCTCCTACATTGGCTGGTCTATCCTTTACCACTGAGCCATCAGGGAAGCCCTTTAACAGGGTCTATCGTGAAGCAAAAGCATTTAACTTTGATGAAGTTCAATTTATCAAAATTTCCCTGAAGGATTATGCTTTTGGCATCAACTCTAGGAAATCTACTACCAAAGATTTCTCCCAATTTTTTTCCTAAAATTTTTATAATTTTACATTTTATATTTAACTCTAGTCCAGAGGACAAGATGGTTGGATGACACCACTGACTCAATGGACGTAAGTCTGAGCAAGCTCCACGAGATGGTGAAGGACAGGGAAGCCTGGCATGCTGCAGTCCATGGGGCTGCAAAGAGTCGAACACGACTGAGTGAGTGAACTAGTGTAGTGAACAAGTGTAGTCCATGTTGAGTGAATTTCTGTATCAGCTGTAAGACACAGGCTGAAGCTTGTTTCTGGATGTGTGGATGTCCAATTGCTCCAATGCCATTTGCCAAAAAGGTTATCTTCCTCCCACTGAATTGTTCTGGGGCCTCTGGTAAAAATTAGTTGGGCCTATTCGTGTGAATCTGTTTCAAAGTCCTCTGTTATGTTTCGCTGATCTGTGTTTCTATACCTACAGCAATAACACACAGTCCTGACTACTGGAGCTCCTGACGTTGGAGAGATTGATTTCTCGCACCTGATTCTTATTTTCCGAAATTGTTTTTGCTTTTCTAGTTCCTCTGCTTTCCCATATTTATTTTAGAATAGTCTGTCTGTATCTACAGAATTTTCCTGGATCAGTTAACTGTCTATGGTGTGAATAACAAACCGATCTATCTGTATTTGGATGATGTATGAGAACTGAAATTCAACGAGACCTAAGCTGAACACAAACCTGCTTGTCCTCCCCCTCTCACTATCTCAGTTTACAGCATCACCATTTACCTAGTAGGCAAAATCAGTTTTCCGAGTTACTGATTAATGTATTTGACAAACTTTTTGCTGAGCACCCAGCATGTGCTGGGGGGTCCTGAGTAGGAAGAGGTCCCTATTTCCAAGGCGGTGAAGGTGAAAGACACACATGTAACGGCACACAGTATGAGAGGCACATAGGAGAGGTGCACAGCAAGTCCACGCGACGACAGGAACAAGCTGCTGCCTGGGAAAGTCTGCAAACACCGAAAGAGGACACGAGCGCTGCAAGGTTAGGATGGGTTAGCTAGGCCAGCCGTGAGGCAACAAGCCGATGAAGGGGAAAAGCAGCGTGATACAACCTGCTCAGGTAGCTCAGCAAGAGGTGGGGACTAGAGAGGAGCTGGGGAGGCGCCCGGAAGCAGGGAGGGGCTCTTGGGTTCTGCTGAGGAACCAATTCACTCACTCATGTCAACACATGGTAAACCGCAAAGTCTTTAAGAGAAGTCACCTGACAGGAAGTGAACTTTAACAAGCCAACCGCGGCGGCAGTGTGGAGGACAGACGAGCAGGGCGGATGACTGAAGACCAGCTCTGGGGAGGAGTCCAGGGCCCTTACTCCAGGAGGCCCTTCAGCAAGCCTGAGTATAACAATGAGGGCATCACTGCACTGAGTCACAGTGACACGACAGAGCAGAAACGGCTGTAAGGACCACGGAGGAGGCCGCGGCAACTAACAACACGCGAGGAAGGCAACAGGGGAAATCTAGACACCCGCTTGCTTTCTGGCTTGGTTAACTGATTCAAAAGAGCTGGAGGAAGCAAAGCGTCGTCTCCTGAAGCTTACAGGACTGAACACCAGAGCGTGCTTTCCAAATGCATGATCAAGGCCAGACTAGACAAGGGGGTGGTGACTCTGAGCACCGAGGTCGTCCCCAGACTGCACACACTGAGCAGTGCAGCCCAGAATGGGGGAGACCAGACATGCGGCTCAGGGGCCCAGAGCTGAGGGAGGCACACTGAGTCTCCAGAACTCCAACAAGGCTCTGGCTTCTTATCAAGGGAACTGGGTAGGGCTGAGGACCACAGCTAAGCTTCCAAGGCGCGTCTGTCAGCTGTCTGAGAACAGCAGGCACAACAGGAGAGGGGCAAAGGAAATCCCAGGTGTCAGCAACCAGAGAGACGAACGAGAGTCTCAGGATCGATGACAGTGGTGAGGGGGAACCCTGAGTGATCTATCACTTGGCCCCAAGGAGCTTTCTGGTAGAAACATCGCAGGAGCTAAATGAGCAAGATACTAGTCCAAGATTAAAACGTGACCATGAATTTCAACAGAATCACTTATTCCTTTACTGAAGCTTATAAAACAGCAACTGTAAAAAATTAAAATATAATACAAATAAAATTTTTTATTGATTGATGGCATAAATTACATTTCCTACTGTCCTCAGGGATATGACAACTTTTTCCTACAAATTTGTAAATATCCATTTAATAAAAGGGGACACACATCACCAAAGACACCAGAACTGTTTGAAGAGTTCAGAGAGAAGACCACATCCCACTGTAGCTGATGATGACAAGCATTCTTTTGAAGAGATACACAACCTGGATCTTAAAAATGGGGGGAGAGGGCATTCCCTGGCGGTCCAGAGGTTAGGACTTAGAGCTTCCAGTGCTGGTGGGGACTTGGGTTCAAACCCTGGGCGGTGAACTAATGTCTCACAAGCCACCATGACACAGCTGGGAAAAAAAAAAAAAAAAAAGGCCAGACCTCACTGGGGCAGAGATGAGGGAAGAGGTTAGTTAGCTGAAGCAAAAGCACTAGCATGAATCAAGCTATGGAGTCAAGAGGGTAACAAAGACATTTACGGATGAGAGTTTATACACAGAACACAGGTCCAGCACGAGGTTCATGGGCAAGTAAGTTTGGGTAATAAAACACACCCCCTAGAAAGCTAACAGCACAAGCAGGTTTCTTGAGAAAACAAAACTTAACAGTTTCTCAAATCTATTTTGCAAAGGATTGGTTCCTGCATCCCTTACGACATCATGAAATGTAGATCACATCAGAATATCACCGGATTAAAGAATGTATCCTGATAAAAACAGTCAGTACTTACAAGAAACGACAATAATTAAACTGCTTTCTTCCCAATGGAACATTTGTTGATATTTTACCCTACTTTCCATTGAGATAGCTGCATGTCTACATCACTGCACCTTTTGTATTTTTCTTTGAAGAAGTACTAAATGCATAACCTGCTAAAGGAAGTGGATCTATTCTGAAGAAAATTTCCTAGATTCAAAATATTTTTTGGATCCAGTAAAAAAGTTAAATGCCAGATGATTTTAAAAGGAAAAACACACACACAAGTATAAGGCTAAGACTATCACAAGCAAAAAGGTAAACAACCCAACAATAAGATGCTGTGGAAGACGTACACTTTGAAAGCTAATTTTCATGATTTTATAAGACAGAAACTGTTCAACTACTTCCCATGAGGGCAAGAAATATGTTTACCTGACTTCATTCCAATCAAAGCTGCAGAGCAAATCTCTCCATATTTCAGCAGTGCAAATGGGCAGTTTCCCCATGCAGATTCACCTTTCATTTTATTCTTAACTGAAGAACAATGATCTTTAAGAATCAAAATGTATCATAGCTACTATGTTTAAATACACATGTGAAAGTACAATTTTAAAAAACACAACAATTTATTGAGTCACGGAAGAAGAATTTTTAAAAAGGATACTCCAGAGCTTCTATGATTGTATATTACTTTTATATGGAAGAATGAATGGACCTATGCTATCATCTCTCTCACCCTACCGTTTCTTCCAGTATTTTCTTGTCTTGCTTGCCTTGAAGGGCAGCCACTGATAGCAAGAGGTCTGAAATCACACTGTCAGGCTTCAGTCTCTGTTCTGACACTAACTGAGACCTTGGGCAAGGTAATCAGGTCCTTTATGCATCAGTTTCCACATCTCTATGATGGGAAAAATCAAAGTACCAACTCCAAGGAGCTGACATGAGAACTCAGATAATACACAAAACCACTTCAGAAAGATCCCGAACTAT
Organism: Cephalophus harveyi; assembly: GCA_006410635.1. Taxonomy (NCBI): domain Eukaryota; kingdom Metazoa; phylum Chordata; class Mammalia; order Artiodactyla; family Bovidae; genus Cephalophus; species Cephalophus harveyi. Next base: position 193,493 of record SJYT01000470.1, read on the forward strand.
AGAATTTGCTCAGTAAATGCTAACCCTTATCATATTTTAGGTCCCTGCTGAAAAGTTTGACTAGAAACTAAGCTGAAAGTTCCACAAAGCAGGGACAGTGGCCCAGCTTCCCGGGATGCTGCTCTAGCATCTGACCACCACAGAGATCAAATCTGGCTTCCTGAGCAGTCTGAAAATTGTTACCAACAGGTCACAACAGGAAATGGAAAGCCTATCATCAACATGAGCTGGAAAACAGCCAACTCACTAACACAAAACCGAACGTGAGCAAATCTTTCCCCTAAACTGGATCTATCCAAAGCTAGGTTAAGTCATTTGCATATGATTGAAAATGTACGCTAAAACACAAGTTCCAACTAAAGATGTAGGTACTATACATTCATATTGACCTCTTAAAATAATTTCAGGTGTTTTTCAAACAAAGAATCAGTCTTTGAAGAGTGTGGGGGGTAAGGTGTGGGAGGAGATGCAATCTGCCCTGGGTTCTGCCAATAACAGGCTGTTCCTATCAACCAGAGGTCATAAACTGCAGGCTTAATTTGAGTAAATATCTGTAGGGCACACACCTGGCTTTTAAGCCCTATTGTGTAACAAAAAACAATCAGCACTGGCACCTTTTAAGGTGAAAATCAACCATCTATACAGGAGCATTTTAACTCCTGCATGTCCTCTCCTGCTACACAGCATTTTCTAGTGACTCACAAAGCAAGTAAAATAGACTGACATCAAATTATTTATGTAAAGACTCAACAATCCTTTGATTGTTGAATAAACCACATAAACCACAATGATGCTGAAGGAACTGAAATGCATGGCTCAAAAAGTGTATAGTTTGCAGAACTGAACTTCTGAATTATAAAAAAAAAAATAAAGTGCAGTCACTCATAAAAAATTTATCTCATAAAAAAGAATTTTCTTCCAAAGGAAACACAAATTCCAGCCCCTAATATGCATAAGGTGTACGTAATTGTCTTCTATGAGCTCCAGTTTTAAAATGTTGTGCAAATAAAGCACATTATATAAAAAATCAATTTCTGTGTCTACGGTGGTTTCCAGCCCAAGTTTAAGATCAAAACACAAATGCTATGTATACACACAAACTATGGCTTCATATACACATAAATCTTTTAAAAAGTGACACTGAACAGTAAGTTTATATTTGGGCAAATTTCGCGAAAGTGAAACCGACAATCTCTTCCTGGCACCTACGTCCACTCTGTTCAAAGGTCTTTTGGCAGTTCCTGAAGAAAGCAGGTGCAAGCTTAAAGAACGGTCTCGGGCCTCACCTGCCGCTGGCGGGGTCAACGTCCCGCAGGCCAACCCGTCCCAAGATCTGGATGGCGAGGCAAGCGACGCCGGCCCCGCCGGCTCCCGGCTCCCGGCCCCCGGCCCCCGCCATCACTCACCTCGCCGCTCAGAGGCAGAGCAGCCCCGGGGCCGCGTCCTGCGCCGCCGGCGGGCTCCGCATTTGAGGACGGCCGGCGCGCCCAGCCCCACCGCGACCGCGACCCACAGGCTCAGCCAGGCGGGAGCCGCATCAGGTTGGAGCCGCCGGCTCTGGGGCCCTGGACTCGACCCGCTGCTGCCCCGAATCAAACACGACCGCCTTAAAGCTCACCTCCCTCTGGAGGGACCACAGCTGCAGCCATGCTCCAACTCGGGGAGAAACTGGAGCGGCCGGCCGCCAGCACCCCTCCTCGGCACTCGGCCCAACTCCGGCCACAGGCTGACGGTACCGCAGGAAGGGCTGCGGTTCCGAATCGTCCGGTCCGACCCAGCGACCCCGGGAAGCGCCCAGGAGAGGCTAAGGCAGGGCCGACAGGTGCGTCGGCGCCTGACGTCACCGCGTAGCCGTGATCGGCCGTTCAGCGTCCGGACCGGTTGGAACCGCGTAGGTGCCCATTGGGCCGTGAGAGAGCAGGGGGCGGGACTTGTGGAAATAGTAGGCGGGGCTTATGGAGGCAGGGGTCGGACTTTGTGGGAGCAGTGGGCGGGTCGTGAGGAACGAGTGGGAGTATCACCTGGGAACAAGGGCAGGCCTGTTGGGAACAGGGGGCGGGCCGTGTAGCTGCAGGGGCGGGCCTTAGGGGTGGTGGGCGGGCCGTGTGGAGGCAGGAGGCGGAGCTCGGGCACCTTGGGGCGGGGCCGATTGGGGTGTGACCTTTCCCAGGTGGTTTGTCACGTCCCGCAGGCGGTGGGGTCCTCCTGGTGGTGACCTCGCGAGAGGACAGAGGTGGCACATGACTGCACGCGCCGAAGGGCCCTGAGCGGGCCCCGGGCGGAGGGGCACTGCGGCCTCCGCAGGCGAGTCTGCAGTGGCGAGAACGCTGGTTCTGGGGACAGCCAGCCTGCCAGCCCATGCGGGTGGCACGAATTCTCAAAAATGCTTGGAAATTGACTATTTTGGAGAAAACACGCAACCTGAGGAAGATTTGAATGGCAGAGCTGAATGGACTTTCTCTTGGCAAACACTTGAGGAACTCCTAAGGTGTGCCAGTGCGGATTCTAAGAGCAGGGAGGGCCGCTCAAGGACAGGCCGGTATGGGGCTCTGCGGAGTGGGGACGGCCTGAATCGCAAAGGGTGATCTCTGACCTGGAGCTGGGGAGGGGGGATGGTCAACAGCACCTGTTGGCAAAGAAAGGAAGAAGGGTAAAGGCGAATGGTACCCTGGTGTTACCTGATTGTAGGTGGGAAGGGGATAGGAGGGGAGATACAAGAGTCAGCCATTGTGCCCACGACTTTTGAGTTTTATCCCAGATAACTGGCAGTTGTTGGAAACCTTTGTTGTTGTTGTTATTGAGTAGTTTTTCTTTCCAAAATTTTACTATGAAAGTTTTCAAACCCAGAAAACTTGATAGATGAAATAAGTTCATTGAAAACTCATCAAGGTTTTTCACTTCTTTAAGGTATATGATAAATGCTCTAAAATTTTATGTTTTAGAAGTCTAAAGTCAACTTACAGTAACTGCATATAACAGGGAAATGTTTTAATCATGGGCATGATAGGATCAGTCACCTAGATTCAAAAATTCTGCTGTGTTAGCTTCATTTGTATTGAGGCGTAATTTTTTCCCCTGAAATTTGTGACAGTAGGATGAAGACATTGTAAAACTCTACCCAGAGTTTCATCTCCTGAGAATAACAACCTCTGGGCTTCTGTGGTGGTCCAGTGGTTAAGAACTGCCTTGCAATGCAGGGAACAGCCATTCCATCCCTGGTCCAGGAAGATCCCACATGGCTCTCAGCAGCTAAGCCCATCAGTTCAGTTAGTCACTCAATCATGTCTGACTCTTTGTGACCCCATGGACTGCAGCAGGCCAGGCCTCCCTGTCCATCACCAACTCCTGGAGTTTACTCAAACTCATGTCCTTTGAGTCGGTGATGCTATCCAACCATCTTATGCTCTGTCGTCCCCTTCTCCTCCCACCTTCAATCTTTCCCAGCATCAGGGTCTTTTCAAATGACAGCTCTTCCAATCAGATGGCCAAAGTATTGGAGTTTCAGCTTCAGCATCAGTCCTTCCAATGAATATTCAGGACTGATTTCCTTTAGGATGAACTGGTTGAATCTCTTTGCAGTCCAAGGGACTCAAGATTCTTCTCCAAAACCACAGTTCAAAGGCATCAGTTCTTCAGCATTCAGCTTTGTTTATAGTTCAACTGTCACTCCATACATGACTACTGGAAAAACCGTAGCCTTGACTAGACGGACCTTTGTTGGCAAAGTAATGTCTCTGCTTTTTAATATGCTGTCTAGGTTGGTCATAACTTTTCTTCCAAGGAGCAAACGTCTTTTAATTTCATGGCTGCAGTCACTATCTGCAGTGATTTTAGAGCCCCCCAAAATAAAGTCTGCCACTATTTCCCTATCTATTCACCATGAAGTGATGGGACTGGATGCCATGCTCTTAGTTTTCTGAATGCTGAGCTTTAAGCCAACTTTTTCACTCTCCACTTTCACTTTCATCAAGAGGCTCTTTAGTTCTTCTTCACTTTCTGCCATAAGGGTGGTGTCATCTGCATATCTGAGGTTATTGATATTTCTCCCAGCAATCTTGATTCCAGCTAGGTATATCTTTCCTTTTCTCCTTTGCTTTTCGCTTCTATTCTTTACACAGCTATTTGTAAGGCCTCCTCAGACAGCCATATTGCTTTTTTAAATTTCTTTTTCTTGGAGATGGTGTTGATCACTGCCTCCCATACAATGTCATGAACCTTTGTCCATAGTTCATGGGGCACTCTATCAGATCTAATCCCTTTAATCTATTTGTCACTTCCATTGTATAGGAAGTGATTTAGGTCATACCTGAATGGTGTGCTGCGATTCATGGGGTCGCAAAGAGTCGGACATGACTGAGCGACTGAACTGAATGGTCTAGTGGTTTTCCCTACTTTCTTCAATTTAAGTCTGCATTTGACAATAAGGAGTTCATGATCTGAGCCACAGTCAGCTCCCTGTCTTGTTTTTACTGAGTGTATAGAGCTTCTCCATCTTTGGCTGCAAAGTATATGATCAATCTGATTTCGGTGTTGACCATCTGGTGATGTCTATGTGTAGAGGTATAGAGTCTTCTCTTGTCTTGTTGGAAGCTAAGCCCATGCTCCACGACTATTGGGTCTGTGCTCTAGAACCAGGTAGCGCAGCTACTAAGTCTGTGTGCCACACTGCTGAAGCTGGTGTGCCCCAGAGCCCATGCTCTTCAACAAGAAAAACCACAACATCAAGAAGCCTGTGCATCAAAACTGGAGAGTTGCCCCCATTCACAGCAACTACAGAAAGTCCACAAGCAACAAGGAAGACCCAGTGCAGTCAAAAATTAATTGATTAATTTAGAAAAGAGTAACAACCTGTCCTGGAGAAGGCAATGGCACCCCCCTCCAGTACTCTTGCCTGGAGAATCCCAGGGATGGGGGAGCCTGGTGGGCTGCCATCTTTGGGGTCACACAGAGTCGGACACGACTTAGCAGCAGCAGTAGCAGTAGCAACAACCTCTCCTGGTGAAGGAACTGGCAACCCATTCCAGTACTCTTGCCTGGAAAATCCCATGGACAGAAGAGCCTGGTAGGCTACGGTCCATGGGGTCGCTAAGAGTTGGACACGACTGAACAACTTCACTTTTACTTTTCACTTTCATGCATTGGGGAAGGAAATGGCAACCCACTCCAGTGTTCTTCTCTGGAGGATCCTGGGGACGAGGGAGCCTGGTGGGTTGCCATCTATGGGGTCATTAGCAGTCGGACAGGACTGAAGTTACTTAGCAGCAGCAGCAGCAGCAACAACCTTTCCAACACAATCACAGTATCACAGCTAGGAAATTAACAGTAAATCCCTAATATTATCTGATCAGTTCAGTTCAGTTCAGTGGCTCAGTCGTGTCTGACTCCTTGCAACCCCATGAATCACAGCACGCCAGGCCTCCCTGTTCATCACCATCTCCCGGAGTTCACTCAGACTCACATCCATCGAGTCAGTGATGCCATCCAGCCATCTCATCCTCTGTCGTCCCCTTCTCCTCCTGCCCCCAATCCTTCCCACCATCAGAGTCTTTTCCAGTGAGTCAACTCTTCGCATGAGGTGGCCAAAGTACTGGAGTTTCAGCTTTAGCATCATTCCTTCCAAAGAAATCCCAGGGCTGATCTCCTTCAGAATGGACTGGTTGGATCTCCTAGCTAGGCTATATTTAAATTTCACCAGTTGTCAACAAAAGAAGAGTATTTAGCAGATTTTTTTTCAAACCAGGATCCAGTCAAGTTTCAAACATTGCATTTTGGTTATGTTTCTTAAATCTCTTTTATTCTTCAACAGTTCCCTGCAATTTTTCATAACAGTGATGGTTTAAAGAGACCAGACAAGTTGCCTAAAGAATGTTGCAAGATGAACAGTTTGGTTTTTTAATAATAATAGTAATTGTGGCTTGTGTAGATTGACCATGTCCCCAAAGAAGATCCTCCTACATCCCACCCGACATTTTATTTGGAAATAGGGTCTTTACAAGTGTGTTCAAGGTGATGGGCCCTTATCCAACATGTGTGACATCATCAAAAGAGAAGAGACACAGAGAAGATGGGCACGTGAAGAGGAGGTTGAGACTGGGCTTATGCAGTCCAGACAAAGAAGTTCCTGGGGCACCAGAAGCTGGAAGAAGAAGGAAGGACTCTTCTCCAGACCCTGATTTCACACTTCTGGGCTCCAAAAAGGTGCAAGAATAAATTTCTACTGTTATAAGACTCCCAGTTTGTGGTAATTTGTTACCAGTCTTAGGAAATTAATATTGGATTGACCAAAAAGTTCATTCAGATGTTTCATACGATGTCATGGAAAAGCCCAATCGAACTTTTTGGCCAACTTAATGCAATGGCTTGAAACATTTGGAAACAATACAGAAAGTCTAAAATGCAAGCTAACTTAGTCCTTGTACAACCGGATCAACCTCAGTGCTCAAAAAGATACTGTTAAGTATACCTTGTCTGTCTTTTCAGGGACATTTTAGGCACTACCAAGATGCTGTTGATACATACATTAAATGATGGAGGAAACTATTAACCAGAAGCCCTGTTAAGAGAACTGGCTTGGCTTGGCCAGACTTTTTGCAGTGTTTAGAGGGTTCTGACTAAGTCGCTTCAGTTGTCTCCTACTCTGTGTGACCCTATGGACTTGTAGCCCACCAGATTCCTCTGTCAATGGGATTTTCCAGGCAAGCATACTGGAGGGGGTTGCCATTTCCTCCTCCAGGGGATCTTCCGGACCAAGGGATTGAACCTTGGTCTTTTACATCTCCTGCATTGACAGGTAGGTTCTTTACCACTAGCACCACCTGTAGGAAATCCTAGATGTGTCTCAGCTGGTTCCTAGAAGAGGAGTTTGTTTTCCTTTTGAGAGAAGACAGGGAGAAGAAGGAGCAAGTTGACCAGGAGAAGGTGGGGGTAAGTGCTGGAGGAGAGTTAGCTTTGTACAACAGGGTCTGCAAGAGAGGCTGCTTTGCTTCCAGACCAAGTTGCATCAAACTCTGTATCACACACTGCTTTTGGTTACGTACACTTTGGGGGCCCTCCAGGGAAAGCACAAGAGAGTAATGAATACCTGATTGGAGTGTATTTTTCTGTATCTTACCCAGAGATTACCTGCATAGTGTGGTATAGGAGGTTACCTCGATGCAGTGGTGGTTTAGTCGTTAAGTTGTGTCCAACTCGCGACCCTATGTGCCAGGGTCCTGCCCCGGTGGATCCAGGGTAATTCAAAGGGGAGACAGAGTAGGTGAGGAAAAACTTACTTATTTAGAAATATAAAAAGATTAGGAAAGAATAGTGTAGTAGGAAAATTAGTGGAGAAAAGAGGCTGAATAACTTGGTTTACGTGGAGAACTAATAAAGTTCCAGACAAGGAACTTGCACCATCTACATTAGGCCACCGGCGCCCACTTGAATAGTGGAGAGTGCTCCGCCTTAGGCTCCCTCTTGCGTGGGTCTTAGAAGCCTGGGCAAGTAAGTAGACTCGGAGAGCCTCCACGCCCTAGATGGGAATTCAGCCTGGAAATAAAGAAGACACGGAGGAAACCAGTCTTTCCAGTGACTTGTGCATCCTCTATAGTCCGGAAAGGTCTTTTATACTTTTGATTGTTCATAGAGATCAATGGATAATACAAAATTATGCAGCATCAGCAGCCCTGACTCTTATCGAGACCAGGCTTTCTCTCTGCATACCTAGCTGTATACCCAAGGCTTAGGTGATTTCTGGCCAGAGGGCCAATTAACATTTTACAGCCCTTTTCTGATAAGGGTCTGTCAACCAGAAAACTTATTTGTGTTGTTCTTCCCAAAGTCTGATGCCACTCTCAGAAAGCACTAAATAAAGTTACATTCTTACATAGCAAGGACACAACAATTTATAACAATGAAAGAAGTACAGTGATTTATAATAAAGAGAAAAGTTCAGTTCAGTTCAGTCACTCAGTTGTGTCCGACTCTTTGCGACCCCATGAATCGCAGCACGCCAGGCCTCCCTGTTCATCATCATCTCCCGGAGTTCACTCAGACTCATGTCCATCGAGTCAGTGATGCCGTCCAGCCATCTCATCCTCGGTCGTCTCCTTCTCCTCCTGCCCCCAATCCCTCCCAGCATCAGAGTCTTTTCCAATGAGTCAGCTCTTCGCATGAGGTGGCCAAAGTACTGGAGTTTCAGCTTTAGCATCATTCCTTCCAAAGAAATCCCAGGTTGATCTCCTTCAGAATGGACTGGTTGGATCTCCCTGCAGTCCAAGGGACTCTCAAGAGTCTTCTCCAACACCACAGTTCAAAAGCATCAATTCTTTGGTGCTCAGCCTTCTTCACATTCCAACTCTCACATCCATACATGACCACAGGAAAAACCATAGCCTTTGCTAGACATTAGTCGACAAAGTAATGTCTCTGCTTTTGAAAATGCTATCTAGGTTGGACATAACTTTTCTTCCAAGGAGTAAGCATCTTCTAATTTCATGGCTGCAGTCACCATCAGCAGTGATTTTGGAGCCCAAAGAGAAAAGTAATTAACCCAAAAGTCTAGTGTTGCTAACATCAAAACTACTATATTCCTTTTTCTGCATCCCGATTACATTGATTAATATTCTCCCAGGTGCCTAAAAGATAAAGGATATGGAGGCCTGGAGGTAAACATTAACTCAACAAACTCTTCACCAAACTAATTCTTAACTCTAAAAGGCCCTATATCTTTAAGATGTTTTAAGCTTCATGCCTCTCGCAGCTGGGGGGCTGTAAACAATCACAAGTTGTAAAAGTCCAGGCAGACTGGTCAGGTAAGTTAGAAAGCCATCAAAGGGTTTTAAGCCGAGACATTCCTTTCATATGCCGGAGACCAGTTGGAGCTCTAAGTTAACTTTTTCTAGAGAAAGGTGGTCAAGGAAAGCCCACTGTAATGTCAGAAGAGTATAGTGTGGCAGACAGTAAACAGACAGATTTTGGTTTCGGGGTAGATGCTCAGGCAGAGGACCCCTTGAGACCTGACTCGCCTTGCCCATGAGGTCTCTCCGCATGACCTTGTCATGGGTGGGATATCCTGTGCTGGCTCCCGGCACCTATGGACGGTAGCCTGCCAGGCTCCTCTATCCACGGGATTTTCCAGGCAAGAATACTGGAGTGGGTTGCCATTTCCCTCTCCTCGATGCAGTGGTACCCTCAAAATGCACAGGCAGACAAGCTGTCCCAGAGGTCAGGGAAAGAAAGCCAACACACCCTGAGAAGCCAGCGGGGAAGAAAGAAACACAGGATAGGCTGCAACTGGAATGGAAAGATTTAAGGCTGTGGTCATGCAGCATACATATGTCTTACCTGTCTTTGTGGCCTCCCATGGATTGTGGGGTAGTTAGTACTAGAGGTGAGCAAGAGTCCAGAAATGGAAGGTGCTTCAGGCCCATGACACACGCCATCGGAGAGATGCAAGGGCTAGAGTGCCTGAGCACAGGCCAGGTTGCCGGTTAATCTGTTGAGCCCTCCTGGGGCAGGACGTGTATGACACAGAGTCACCACTGGGTGAGTCACCACTGTGTCACGTGGTGACACAGTGTCACCACTAGGTGGCAGGATTAAGACCTGTGTATGCTGGGTGTCTTGTGGATATTTAGTGTACCATGAAGAAAAGTTATGTCCAACCTAGATAGCATTTTCAAAAGCAGAGACATTAAGGGACGACCGAGGATGAGATGGCTGGATGGCATCACTGACTCGATGGATGTGAGTCTGAGTGATCTCCGAGAGATGGTGATAAACAGGGAGGCCTGGCATGCTGCAATTCATGGGGTCGCAAAGAGTTGGACACGACTGAGCGACTGAACTGAACTGATGAATATATGGTGCTTGATACATGTCTGATGGGTCTTGTATGTTTAGTGCTTCATGAACATGTCACATCTCCTGGTCCTTCCAACTTTTTCAATCTCAGCTCTCAAGTCTGGTATCATGATAGAATGTGTGAAACCATGGTTATCTCTAAGCACATGCATCCATGCATGCTCAGGTACTCAGTCGTGTCTGACTCTGCAACCCCATGGACTGTAGTCCTCCAGGCTCCTCTGTACATGAGATTTTCCAGGCAAGAGTACTGGAGTGGATTGCCATTTCCTCCTCCAGGGGATCTTCCTGACCCAGGGATCGAATCTAAGTCTCCTGCATTGCAGGTGGATTCTTTACCACTGAACCACATAGGAAGCCCGTATCTAAGCACAGTTTTCTCTTATTTTACTTGGGGCCCTGTTGGACAAGTTTCATAGGTTCTTTTTTCAGAAAAAATGTTGGAAAGTAATCGAAAACTTTTCTAAACTAAGTGGAATTTTTCAAGAGATTTACAGACGTATGTTTTCTTCTCTCACTGCAGATAATGGTGCCTAATATGGGGAGACGGAGAAGGCAATGGCACCCCACTCCAGTACCCTTCCTGGAAAATCCATGGACTGAGGAGCCTGGTAGGCTGCAGTCCACGGGGTCACTAAGAGTCGGACACGACTGAGTGACTTTACTTTCACTTTTCTCCTTCATGCACTGGAGAAGGAAATGGCAACCCACTCCAGTATTTTTGCCTGGAGAATCCCAGGGACAGGGGAGCCTGGTGGGCTGCCGTCTATGGGGTCGCACAGAGTCAGACACGACTGGAGCGACTTAGCAGCAGCAGCAGCAGCAGCAATATGGGGAGAGGTGCTCAGATTTGAGCCTAGGCAATAGTCAGAGCCATATAACTGTGGTATCATATCCACCCTGAGGAACTGTAGTTACCACTATAGTTAATTGTATGGTATATTTGAATATTGTTCAGACACCAGATACTAAGAGTTCTCATCACAAGGGGAAAGAAAAACAAAACATGGTTTTCCTTTTTTCTTGGCATCTACATGAGATGGCAGATGTTAACTAAGCACTGTGGTAATGGTTTCACAATATATGTAAGTCAAATCATTACGCTGTACACTTTGAAGTTATGCAGTGCTGTCCATCAGTTACATTTCAGTAAACTGGACATACCCAAACCAACGAATAAAAACTGATAGAAGCCTATCAGTCCACAGGAAGTACTTGGAGGCGGAGCAAAATACGTTATGTGAATAAAGCCAGGCTCCTGTACATTAAATCATAGTTTCTAGTGAGAACTGAGCTGAAGCACTAATAAAAAGAGCTCTACCAAGACTTCTATTAGCTCTATTCCTCTGCCACCAACTAACCAACAAAACCTTTAAGCTTTCAAGGAAAGTGAAACAGTAACTCACAGTGCTAAGAGTGTACTTACTCCAGCCACGTCTGATGCCCTGGTATATCCAGGGCATGGTAGGCATCGCCAGCCTGTGGCTGTGATGGCAGCCAGTGCTTCCTGCCAGGACTTCTGTCCTTCTGGAAGAGGCAGTTTGGAACATACTATTTTATAGGATTAGCAAGAGAAGTCAGAAAAACCCTGGGGATCCTATTTCAGTTCTTCCTAGATTCTTGCTCTCAGGCCCCAGTCAAATTGCTCTGAGCTTTTCCTGAAGTAAAAAACCTGAAAATATGATTATTTCCCATAATGACGTTAAAAATACATTAAAAAAAAATGTTCCACAGAAAATCAGAGACATGAACAAGGTCATATAGATGTGCTTCATACATTTGTGAGCTCTCTCAGAAAAAGAACTTTGATTTTATCACCTACGTTTCAGGCACGTGGGCAAGAGGGAGAGAAAGGAGCTGAGATGTTCTGTTAGGAAAATGGAGGTGTGTTTCTAGTCTGGAAATTCTTGATATCACTAGTATCAGGGAACTAGTTGAAAAATGGCTTTTTCTTATCTTTGGTCTTTTCCCTAGGGAAGAATGTGAAATGAATAGATTGGCAGTCTTAATTAAATTTTGAAGGCTTTGGCATTGCTGACAATCTTCCAGTTTCGTGATTTTTTCCTGTGCTTATCTATGCTCAGGTCATGTCCAACTCTTTTGCAACCCCATGGACTGTAGCCCGCCAGGCTTCTCTTGCCTGGGATTCTCCAGGCAAGAATACTGACGTGGGTTGACATTTCTTCCTCCAAGTGATCTTCGAGCCCAGAGATCAAACCCATACCTCCTGTGTCTCCTGCATTGGCAAGTGGGTTCTTTACACTGAGCCACCAAAGAAGCCCAAGATTCTTTCCTACAGATCCCCTAGCTAAGCCTCCCTGGAACTTGACACTGTTGAGTTAGAAAAAAATGCACAATGTGAGAGCTGTGAGTTAAGTTTAATTTGGGGCAAAATGAGGACTGCATCCTGGGAGACATCACCCCAGATAGCTCTGAGAGACTGCTCCCAAGCAGCAGGGGAGGTCAGTATATATATGATTGTGGTGAAGGCGGAGTACATGCAACGAAGCACATATTTTTCCAGAAAGTTTCTGCTGGTCTCGTGAAGCTTTGCCAGTCACAAGGAACAGACGTCACCATGAAGGATTTCAGTGCTGTTCCAGCTATGAGGAGATACAAGAATTGGGTTCAGAAAACCAGCTCCTGAGACTAACTCTCTGAAGACCTGCCTTGCCAGTTTTTCTCCCCTGGCCACACAGTGTGTCATTCTTGCTCTCCCCCTGGAACTCCTTTTAAGGGAGCGTTGAAGGTCAGCAGCGGCAGCAGCACGTGGCTTAATCTTTGCAGAGGCAGATGGCGAGTGCCCATGGCGAGTGCCCTTGTGTAGTTGACAGTATTCTCTGAGCTATTCAACCAAGCCCGTCCCCAGTGCAGTCTCATGGTGAGACCCCTCTCTCAGGTGCTACGTGGCTCAGGGCTCAGTGTTGTGTTTTACGCTTCCTAGAAATGACTGTGATCTCCCTTCTCAGAGCTCCCCCTTTTCCAACCCAGAAAGCAAGAAACCCAAGACCTGACTGGATGTTTCCTCTCTGCATATCAAGCGAGGCCTTCTAGACTAAGACCGGCACGTGCAGCAGGCTGCTGCCATTTCGCTCCGAGCGCGCTCCAGCTCATGCTAAGCGCATGCCGCACGCCCAGCACAAGGCCAGAGTGGGCCTTCAGGAGTGCGGCTCAGAACTGAGAGCCCCCATCTTAGGATACAGAAAAACGGAGTGTGCAGACACTGACCTTTTTACCCTCTCAGATTTGAGCATCACATGTTTTCAAGGGGTCTCAATTTTAGAGACTGTGTTCGCTCCTATTTAAGGCTTTAGGTCTCTCTTCCCCAACAAAAGATGGCCAGTGTGTCAGGATAGTTTGATCCAGTACGTACACCTACATAAACACATGGCCTTTTAATAAACTCCCAAAGGGAAGGTGCTTATTGTAAATAGACTGCCAGCCACCTGCTCTGATTTGTTGTCTTGATTGTTTCACTGCTGCCTGCTTTCTAGAAAGAATGAACCACAATACCCCGTCATCTGGCACGGCACTTAAATCACTGTGTGTGAATGACTGGGTGTATTTCTGAAAAACCTCAATAGAAGAGAACTTTGGAAATCGCCCCCTTTCCCCTTGCCTTGTTAGATGTTATTTAGTCACTCAGTTGTGTCTGATGCTTTTTGCAACCCCATGGACTGTAGCCTGCCAGGTATATACCACTATTAATAAAGGTTGAAAGAATTTTCATTTTTTTTCCTACCAGAAAGAGGTCTACAAGTATAACTTTATAACTATATTTAGGATAGAAGTTCTGTTTATTATCATAATTTTAAAAATTAATTTAGGAATTCCCTGGTAGTCCAGTGGTTAGGACTTGGCGCTTTCATTGCCATGGGCCCAGGTTCAGTCTCCACAGTCAGGGAACTAAGATCCCACAAGCTGTATGGCAGGGTTAAAAAAAATGAATTTAGTGTTGGCATTTCTTTTTTTTTTTCTTCAAATGGAAATACTGTTGAAACCAAGCAGGATCCTGTGGGGTCTTCCTGGGCACAGACCCCCTGCTTCCCCAAACCATGTCCCCTGCCTGTTGTTTGTAGAAAAACTTCAGCCTCCTAGGCCTTCCCCAAGTTCCAAAGAGCCAATTTAATCAGAGAAGTGAGAAAATACACAAAGGAAAATACTCAAACAAGATGGAAAAATAAGAGTTTACCCATAAAATAAAGTCAAGTTTACCCATAAAATAAAGTCAATTATTAATAAATAATACCCAAAATAAAGTCCTCCTCAGTGGCTAGAGGTAATTTCCTAGAGACAATCTCTAGCAGGGAGATCAAATCAGCCCATCCTAAAGGAAATCAACCCTAAATTCTCATGGGAAGGACTGATGCTGAAGCTCCAACACTGTGCCACCTGATGTGAAGAGCCGACTTATTGGAAAAGACCCTGATGCTGGGAATGATTCAGGGCAGGAGAAGAAGGGGGCGGCAAAGAATGAGATGGTTAGATAGCATCACCGACTCAATGGACGTGGGTTTCAGCAAACTCCAGAAAATAGTGAAGGGCAGAGAGGCCTGGTATGCTGCAGTCCATGGGGTCACAAAGTGTCAGCTTAGCAACCAAACAACAATGGCTGAAAATGATTTCCTAAGCCACATCCTTGAACTGTTTTGCAGTACTAAAACCCCCTCCAGGCAGAAGTTAACTGTGTGCTGATCACGAGCATCAGACCCCAGACTGGTCGGAGCCAGAAAACTGATAATTGAGTTTCCTGGAATACTACCGTGTCAGCTCAGCATCAACAAGTCTGTACATAAGCTGATCACACTGTCTCTAACCCCCTCCTTCCCCTGGCCTTTCAAAACCTTCCCAAGGCCAGGCCGGCAGGGAGATCAGGTCTTTGAATCACTAGCTACCCCTCCCCCTGGCTCCATGCCCTGGCATGAACTCTGCACTCTCCCTCCTCGCACCCTGGCTTCACAGAGCGAGGGTGACTAGACCCTAGTTTGGTTTGGTAATGTTGTTATAGAATTTTTTGATTACTAAAACAACTGGTTCTTTCTAAACCTGACACATTGAATGAGAAATCAATAGTAAAATGGAAAAGAAATCCACAAATGGATACAGATACAGATAGTAAGTGTAATATATGATAAAGTTGACATTTGAAATCAGTGGAAAAGGAAATCACATTTAATGAATAATTCTGGCATTATTAGATTTCCTCCAAAAGAACACAAAGTCATTCTCCCTATGTTGCTGCTGCTGCTGCTGCTGCTAAGTCGCTTCAGTCGTGTCCGACTCAGTGCGACCCCATAGACGGCAGCCCACGAGGCTCCCCTGTCCCTGGGATTCTCCAGGCAAGAACACTGGAGTGGGTTGCCATTTCCTTCTCCAGTGCATGAAAGTGAAAAGTGAAAGGGAAGTCGCTGAGTCTTGTCCGACTCTTAGCGACCCCATGGACTGCGGCCCACCAGGCTCCTCTATCCATGGGATTTTCCAGGCAGGAGCCCTGGAGTGGGGTACCATTGCCTTCTCCACTCCCTATGTTACTCATATATAAAAATAAATTTCAAATGCATTAAATCTATTAGACAATTGAAATGCAAGAACACTGAGATTATTCAGCTAACTTTGGAGTGAAGGAATACTGGCTTGGCAAGATGAAAAACGTGAATGACAAATAAAAAGACTGATAGATCTTGGGGCACGGGGCTCCCCCAGTTTGACTACAAATTGACAAATTTCTGTATGGTCAAAGACACCATAAAAAGTATCAAAACACCAGTGAGAAACTGCCAGAAATATTTGTTTCAGACCATAATAAATGGTTAATTTCCACATTTTACAAATATCACCTATAAATTGATAAAAAGATAATCAAATAGAAAAAGGGGCAAATGGTATAAAAGGCAGACACATGGAGGAAATTTTAAAAATTTGCAAAATTAAGAAACATCCAGAGGAAGCGGTAGATGGTCTGCAAATACGGCCACTTTTGACTCCCTGTCTCCTTATAAATCCTGACTAGCCTTGAACCTCCTTTTCACTAGGAATGTGCAGAAGTGACACCTCGCCCATTCCTGGCCTCACCTTTAAAAGGACTGGCAGAGTCTGTTTCTAACTTATGGGCTTCTCTGGTGGTTCAGTGGTAAAGAATCTGCCTGTTAAAGCAAGAGACATGGGTTCAATCTCTGGTTGGGAAATCTCCTGGAGGAGGAAATGGCAACCCACTCCAGTACTCTTGCCTGGAGAATTCCATGGACAGAGGAGCCTGGCGGGCTACAGTCCATGGGATCGCGTAGAGTGGGACATGGCTGAGCACATGGTTTACTTCTCCCTTGCTGTGAGGGCAGCTGTTCTGAAAGGCGTGTGATGCTCCTGAGACTACAGTGCTGTGTGTGCCCTGTGCCCCACATGGGAGCAGCAGAGCTGCCAGGCAGCACGGTCTGCAGCTGAAGGAAACTGAGTGAGTGGTTCTAGCTGGATCCGCAAAGAGCAGAAGCCCTGCGCAGAAGAACCCTGTTTGACTTCCTGGCCTCAGAATTGTGAGAAAAAAGAAATCACTGTTGAGCTTTTGGCCACTAAGCTTTAGGGTGGCTTGTTGCACAGAGAAATATGACCAAAGCACAGGAGTACCTATTAAAGTGAAATTTAAAAAAAGAAAAAAAGCATACTCTTCGACCCAGCAAGCCCACTTTTCAGAATCTATGCAGATAAATAGCAGTGCCACTGGAAACCATCTCTATGTCTGTCGAGTGGGATCTAATTAAATAGATTTCAGTACATCCATCTCATGAGTATTGATACCATAAACAAGAATTAGTTGATCTCTGCAGAAATGTTCATGATGTACCGTTAAAAAGTTCAGGTTACAAAAAGAAAAAAAAAAAAATTCAGGTTGCAAAATAATGTTTATACTATAATCTCATTTTAAAAGATTAAAACTAATATATATGCACATGAGATCATTTATGTTTTCATGAATTTAGAGAAAAATGTAGACTATATGCATGAAAATTAACCATTTTCATTGTTCTGGGGAGTTCTGGAAACAGACTGCATGTGGACCTTACCCTGCATGTTTGTGTTTGGAGGTTGTTGCAGAGAACAAAGACTTTTTTTGTTGTTTGAAAGAAAAAAAAACAATAAAAATTTTAAATAAAAAGAATCAAACAAACCCAGACACGTTCTCGTTGTCAAAGAAAAAAATATTACAGAGGTATGTAAATCAGAAAGGAAAATAAGGTAATCCTTCTAATAATCCTTCAGGTAACCCTTCTAACTCAGATTATGAAAACAAGTCCCCCTAAAACTGAGTTTCCTTACCAAGTTTATGATTTATCTCTCTACCCCAAATTTTATCCCTCTTCTTGTCTCCTCTGACCTCAATTCTGTGCCCACCAAATACTCATCAGCTAGATGACTCAAACTGCTGTTGAGAAAGAACATCGTTCAAGTACTAGTGAGAGTCACTCAGTCGTGTCTGACTCTTTGCCACCCCCACGGACTATACAGTCCAAGGAATTCTCCAGGCCAGAATACTGGAGTGGGTGGCCTTTCCTTTTTCCAAGGGATCTTCCCAAACCGGGGATCGAATTCAGGTCTCCCGCATTGCAGGCGGATTCTTTACCAGCTGAGCCACAAGGGAAGTTCAAGTACTAACACTACTATTATAGACACCGTCATTAACTATAACTCAGGTGGTTGCTCCAGGGAAAGATTAGCTCACAGACCCCCTAGCCATGGACCACCTGGCCAGAAAATGATAAACCTCTTGACTCCTGAAAACATGATTAAGAAATGTCACAAGACAGTGGTTGACCCCAGCCTCTTTGTCGTTTCAGTTTAAAAAACCCAACTCAGAGAGCAAGGGGGAGTGGCTCTAAGGCTGGTCTCCACCACCTTGCTTGGAGTCAGTCCTGCAATAAAGCCTCGCTTTGCTGCAAACTCCCGCCTTTCTGTGCCTCCGGAGTTCTAGTTCAGCTTTCTGTGCCTGGAGAGCCTGATCTTCGCCCCATCACTGTAAAGACTAAACTGTTTTATTTACTCAACAATACATCAAGGGCAAATAGCAGGGGAAGAATTGGAAACAGCGACTGGTCTCTAAAATCACTGTGGATGGTGACGACAGCAATGAGATTAAAAGATGCTTGTTTTTCAATAGTCATATATGGATGTGATAGCTGGACCACAAAGAAGGCTGAGCACCAAGAATTGATGCTTTCAAACTGTAGTGCTGGGGAAGACTCTTGAGAGTCCCTTGGACTGCAAGGAGATCAAACCAGTCAACCCTAAAGGAAATCGTTAGAATATTCGTTAGAAGGACTGATGTTGAAGCTGAAGCTTCAATACTTTGGCCACCTGATATGAAGAGCCGTTGCCTGAGTGTGTGCTAAGTTGCTTCAGTCGTGTCCAACTCTTTGTGACCCCATGGACTATATTCCACCTGGACCCTCTGTCCATGGGATTCTCCAGGCAAGAATACTGGAGTGGGTTGCTCTGCTCTCTTCCAGCAGATCTTCTCCACCCAGGGATTGAACCCACGTCTCTTATGCCTCCTGCATTGGCAGGCGGGTCCTTTACCACTAGCACCACCTGGGAAGCCCCTATGAAGAGCCAGTTTATTGGAAAAGACCCTGATGCTGGGAAAGATTGACAACAAAAGGAGAAACGGGTGGCAGAGGATGAGATGGTTGGATGGCATCACCGACTCAGTGCACATGAATTTGAGCAAACTCCAGGAGATAGTGGAGGACAGATGAGTATGGCATACCACGGTCCATGGGGTTGTAGAGTTGGACTTAGTGACTGAATAACAACAACATCAAGGGCAACTTTCTGTGTCAATAAAAAATTCTCAGTCACTCTTTTAATATTTTCAGAATACTCCTTTGTTTGACTTCATTGTATTCAGTCAATTCCATATTGTTAAACATCTACATCCTCTTAGTTTTTCTGGTTATAAACAATGGTTGCTTTATGTATACATTTGTGCCCACTTGTCTTAGAAGTGAACTTGCTGTCTACGGGATGCCTATAGCTAGCATGCCTTCTGCAAAGACTCTAGCAGTTTATGTTCCCACCAATAATTTATGACAGAAGTCTAAAGAAGGAGCTGACTAAGCATTCTTTATGAAAATGACAAAATGAATTTACTTATATTAGTAATTGGCAATGTTTTCATATTGTTTGCTGAACAAAGGGATGTGGGTAGAGCCAGAGTCATTGTGCATTCAGACACCAAAATTCCTACTGACTGGGGCTGGGAGGGGTCACAGGAGGTTAGCTGAGAAGTTCAGAAATGAGGAAAACTCGCGTTTCACATGGAGATGGAAGAGAGAAGCTAGACCAATGGTGACTGCCCTAGCTTGCCAGGTTGGATGACTTGCAGTGCCATCTTCTGGCAAAGAAGCCAAAAAACATTCAATTTCCATGCTAGCAATAAAGTGCTTCTTTAAATGGCAATCCACTCCAGTATTCTTGCCTGGAGAATCCCATGGACGGAGAAACCTAGTAGGTTACAGTCCACGGGGTCGCAAAGAGTCGGACACGACTGAGCGACTTCACCTTCCTTCCTTAATACAAGCAGGACTCAATCACACTGAAGGAGAACCCAGAGAGGCTTAAGACTTTGGTGTGTTGGGGAGGACATGAGGGGAATGAAACTGATTTCTTGGAAGCAAATATATGAATCATTTACATGTGTGGTCTCTGGCAAAATCTGTGGTGTCTCTAGCAGCTACACACAGCATGTATGAAAGGTACAACCTGGAGAGGAATTAAGACGGCCACACCATCATTCTCTTTCAGCTTCTAGTTTGGATTCTCCAGTATCCTGGGTTACTCTCAGAAAGGCAAGTTAGCCAAAGGGCTACTCAGGACTACACCGAACCTGATCCCTTATTACAGAAAAATCTGTCTCCATCTTTGAAACTCCTGCAGTGGAGAACTTAGACCACTGAACCTTTCAGTGTACCAGTAAGAAACACATACACTCAACAGATGTAAAGGTGTGGAAAACCACATTATACTTATTTCTTTTTTCTTTGTTTCTTAATTTTTTCTCTTTAAACCATGTTCTATTAAAAATCCAAGACTTAAAAATACTCTTTTGTTTTAATCATTCAAAATACAGTAGGACTAGTCTTGCTTTTTAAAAACATTCTATTTGTTTATTGAGGTAAAGTGTACAATATTACATATGTTTCGGGTGCACAACATATTAAAATTTTTTACAGGTTACATTTCAGTTATAGTTATTAACCACAGAATCTATGTTTCCCTGTGCTGTATAATATGTATCTTTTACTATTTATTGTATACATAGTAGTTGTACATCTTAATCCCATATCCCTATCGTGCCCCACCTCTCTCCCCACTGATAACTAGTATGAATAGTTTGTTTTCATCGGTTTCCTTTTTTTATATTCTCTGCTGCTGCTGCTAAGACGCTTCAGTCGTGTCCGACTGTGTGCGACCCCATAGACGGCAGCCCACCAGGCTTCCCCGTCCCTGGGATTCTCCAGGCAAGATCATATATTCTCTAGTTTAAATTATTTTCTAGATTCCACATGTGATTCCACATATGACATCATTACAGTATATGTTTTTGATTTATTTCACTTGTTTTGCTTTATAAAGCAAAATCAGTTTTCAAAATGTAGCATCCCTGGGCCTCCTTGGTGGTTCAATGGTAAAGAATCCATCCGCCTACCAGTGCAGGAGACAGGGGTTTGATCCTTGGTCTGGAACGGATCCAACAAGCCACAGAGTAACTGGGCCCTGTGTCACAACTACTAAAGCTCGTCCTCCCCAGCAAGAGAAACCGCCGCAATGAGAAGGCTGCACACTGCCCCTGGAGAGTTGCCCCCGCTCTCTCCAACTCGAGAAAAGCCCATGCAGCAAGAAATCCTCAAAACAGCCAAATAATTATTAAAAATGTGACATCTCTAACAAAGCTAAATAAGTCCCTTTTCCCTTGCAGTATGTGTGGGACGATAACAGGCTTTACTCCACATCACCTTGCCGCCTGGCCTCACTCCTATGAGAGAGGACGCTCCTGTCTCCCCGCGCCTCCCTCCCCTCCTCCCGCAGCCTGCGGCACCTGCAGCGGCCAAACCTCCGGCGCCGGGCCCCGCCTTGGCCCCGCCCCCGAGGTCCTTCCCGGTCGCCCCCGCTCAGCGCCCGCGTCCGCGCGCTGACGTCACATGCCCGCGCCGGGGCGCCCCGCCCGCTGCTCTGCCTCCTGTGAGGTATTGGGGCGTCCTGTGAGGAGTTCTGAGGCGGGACCTCTAAGCGCTTCTTGGCGTCGCCCGGTATCAGGTGTCCGCGTGGCGAGGCGGGGGGACGAACCGTCAAGGAGCCCCCAGACCCAATGCGCCAGCCCCGCAAGGCTGCCGGCAGCCGCCGCTGAGAAGTTGGGGGCGGCGCCCGGGGCACTCCCCCTGCCGCCGTTGCCAGGGGCTCGGAAACCGGTTGGTTCGGTCCGGAGACGCGGAGTCGTGTCCCGGGGCGTTGGCCCGGGCGGCGCAGGCTGCGGCCCGATGCGCTTTCCGGACCGCGGAAGGTCGGCTGTGCCTCGCTGAGCCCCGGGGGGAGGCGGCGGCCCGGAAGATGCCCACGGCCTGAGTCCTGAGGTGAGCGGCGCTCGGGGCGGCGTGACGTGCAGAACTGAGAGGTCGTTCTCTTGCGGGAGACCTCGCCCTGGCTTCCTTCTGGGGAGGCTGCGGACTCCTGCCCTGAGGTGCACGGAAATAGCCGCATCTCACTGAGATGATAATTCCCTAAGGAACAGCGTTCCTGAGCAATCCTTGGACATTATTAATAGGCGATATAAAAAAGAAAAGCGTTAGTGAGCATGGAATTAAAGTAATATTAGAAGTGTTATCGATAGCAAGTCATTTACGTTGCTTATCTCTTGTCTCCAGTCTTAAATTGCATACACGGTTTAATTAGAAAACGAGTAGCAGTTAACTGGTTAGCTCATTATGTTACATTCCACTTGCCGTAATTTCAAACAGTCTACATGTACGGCATTGAAAGTTCTAATACTTTTAGAGTTCATAAGGCTTTTTTTAAAAAACCACATATATAGGTCTAATTTTTATTCTTTATTGTAAGATCCGCCCCAAAACGTAGAGATTTTTTGTTGTTGCCATGGTAAATTACATCGGAGATCACTTGAAGGATTAAAAATAATTAGCAATCTCTGCTAGCAATGGCCTTTTCTTATGATGCAGCAGTATTGTAGAGACCATGAAGGGAAGCCATATGTGGAGAGAGTAGTTGTTTCTGTTTTAGATTTGTCTGAAATTACAGGATCCACAGATCTGTTTCAAGATTGCTCACTTTTTTTTTTTTTTCCTTTGGTGAGAGATAAGGAGCCTAATTTGTGGAAAAATAAGTTTTTGTACAATAAGAGTAACCAATTGGGAGTTTCGTAAAGGTTATGGATCTTGGCCAGGGGAGTTCTTTTGAGGTCATTTTCATAATGCATTGATACTGTGTTCCAAGTAAATCTTAACTGTAATCCCGTGGACATGGCATCATCTCATGAATATAAACCATTTACCTGTTCATACTTTCCACTAGGGAAACTGTTTATTGTCTGAATAGTCTTACAGAGAGAACTAGACTTCAGAGAAGGAGATTATTTTGAACCGACTCTAGTAGGAATCCCATTTTTGTCTTCTGCTTTTTTTAATTATGAGAAATGAGACAGGGCCTTTCCTCACTGAGGAGTTATATTGACATTCTCCTTCAGCCTAAAATGGGATTTATTGTTTTGGGAGAACTATATGTGTGGATCATAATTGCAGTTAGTACCGTAAGTTCTTGAAAGCTGTTGACATTTCTTCACCAGTGTTTCCCTTTAGGACAACTTGCTTGTCCGTCAAATAGCTGAAGCAGCTGAAAAGGCTTGATTCAAGTTCCATATTATTGAGGATACAGTTTTTCATCATATACTTTAAAAATTTTTCACATTTAGTGCACAGCATTTTATTATATCAAACATTCATGACTTAAAGATGTTCTTGTAACATGTGAGGAAAGATGTCTAACTTGACTAACAGACTGCTTTTTCTGGAACATAGTCGACATACTTAAAAAGAGTGATGTCATATAGAAAAATTTGAGGGACATTTAACTTTTATCATCTGAAGTTTGTGTTGGTATAAAGTAAAGAAAATGGTTTTTTTTTTTGCCACATGGTTCCTTAGTTTTTAAAATAATGTTTGTTTCAAAATCCATCTTTTGCTTTCAGATTTAAAATGTCACCATGGTCATCCACCAAATTAAAAAAAATTTTTTTTAATGTATTTCTAGACTCCCTGTGATTTGCCTCTTTCATGATTTGCTTTCTAGTGTCTCTTGATATCAAGTAAACAAGTCTTCCTTCATTGTTCTTTTTTTTTTTTTCAGTATTTCTATGGCTGTGGTGGTGGTAGTTTAGTAGCTAAGTCATGTCCAACTCTTTCGATCCCATGGACTATAGTCTGCCAGGTTCCCCTGTCCATGGGATTCTCCAGGCAAGAATACTGGAGTCCGTAGCCATTTCCTTCTCCAGAGGAACTTCCTGACCCAGGAATCAAACCCGTGTCTCCTGCATTGCAGTCAGATTCTTGACTGACTGAGCTATGAGGGGAGCCCCTAAGTTTTCTGTGGCTATTCTTGCTCTTTTTTTCATGTTAACTTTAAAAATCAGCTTGTCTGATCACCCTCACACCCAGAGCTTATGTTTATATTAGAAAAGCATTAAATTTAAAGATTAAGAATTAAAATCTTTCGGATATTGAATCTTCTTTTCCTTCCATGTCTTTGTTTCTTCTTTATTTTTTCTGTCTGTTCTTAATATTTTTTGATGGTTTGTTTTCCAGTTTACTTAATCCTGCTGGCTGTAATGGCTGTAACACCCATGCAATGAGTTCTTAATTCCTGATATTTTATATTTTACTTTTAGGAGTTCATTTAGTAAAGATACATTTCAGTTCTTTGTTGAAATTTTCCTCCTAAAATATCACTTTTATCCATTGTTCCCTCTCATTTTCTTGAACATATTAATCAAGGTTACTTGAAGTCTTCTGCTGATAACTCCATTTTTGAGTCATTTGTGAGAACTAATCTGTTTCGGGCTTGCCTTGTGTTGCATAGCTTAGGAGTGGGCTGTCTTACAAGAGAGGCATTTACATGCACATTTTTGGACTTGTTCTGTTCTTTTTCCTCCCCCTCAGGATTTTTGCAGCCCTAAACTTTGACCCTTTCTCCTTAGCACCTAAGGCTGCTGTTTTATATTCAGGCTTTGTTTTGTTGCAGAAATTTAATCTGAAGTTCTTTTAAAATAGCAATCACTGGAAACAACTTAAATGTCTAATGAGAGGGGATTAGATAAATAAATTTAGGAAGTAGTCTTATTAAGCTTGTATTCTTATTGCAGGTAGTAAAGTAATCCTGACAATAGTTACTGTAGGAAAAAGTTAGCTTCTTTCTCCATATATGATGTCTATGTAGTATTTGACTTTTCAAAGTATTCTTGTAGAATTTAAATATCACTAGTTTTCTCGTTTTAGCTATTCCTACATTGCATGAGTAAAAGTGAGGTAAGGTTTATTTAACTTTCAGTAGATTTTATATATATATATTTTTAAAGTAAAATAATCACTGAGAAATTAGAATTTGAATTAAACATTATAATTGTTATAGATGTCACGGTTTATCTCTATTAACTGATACTTTTTAAATTTTGTATGTCTAGCATATCTGTTAAGATGCCTTAGAAAAAGAACCATGGAGAAATACATTAGAGTACAGAAGATTGGAGAAGGTTCATTCGGAAAAGCCATTCTTGTCAGATCTACAGAAGATGGCAGACAATACGTCATCAAAGAAATTAATATCTCAAGGGTAAGTGTATTTTTTTGTTTAGTTATACAAGTAGAAGTCTAGTTACAAACAGATTCATTGTTAGAGACCAAAAAAAAAGTATGGCAACATATGACATAAGAGAGACTGTTGTAGTTGCAGAGAAAACCACTCACTTCAGAAGAGTGTGAATCCTTTTAGACTTTTTTCTGTGATGTGTGCTGGTGTTTATGTGTTTAAAAAAGGTACATCACCTAGTGTTCTGTAACTTAATCTGATTTGAACATCTTAAAATGTATCTTTTTGTGCATTCAACTCATTCTTTTTAACTTCTGGTATATTTTATTACTTGAGGTGTGCTTTATGGTAACATTATTTTTGACCACTCTCTTTCAATTGGACTTTTATATCATTTATTTACTTAATTTACTATTTTTTCCCCTTCTATTTCAGATGTCCAATAAAGAGAGGGAAGAATCAAGGAGAGAAGTTGCAGTGCTAGCGAACATGCGGCATCCAAATATTGTCCAGTATAGAGAATCATTTGAAGGTCAGATACAGACTCCTAAGCCTTGTGGCGATTGCTGCATACTTTCCTCTTAAGGATCTTTTTGTGAATTATTCTCAGAAAGAAAAGTATATTATTTTGTGCTTGAATACATATGCATATGAGTGTCAGCCTTCTTCTCCGATAGTTCTAATGCCACCCTGTCCCTGTGTAGCTTAGTACTGAGTCACTCTCACTGAGGTTGCTTGTAAAGAGGTAGTGTGGTAAGTACAGAAATTTAGACACAGCAGGAACAGTCATCTTCACCTTTTAAAACTAAACTCCCTTTAAGTGCTGCCACCACTGCCACTGAGAAAATGTCATTTTAGAAAGTACCCCGCTTGTTAGTGTTCTCCTGTATAAATCATTATTATAATATTGAGATACTGTATTAAATATACCTTGTATATAATATATATGTGTATTATATATAAAATGCTCTCAGGTTCTTAAAATATTATAAAATATTGCTATTTTGAAAATATCTACCATTATATTTGGTAATGCAGGAACTAAGGTAAGGCAAAACTTCTCTAAAGGCAGGTCAAGGTGGTTTATTCATTCCTATTATAGTCAGAAATTTCTGTCAGTTGGAAAATAAAAAAATAGTGTATATTGAAAGTAGAAGGTAGCTTAAATGACTATTTCAGGCTCTTATTACATACAAGTTTCAGCATCTGAATTAGAGTATCCTTGTTCCCAAATAAAGTTACCTACTAAAGTAGAATATACTTTAAAAAATATATGAATCAGCTAACACCTTATGTCATAAAGTGCTCAGTTTATTCTATGATGACAGTGAAGTGAGGCTTTATAGCTCATGGTAAAGAGTACAATGTTAACCATCTCTTCCTTCCCAGGGCCTTGAATTTCCTTTAACTTCCCCCTAGTATCTGTCTTTTAGTTTCTTTTTGCTTTCATCACCAGGATCTTAGTATTTCAAGGGAAAAGGTTTAAATGTATGTCAACAAATATTCTATCAGACGTTTTACTTAGAAACATCTGAATGGTTCAAAAGGGATGGCACAGCCTTTAAATAACCACTGCCATTTAGCTTTAAAGGAGTAAATGCTCATGGGAAGTGTATTCAGGAGTACACATGTGCATGGACCCCAAGCTCCCTGTTCCTTCCACTCTGCTCATTCTCATTCCTTAAGGATAAGCTTTGCAAATAATCCCATGTTGATTCCTTACTGTGTTTTCTGTGCCTTTGTGGAACAAACAAGTATGTAGCTTTTGATGTTTAAAAACAGGTGGAATAAAAAAAAAAAGCGACAGGTGGGATCATATGTATGTATGTCTGCTTCTAGTTCTTTTCACTTACTATCTCATGGATGTCTTTCCATGTCACTGTATATTGTTGTGCCCATTCTTTACAACTTTCTTGTAACATTGCAGTGTTTCTCATTGTGTGCACTTTATGGCTCTATCACAATTTGTTTAGCCCATATCCTGTTATGAATATTTACGTTGTATTTAGAGTTTTACTGTCCCAGGCAGAATTGTACTGGACATTCTTGTCTAGGTGTCTATCCTGTGGCTGTATTTTAGGAGCGGAATTGCTAGACTACAAGGAGTGAGAGTTCCTGTGTCTCACAGAATCTCCAACCTTGGCTTTATGTTCATTATCAAATTTATAAGATATAATTTTATCTGGTGAGTCTATTCATTTGGTCACAGTTCCTTTTTTCTACCTCATCCGAACCATCTTCTCATTTTATCATGGACCTCTTTAGTTTCTTAAAGACCTTGTGGGAGCTCTGAAACACAAATTTTTCATTTTTCTCTAAAATGGTTAAAAAAAAATGAACATTTTAAACCTCTCAATTTAAAAAAATGAGCAAGTTGTTTAAAAAAGTGGAATTCTGATGTTGTTTTGAATGTCTGCCAGGAAAGATGAGGAAATTACTGTCTTTGGAGTTCTTCCCCACTGATTTTTTTTCATCTTGACAGAGTAAAAATCATCACTTCAGTTCAGTCGCTCAGTTTTGTCCGACTCTGCGACCCCGTGGACTGCAGCATCCCAGGCCTCCCTGTCCATCACCAACTCCCAGAGTTTACTTAAACTCATGTCCATTGAGTTGGTGATGCCATCCAACCATCTCATCCTCTGTCATCCCCTTCTCCTCCCACCTTCAATCTTTCCCAGCATGAGGATCTTTTCCAATGAGTCAGTTCTTCACATCAGGTGGCCACAGTATTGGAGTTTCAGCTTTAACATTAGTCCTTCCAATGAATATTCAGGACTGAGTTCCTTTAGGATGGACTGGTTGGATCTCCTTGCAGTCCAAGGGACTCTCAAGAGTCTTCTCCAATACCACAGTTCAAAAGCATCAATTCTTTGACACTTAGCTTTCTTTATAGTCCAACTCTCACATCCATACATGACCACTGGAAAAACCATAGCTTTGACTAGATGGACCTTTGTTGGCAAAGTAATGTCTCTGCTTTTTAATATGCTGTCTAGCTTGGTTATAACTTTTCTTCCAAGGAGCAAGCATTTTTTAATTTCATGGCTGCAGTCACCATCTGCAGTGATTTTGGAGCCCCCCAAAATAAAGTGTCTCACTGTTTCTACTGTCTCCCCATTTATTTGCCATGAAGTGATGGGACCAGATACCAAGATCTTAGTTTTTTGAATGTTGAGCTTTAAGCCAACTTTTTCACTCTACTTTTTCACTTTCATCAAGAGGCTCTTTAGTTCCTCTTCACTTTCTGCCATAAGGGTGGTGTCATCTGCATATCTGAGGTTATTGATATTTCTCCTGGCAATCTTGATCCAAGCTTGCTTCATCCAGCCTGGCATTTCACATGATGTACTCTGCATGTAAGTTAAATAGGCAGGGTGACAATAGACAGCCTTGATGTACTCCTTTCCCAGTTTGCAACCAGTCCTTTCCTTCATATCCAGTTCTAACTGTTGCTTCTTGACCTATATACAGATTTCTCAGGAGAGGGGTAAGATGGTCTGGTATTCCTATCTCTTGAAGAATTTTCCACAGTTTGTTGTGATCCACACTGTCAAAGGCTTTGACATAGTCAATAAAGCAGAAATAGAAGTTTTTCTGGAACTCTCTTGCTTTTTCGATGATCTAACAGATGTTGGCAATTTGATTTCTGGTTCCTCTGCCTTTTCTAAATCCAGCTTGAATACCTGGAAGTTCTCAGTTCATGTACTGTTTAAGCCTTGTTTGGAGAATTTTGTGCATTACTTTGCTAGCGTGTGGGATGAGTGCAATTGTGCAGTAGTTTGAACATTCTTTGGCATTGCCTTTCCTTGGGATTGGAATGAAAACTGACCTTTTCCAGTCCTGTGGCCACTGCTGAGTTTTCCAAATTGGCTGGCATGTTGAGTGCAGCACTTTAACAGCATCAACTTTTAGGATTTGATTAGGATTAGAGCCTCTGCTGCTGCTAAGTCGCTTCAGTCGTGTCCAACTCTGTGCGACCCCATAGATGGCAGCCCACCTGGCTCCTCTGTCCCTGGGATTCTCCAGGCAAGAGTACTGGAGTGGGTTGCCATTGCCTTCTCCTATTAGAGCCTCTAGAACACCTTAATCCCATCACACTAATTTCATACCTCCAGAAATGTAAGAGAATAAATGTGTACTGTTTTGTTTGGGGAGGGCCATACTGCACCGCTCGTGGGATTTTAGTTCCCCAGGCAGCAATTGAACCCTTGCCCTCAGCAGTGAGGGCATGAAGTCCTATCCACCGGACTGCCAGGGAATTCCCAAATTTGTGTTGTTTTAAACCACTAAATTTGTGATAATTCGTTCTAGCAGCAATAAGAAACTAACCCAGGATGCATGGAAGGTATACTTTTTTGAGACCTGTCTTGTCTGAACTTGTCTTAATTCTTCTCTCAAAGTTGAGAGTTTGGCTCCAAAATTCTAGACTGAAATCTTGTTCCCTCAAAACAGGTTTTTTTTTTTCCCTAAGATATAAATGATATAAATCTTTATATAATTTCTTTCAACTATCTTACTGTACTGACCAGACTGTCCAAATATGATGTTGAATAGGAAGATTTTAGAGGATATGCTTGTTATCTTTCTGATGCTTTTTTCAGATTATATGCTGATTTTTTCCAATGGAAATGTATTTGACATATAGCATTGTGTAAGTTTAAGATGTATACCATGTTGATTTGATGATCTGTCACTTTCCTGATTTTCAAGGGAATGTGTCTAATACTTCACCACTTAACTATTCTTTAGGCTATAAATTATCAGTAGAATGTTTTCATCAAGTTAAGACATTTTTTCCTTCCCCTAGCGGGGAGTTTCCCTGGTAGCTCAGCTGGTAAAGAACTTGCCTGCAATATAGGAGACCCCAGTTCAATGCCTGGGTCAGGAAAATCCCCTGGGGAAGGGAATGGCTACCCACTCCATTATTCTAGCCTGGAGCACGGTCAAAAAGAGTCGGACTCGACTGTATGACTTTCACTTTCACTAGCTGATTAAGATTATTTTTCGCATAAATGGGTGCTGAATTTTATAAAAAAAAATCTTTTCTGTGCCTATCAATATAATCATGTAGATTTTTCTCCTTTAAGCTCTTATTGTGATGATTTATAATGATATTTTTTACAAGTTGGACAAGCTTTGCATTAATGAGATAAAAACCAGCTTGCTTCTCCTGCTTTCACGTTGCTAAATATTAATGAAGCTTCCATTTATGTTCACGATCAACTGGCTGTAAATTCCTGTGTTCCTCTGTCCTAGTCTGGTTCGGGTTCAGGGTTTGATAGCCTCACAAAATGAGTTGGGAAGTGTTCTCTCCCTTGCTATTTTGGTTGATTCTTTTTGAAAATAAGCATTTACTTACAACTACTGAAGGTACAGATTTGATCCTCTTAAATTCCACACACTCTTACCCACAACCATACTTTCACCGCCTTCATTCTTCTTACACAGTTGTGCTGTAATTTTTGATTCCATCAATATTCAACATGTTCAGGATTATATAAATTTTATATATTCATGAACTACATTGTATATTAGATTTATGTATCCTTTCCTGTACAACCTTTGGTTTTCTCTGGGGTAAATAAATGGAATCTTGGTTGGTTGGTTGGTTGACTGGCTGGTTTGAGCTTAGTTTTCTGTGTGCCAATCAGTAATTCTTCTTGAAACTGTTGCACAGAACTCTAAATCTCATCTCCATTCACTTAAATATCAGGCAATGGTTAGTTGTATGTTTTTCATGGGGAAATCTCTCCTGGAGCTTTCTTGTTCTGCTCCAAACTGGACTGTGCGGTGCCTGCTTCCTGCTGTTTGGGGGAATTTCCTTCAACCAGCATCATTTTTATCCCTTTTGTCTCTTTTATGTTTTGGAATCCCTGTATTCTGGTTTCCGTGGTTCCTTCTTTCTTGATTTACTGGCTCATTTTTGGTGGAGCACGATTCTCTCATTTTGAGAAGGGATGCAGAGAAGATAAATTTTTTGAGGCCTGGCTTGTTTGAGTTTGTCTTAATTCTGCTCTCTCATTTGCTACTTCATTGGGCCTTGAATTCTAGATATTCTATGTTTAGACAGAGTGAATTCTTACTGTTAATTCTTTTATACCTTAGTTACCCCTTTTCAGAGATATTTATCTCCTACTTGTCGAGATTTCATCAGTTTTTTTTCATGATGAGCAAATGGATGATGTATTCCCTCAAAGCAGTTACTATTTTCATTTCTTAGAGTGTCTAACTCTTGTTTTTATACATGATAGGTATCTTTAATGATACTTTTCTCCTCACAAGCACGTTATATCTTATGGTATTGAATGTTTCTGTAGAAAAGTTTGACATCGGCATAAAGCTTCTCTTCTTCTTGAAGATAATTTGTTTATCTTTTCTTGTTTCTCAAAGAATTCTTTCTTCAGAATTAAATTCAGCAGAATATGACTTAGTATTAATACTTCCGATTCATTTTCCTTGGAACATTTTGAACCCTTTCTGCTTGCAGATTCTGGTTTTCCTTTGTTTCAGGAAAGTTTTCATCTCACTATTTTTTTAAAAATCCGTTTATACCTTAAAATGAGGAGGATATTCCAAAATTTGTCAGATTACAAATGAATTCTTTCTTGTAAAGTCTCTCGTGTTACAGGATGTCCTCTCAAAATTTTTTAAGGAACGTTACATAGCAAAACGTTTTGGGGGAAGAAGACTAAACTGAGTTAATTTTGAATGCTTATAGAGGACCTCAGGCAGAATCAGTTTTTAAAAGAGACATTAAAGAAATTTAATATTGATGTCATAATTGTAGATATTAGATACTGTTATAAGTCTTCTAAAATCACTCAAATAGCAGTATGATTATGTTGTAACAATAATGCATATGAACACTTTAGGATGAATTTTTGAAGTCCCAGTATTTTGCATATGGGGATTAGGACACTGAAAAAAGTTCCACTGACAACATAAACAGATTTTAAAAGTGCTCTCTTTCAGTTAAAAGTTAATGAAGATCATGTGTATTGGGAAAACATAGGTGAATCAATAAAGACATTGATATTGATGAGAAATGTGAAAATTTTGGATAAAATTTTTTGTAAAATTGGAGAGTGGGCTGAAAAAAGTATTTTCAGGTGTATAAATTTATAATTAAACTTTAGTATTAAATATGATAAATAGATACTTTTTGTCTATATTCCTAACATTTATAAATTTTAAAAATTGATGCTATCATTGAGAAAGTCTTGTGTCACTGTATATTTGGGTATCTGTGTTATACATGTTTGTTTACTCTGTGATTCATGTATTGCTATCTATGTTTACTTGTCTGCAGCTGTCATCTTCTAATTGGTTTCATATTTTTGTCTTTGTTTTCCTACAGTCTTTGCTTTTTATCCTGTATTTTTAATGAAAAAGCCTCATATGGAGCTGTGTGTTGG
The DNA here is from genome assembly GCA_006410635.1 of Cephalophus harveyi. Classification (NCBI taxonomy): domain Eukaryota; kingdom Metazoa; phylum Chordata; class Mammalia; order Artiodactyla; family Bovidae; genus Cephalophus; species Cephalophus harveyi. Next base: position 225,610 of record SJYT01000470.1, read on the forward strand.
CATTCAGCTTGTTCCCAATTGGTGCTGACAAAATCTAACTTCTCTAGTTCCTTAAAGAACCCTTTTCTTTGAGGCTAAATTTGGATTGCTTTTTGCTGTGGGTAATATTAATAGAAAATCTGGCCAATATTGGGTTAAGTGAGAAAGATATTTAATGAGCTCACCTAACAGGAAATCTAACATATGGGCAGTCCTGCATGTAGAGCATATATGACAGGTTAGACTCTGTCTGATTTCTACTCTGGCATCCTTAAGACACACGCTTTTAAGCCTAATGCTGTCACCTTGCCCTGAGATGACACTTTGCCGCTCCAGGTGGCACCTGCATCCAGAAGCTGCTGAAGAAACGGACTGAGGTAGTCTTTTCGTGGGACCAGTAAAGCCAGGGCTTTCTCACAAGCGCATGTTCAGATTTCCTCTTAGATCATAGTGGGCAAAAGGGGGTCACTGACTACTTTAGTACTAGGGAAGCCTGGGAGTTAGGGGATCTGGGATTATTTTCAGCTTCTCAAGTGAGGCGCAATGAAGGGAGAAAAGTATTAGAATTTTGAGGTTAGCCTTCCTGCAGGTGTGCTCACTGAGGGGTCAAGCTTCCTGTCCTCTGTTAAACTCCTGGTTGTTTTCTAATAGGCATCAAGGCTTTGTCACTTGCTTAATGGCAACCCACTCCAGTATTCTTGCCTGGAGAATCCCATGGATGGAGGAACTTGGTGGGCTACAGTCCACGGGTCGCAAAAAGTCGGACACGACTGAGGGACTTCACTTTCACTTTAACAGTCTTTTTGCCTCAGTTTCAGGCAGTTTCTAGGTGTTCATTCTTTGGGGGGGTTTTTGGAGGGTGTCTCTTCAATGCTGTGTGAGTCCCTTGGTGATATGGGTTATGTTTTATATTTCTGCATCCCTGGCATCTCAGGCAAAGTGCCTGCCACATATTAATAGTTGGTACCCAGATGTTTGAATGATGGAGTACAAAACAGACTAGTATTTCCCTAATGGAGAAGAGACTTTTCTGTTAACCTTAGGTTTAACTGGTATTTATCCCAAAATAAATAGTAAATGTTTAAGCAACAGAAAATATTACAGAACTCAGATATTTTCCTTCAGAATTGCTTCTCCATTCCTTTCTCAGGTCCTGTTTAACCTGTTCTCTCTGTCTCTGTCTGTCTGTGTCTATCACACACAGATACATCTTTTTTTTTTGATCTTGTAGTAGTTTTAATTTTTGATACATGCATATGGTACAGAATTCAAAGGTTACATAACAGTAAAAAGTCTGCCTTCTACTTCCCTTTAAGTTACCTGTTTCTACCTCTTGGTGCTACCCACCATTACTGCTGTCTTGAGTTTGCTTCCACACGTTCTCTAAGCAATGTTAAGCATATGTAAGTCATAGCATACTGTGCTTAATTTTTTATGTATGTTTCTCATGCTATGTAAATGGTGACATTCTATACATATTTTTTATAAACAGTTGATTATAAAATTTTCTGCTTTTTTTTCCCACATACTGACTTCTCATATGTATATTTGGATGATCTTTTCATATCAAGCTTATTTAGCTCCTTCATGTAGGTTCCTAGCCCCTGGCACATTAGAAGCAGTGTATCCAGGAAGAATGTGGGCATGGAAAGTAACAAGACCAGCACCCAAGCCTGCCAAGAGTAAGGCTGTGAGCCCGAGGCAGCAGAAGTGAGCTCCAAGAGGGCTGCCCTTGAGCTGTGACAAGTGACCCTGGCTGCTTCTCCTGCCGGGGAAAAGGTCCTATAGTTCTGTTCCTGTGGAAGAATGAAGGGGGGAGAAGGATGGATGAGAGGTGTCCTTCTTGTCCTGTCTACCCCTGGAAGGGTCGTGGATGTCTTTTTTTCTGAGGACTGAATCATAAAGGTGATTAGGGAAGTGCCCCATCTTTATGTTTGTTCACAGATGTAGAAAAAGAGAGTTCCCTGGGCGTAGAGACTGTCTTTCGTTTGAGTCACAGCATCTGTTACTGTGTTTATTTGACATGTAATTAAGTGCATGAAACAAAGATGAAAAGTAATTGTCAACTGGAAACCAAGATTACCTGTTTCTGACAAATGTGTGGAAAAATCTGTTTTTTTAAGATGATGTTTAAGAAGTTATATCTATTAAGTGAAATCGTATATATCTGTCTGCATTTTGTACATATTCCAGATATGTTTATGTCAGTGTGGACACTGATCTCCACTGGATTGGTGTATTCTTGGTAGAAAAATCATTAATGATGGAGTTGCCTGTTAACCCTAGTTATCACACCGTCTATACAACCAATATGCATACTTTGCCTTTTGCATTTTTTCTGTCTCTGTTTTTAGTTTAGCGGAACACATTTAATTAATTGCTGCTTTTTATTAAACCTTTCAGTTCAGTTGCTCAGTCATGTCTGACTCTTTGCGACCCCATGGACCACTGCACGCCAGGCTTCTCTGTCCTTCACCAACTCCCAGACTTGCTCAAACTCATGTTCATTGAGTTGGTGTTGCCATCCAACCATCTCATCCTCTGTCATCCCCTTCTCCTCCCACCTTCAATCTTTCCCAGCATCAGGGTCAAGATCTTTTCTAATGAGTCAGTTCTTCACATCAGGTGGCCAAAGTATTGAGTTTCAATTCAACATCAGTCTTTCCAATGAATATTCAGGACTGATTTCCTTTAAGATGGACTGGTTTGATTCTCCTTGTTGTCCAAGGGACTCTCAAGAGTCTTCTTCAACACCACAGTTCAGTTAACCTTTCAGTTCAGTTCAGTTCAGTCGCTCAGTCGTGTCCGACTCTTTGCGACCCCATGAATCGCAGCACGCCAGGCCTCCCTGTTCATCACCAACTCCCGGAGTTCACTCAAACTCACGTCCATCGAGTCCGTGATGCCATCCAGCCATCTCATCCTCAGTCATCCCCTTCTCCTCCTGCCCTCAATCCCTCCCAGCATCAGAGTCTTTTCCAATGAGTCAACTCTTCGCATGAGGTGGCCAAAGTACTGGAGTTTCAGCTTTAGCATCATTCCTTCCAAAGAAATCCCAGGG
>SJYT01000470.1:229528-261044 GCA_006410635.1 Cephalophus harveyi
CTCTTTCAGAATTTTCCACAGTTCATTGTGATCCACACAGTCAAAGGCTTTGGCATAGTCAATGAAGCAGAAGTAGATGTTTTTCTGGAACTCTCTTGCTTTTTCCATGATCCAGCGGATGTTGGCAATTTGATCTCTGGTTCCTCTGCCTTTTCTAAAGCCAGCTTGAACACGAGGGAGTTCATGGTTCACGTATTGCTGAAGCCTGGCTTGGAGAATTTTGAGCATTATTTTACTAGCATGTGAGATGAGTGCAATTGTGCGGTAGTTGGAGCATTCTCTGGCATTGCCTTTCTTTGGAATTGGAATGAAAATGGACCTTTTCCAGTCCTGTGGCCACTGCTGAGTTTTCCAAATTTGCTGGCAGACTGAGTGCAGCACTTTCACAGCATCACCTTTCAGGATTTGAAACAGCTCAACTGGAATTCCATCACCTCCACTAGCTTTGTTCGTAGTGATGCTTTCTGAGGCCCACTTGACTTCACATTCCAAGATGTCTGGCTCTAGATTAGTGATGGTACCTTTAATATAGCTTTGCTGTCAATAAACATTTTTAAAAAGAAATGTAATGTTTATATTTTGTAGAAAATGGCTCTCTCTACATAGTGATGGATTACTGTGAAGGAGGGGATTTGTTCAAAAGAATAAATGCTCAGAAGGGCATTTTGTTTCAAGAGGACCAGGTAAGTTAACATATAGGCGACTGAGTCTTAACCCACAAATGTTGTTGAGAAGCCATTCGAAGCTTATTTTTTGTACACGTGTTTCTTTATAAATACAGGTGCTGACTGAGCTTTGGCCGCATACGCCAGCACTACAGTCACATTTCTGCTCTCATGAGATGTTTTATAATTTATGTTGTCAACTTTTCTTGTGACTTGTGGGTTTGGTATCATGTTTTGAGAGTCCTGTGTCAGTCAAAGATATTATAGAAAATCAGCCTTTGTTTTCTTCCTCACTTTATACTTTAATTTTTTCATTTTTAAAAATGCCATCTACTTGGATTTTCTTTTTTTGTTTTTTTTGGTATTAGAAGCTAGGTAGAAATTCAGCTTTTTTACTTTCAAGTGGCCAACTGCAGAGTGTGTATTTATATGTGATGAATGTAGGATGAGAAAGAAGTCAGAGGTGTCTTCCAGTAGTCCAGCTTGATTTTTTTTCCCTCTTGTGATTTTTACTTTTCCGCAACAGTGGTATATTTAACAACAAAGAAATGTCACTCACCATCATACTATCCTAAAATACAAAGTATTTCCATTTTTCACTCTTCTCTGAAAATTTCTTTCCATATTCTGATTTATAAAAGATGCTTTAGGAGCAGTTCTTACATTTAAATGTAGTGTGTGTACTGTATGTAATGTGATTGTTGATCTGAATATCTACCTAATGTAAATGACATTAATTATGATGAAATTAAAAATTATAACTTTTTTTTTTAAGGATTTAGATCCTCTCTTCCCCAGATATTCCTGAGTTCTTTTAATGAAGAAGGAAAGACTAATGTGAAATATAAATTTTTAAAGAAATGATCTGATTTATCCCCCCTAGATTTTGGATTGGTTTGTACAGATATGTTTGGCCCTAAAACATGTACACGATAGAAAAATTCTTCATCGAGACATAAAATCACAGGTATGTTTTTTTCTGTCACTACTAACTTCTAAGTAGATTCGGACATTGGATCAGCATTGTCTTGGGCAAAGACTGGACTGTAACAGTATTTCTGGTTTTTTTCCGTCTCTTTTACAGAACATATTTTTAACCAGAGATGGAACAATACAACTTGGAGATTTTGGAATCGCTAGAGTTCTTAATAGGTAAACTTTGGTTTGATACAGTGTCTTCAGTGAAGTTTTAATCCACGGTGGTATACTTGTGATAATTTATATCTTTAAGTATCTTAAGTTTCTCCAATAATTCTCTTTTTGTTCTAGTACTGTAGAGCTGGCTCGAACTTGCATAGGGACCCCATACTACTTGTCACCTGAAATCTGTGAAAATAAACCTTATAATAATAAAAGGTATTTAAAATGATACTTATTTCGTGTTGTATAATATTTTCTTTAAGTCTTTCTTTGTTATACTATATTATCTTTCAGAATATTATTCTAAAATCATTAATGGACATATGTCCACATATGTATGTATTCATATGTATATATACCTTTTAAGTATATAATGAGGGGAATTGTAAAGAAGCTATTTCACTCGCTGAAGGAACTATAGAAAGAATTACTTTCTTATCTAAGTTATAATGGGAAACAGTGCTTTCTTTGTCTTTCTTTTCATAATAGTTACTTCCTATTTAGTTAGAATAATTGATATTTATTGAACACTTGCTATATGCCAGATACTGTTTTAAATGCACTGTATATATTAACTCTTGTTATCTTCACAGTAGCCTTGTGAGTTGTAGGTATTTGTCATTCCTCCTTTCCTTAGAAGGAAAACAAACGCAGAGAAGGGTGAAGTGACTTCATAGTCTGAGGCATCTGACTCCCAAATTCCTAATCACTGAGTCATAGTATGGCTAACAGGTTGAATAGTGTGTGTGTCAGGAAGAGGAATTCTGCCACTGAATTCCAGTTATCTTTTCTTTTCTCTCACACACACTCATTTAAAAATCCCAACCCAGAAACATTGACCTTGGTTTTGAAAGCACCCTACGAGGCTACGAGGCTAAAAGGAAGTGGTGGCTGGCAATAATGCATGTATTCAGGATTGCTATCCACCCTGGCCCCCTTTTCTTTTGAGGGTAGGAAAACTGTATTTCAGACCTGAGCAGAAGGGATGAGAGCATCATCTGAGCAATGTATTTAAATCAGTTACGATGATCAGTCAAGTCCATGGAGTGTTTTATTAGTGGATATTCTTAAGGAGAGCAGTATTTTCTTTGAGCTAAAGTAATTTTACATGTTAATGCTGTTTCAGTGTCTTTTGGGTGATTCAGTTTTGAAAATATTAGTCTTTAAATCTGAAGTGGATTTAATCATCCCTTGGAGAATTTTATATAAAATTGATGTTATGAAACAAGTGCTTTAAAACTGTAGTGGATAAACATCATTAATTATGCTTGGAAATTCGTTTTTTCCCAGATGTTTCTTAAAGAATTTTATTAATAAGAACATTAATGTTTTTATTTATAGCTTTTAGTTTATAATGTGTTCAAGTTACTAAAGGCTTTTTACATTTACTTTTTTATCTTAGTGGAATCTTAAAATTAAACAGATTTGGGGGTTACAGTTTTGACTTCGTAGATTTTTGTGAGAGATTGGGTAGATAACTTTAGGATTTCAGTAATGGGCTTTATTCTTTTCCAGCACATTGATCTTCCAAGAGCAGTGGTTTTTGCTTTTTTAGACTTGTAGCTCTGAATTGTGAGGGTTTTTTTTTTCTCTTAAAAATAGAAATAGTCTTTTATATAACATATTTATGCAGAGGTGATTTTACTGATGCAAGTAGTCTTTAATTCAGAATATTTTAAAATTTTCACTTTTTAGGTGGTACATAATTGACCAAAAAGGGGAAGTTCTTGTTCTAAGTAGGTTCAGTTTTAATCATTTTCCATATTAAAATCTTGCTTTCTAAAAATGCTTCCTCTACTGATTAAACAGTAATATATTTTTATTGCAGAAAACTTAAGGGAATAAATAAAACCATAAGGAAGTGAATAAATATCAAAAGTGATTGCTCTAATCGTAATGTCTGCTTGCAAATTGTTTCTTTCTAGACTTTCTTCTAGAATAATTTATAAAATGAGTTCCATTTTTGTTTTTTTTTTTCCTTATAGGTTTTGTTGTGTTGTATAAGCACTTTTATAGCCTATCTTTATTGCCTGATGTTATTTGAGTATTTTTTTTTTTTTGCTGTGTTTTTTCATGGTTGCATTGTCTTCCGTTGTATTACCTTAAGATTTTATTTTTCTTAAGGAAAAGAGCATAGACTACCAAAGTGATATGACCTGGTGGATATCAGATCTGCATTTTAAGAAATTGGTCAGTTTTTCTGTGACATACAGTGATTTAGGTCTGCTGCTAAGTCACTTCAGTCGTGTCCGACTCTGTGTGACCCCTAGACGGCAGCCCACCAGGCTCCCCCGTCCCTGGAATTCTCCGGGCAAGAACACTGGAGTGGGTTGCCATTTCCTTCTCCAATGCATGAAAGTGAAAAGTGAAAGGGATGTCGCTCAGTCGTGTCCGACTCTTCGCGACCCCATGGACCGCAGCCCACCAGGCTCCTCTGTCCATGGGATTTTCCAGGCAAGAGTACTGGAGTGGGGTGCCATCGCCATCTCCGGATTTAGGTCTAAATCTATATATTTTTATTTATTTATTTTTTTTATTTTTGGCTGCACACTGCCACTATGGGACCTTAGTTTCTGACCAGGGAATTGAACACTGGCCCATGGCAGTGAATGCAGAGTCGTAACCACTGGACCATCAGGGCATTCCCTCAGTTCAGTTCAGTACCTAGGTTTTCATTTGCATTGTTCTGTCACTGTTGCTTCTGTATTTTGGAGTTATTTACCCTTAAGTGGACACATGAAGCTCAGTAAGTCATTAATCTTTATTTTATGAAGAGCTTATCATTTGAGAGATAAGCGAAATTTCACTGTAGTGAAGGAATAGAGTAATAACCTGTTTCTGCATTTAGGATTCCTTCTTAGGTACATAGACATTTCTAGATGATTGAATTGTACTCACATATTAATAAACAATATCATATTTTATGTGCTAGGAGAACTCAACATTTAAGAGAACTCTTTTATGCTTTGTATAATTACCATTGCCTACTTCATACTATGTTTTGTTTTCTTAATTGTATATATTAACACAAGTATACAGCTGTTCTGTACCATTTTAACTGAGATTTCAAAAGCTTAATTTTACTTTCAAATTGAAACCGTCCTTTTAGATTTTAAACTGCCCACCTTTTTTTTCCCCCACTTCAGTTAGAGTTTATGTTGTGTTTAATCCTAAAATATATGTTTCCATTGATAAGGTTTATATTCCCCTTTGGAATACTTGCCACGTTGCTGACTCTATATGGCTTTTGGGAGCATCACACATTTAAAAAATAATAATAATGAGCAATGTAAAGACTTAGTCTCTAGTTAATTTCCTATTCTAGTTGCTACAGCAGGGGCACAGGAAGGCAGATCTTAAATGAAGACCCCCAGGTTTGCTTGCTTTACCACCTTGGTTATTGTTATCTTTTATAAACCCTTTACTCTGATTAGTACCTGTATTCCATCTTTCAGTTTTTTGAATATGTAAAAGTTAATCTTAGAGCAGGTTATACCATTTCATGAGAAATGATATTTTCTTTTAAATGTGTTTGTAAATAACCAAGTGAATCTTGCTCTGGAGAGCGTGTGCTGATTAAAATATTGGAAAGAGGGTTGCAGTTCTGTTGTTTGTTAATAGGAAAAATTCTATTTCTCATTGTTGATACTCACATTTTCAACTTATGTTTCATGTTTCATTTATTTTCTCGATTTTAGTTTGAAGCTGGCAATATGAAAAACCTGGTACTGAAGATAATATCTGGATCTTTTCCACCCGTGTCTTTGCATTATTCTTATGATCTCCGCAGTTTACTCTCTCAGTTATTTAAAAGAAATCCTAGGGATAGACCATCAGTCAACTCCATATTGGAGAAAGGTTTTATAGCCAAACGCATTGAAAAGTTTCTCTCCCCTCAGGTATGTTTTTTTTTTTTTTGTAATTAAATTGAGCAGGAGGGTTGTGGAGCTTGACTGGGGCGTGGCCTCTTTTGTTTGGAAGAGAGCTCTTTGCAGCCCGGCGGGTGCATGCCTTTCCCAGCTGTGTTGGAGTCACTTTCCTTTCTGTTTTCCTGCTACTCTTCCCCTTCCTGTTTGCTTTCCAGTTGTGCTTTTGCATTCCTTCTCTGTTTCCTCTTAACACTTACTGCATAACATCTGACACCTCTCGTTACCATGTGTATAGCAGTTTTTATACATCAGGCAGAATTCAGTTCAGTCCTGACCCTGTGTGGCATCAGATCCTACAGTTCAAGGGCTCAGTCTCTCCCACAGGACCACTCCCACTTCAGAAGCCATTTGTAAGGGCAGGTTGTCACCTTTGCTTCTGACCATCCGGTTTATGTGTCAGGTTCCCATGACCCCTGCCTCTCTTTCCATTGATATGCTTGCTGGAGCAGCTCACAGGACTTGGAGAAATTTACTTCCATTCACCAGTTCATTATAAAGCATGTAGTAAAGCATGTGCTTGCTGGAGCAGCTCACAAGACTAGGAGAAATTTACTTCCATTCACCAGTTTATTATAAAGCTTGTAGGTGAACGGCCAGGAAAAAAGGTACATAATGGTGAGGTCTGGAATCATCCTAAGTGCAGGAACTGGGGTCCCCCCTTGAATGTTTGCCAATTCAGAAGCTCTCTGAACCTTTTCCCTCGTTTTTTATGGAGTCTTCATTAGTAGGCATGATCAGTAAATCTTTGGTCCTTAGTGATTGGTTCCAGCCCTTTCCTCTCCTGGTTAGTGCAGGGCAGTGACATTGGAACTTTTAACCCTCTAATTAGGGAGTTGGTTTCCCTGGCAACCAGCTTCCATCCTTAGGTGCTTTCCAAATGTCCTCTCATTAACGAATTTTGGTGTGTCTCAAACAAATGGGCTTGTTTTGAACAACAAAAGGTGCCTTTATGTGCTTCCCACTGAGGAAATTTCAAGGATTTTAGGAGCTGTGTGCCAGGAACTGAGTGCTGACCAAGTGTGTATTTCTTAGTTAAAATATCACGAAGTTATTCCTCTGTTTCTTCAGTTTCCCTTGTTTTGTTTTCTAGTTTTGTTTTTTTAATTCTGGTAAAATAGATACAAGATAAAATTTATTAATGTCACCAGTTTTGAGTGTACAATTAAATGCATTCATAGTGCTGTGCACCCGTCACCTCATCCATTTCCAGGTCTCTCTTCCACTTAGAAAACTGAGTCTATACCCATTAATCAGTAACTCCCCTCTGCCTCGCCCTGGCCCCTGGTATCCATCTTTCTATATTCTCTGTCTTCTTGGGTTTCTAATGGTAAGACTATTCAACATTTGTCTGCCTCCCTTTCCTCACCTGTGAACAATGGGATTATAAATGTATCTAATTAATAATGCCTTGAAGTGGTTACCAGAGACAAAAATGATAATGCTTGTGAAGTGCTTAGTGTCTAATACTATTAAGTATTCAGTATACTCAATATATGTTGCGTATTATCAATATATCAATTTACAATGCTAATATAAGTATAGTATCTTTATAATTGCTCTTTGTCTAGTAGAAGATGATTGCAAACCACTATGTGTGGGCGTGTATATGTATATATAATAGATTGCTGACTCATGATTCCTCCTCTACTACTTGCATGCAGGTGTATAATAAATACTTGTTGAGTTGAATTTTAATTGAACACGATTTATCAAAAATTTATTTCAAGTCAATTAGTATATAAGTATGGTCACCTGAAAGTGGAATTATTTTATATAATTTGTGTGACCTTTGTTGATTTAAATGATCACTATTGAACTGTTCTATGAATCATATCTAGCAAAATCATAGTTTTATTAATTTAAATGTTCATGAGATGAGAGGGAAGTGTCATATACCCGCTGACTTTTAACAGAATATCCATATGAGCAGATAATCTTCAGGAAACAGATTTGTGGATTTAACTGTTACTACCAAGAGAATACATTAGTAAGCAAGAAAGACAGTTAAAATTTGGCAGTTAAAGGCCACTAATATAGGACATAGCTACAATCTCTGAAGTGTGGGTGTTTTACAAGACTCCTTTGTTACAAATAACAATTTCAAGCACAGATTTGTGGTGCAGTGTGCTATTGTTTTTGACAGCTACTGGAGAAGAAAGAATGACTTCAGTCAATCTCTGAGTTTCTTTTCTCCCACACCAACAGTTAGGACAGATATATAGTCTCAAGGCTGAAGCACTGGAATTCAACTCAGTTCAGTTCAGTCACTCAGTCATGTCCGACTCTTTGTGACCCCATGGACTGCAGCACGCCAGGCCTCCCTGACCACCACTAACTCCTGGAGCTTACTCAAACTCATGTCCTTTGAGTCGGTGATGCTATCCAACCATCTCATCCTCTGTCGTCCCCTTCTCCTGCCTTCAGTCTTTCCCAGCATCAGGGTCCTTTCCAATGAGTCAGGAATTCAGCTAGGCAGCAACAAAAGAAAATACTCAAGCCTGGTATACACAGAATATGTAACATGGAAAGAAAAGAGGGCAGATGATGACTACTAGTAACAAGAGTATTTGACAGACATCCTTAGTAAATACATGGTATCTCGTTATGTACCCACCACTTAGATTTCACTCTTCACCAAAAATGTTCTGCCCTTCTTATGATTTTTCTGCTATATATCTGCATCTGATTAATTCTAGAAGAAAGCTTGTCCAGAGAAATGATAAATAAGTTGGTAAGATTGGGGAGAAATTAACATAAGAGAAATTTGCCAAATGGACAATTTAGATTTTAGTACAGTTTATTTGGCAGCATAATTGTGACTGAAAAAGAAAAAAAAATGTATTCTGATTAATGGCTAGGTATTTTTTAATTTGAAAATTTCACATCTTTTCTAACTGCCCCACCCCCCGCCCCTTTCAATTTAAGCTTATTGCAGAAGAATTTTGTCTAAAAACATTTTCCAAGTTTGGAGCACAACCTCTACCAGGTAAGTGGAATTTAACATGAATCCTTTCCTGTGTTTGTGATAATCAAACACAATACTGTGTTTGATTATACTAATTATATTGGAGATATTTGTAGATACAATAAGTTGGGGTAGCTGTCTCTTATACACATCTAGATGTGTATAAGAGACAGCTAACTGCAGCACGCCAGGCCTCCCTGACCACCACTAACTCCTGGAGCTTACTCAAACTCATGTCCTTTGAGTCGGTGATGCTATCCAACCATCTCATCCTCTGTCGTCCCCTTCTCCTGCCTTCAGTCTTTCCCAGCATCAGGGTCCTTTCCAATGAGTCAGGAATTCAGCTAGGCAGCAACAAAAGAAAATACTCAAGCCTGGTATACACAGAATATGTAACATGGAAAGAAAAGAGGGCAGATGATGACTACTAGTAACAAGAGTATTTGACAGACATCCTTAGTAAATACATGGTATCTCGTTATGTACCCACCACTTAGATTTCACTCTTCACCAAAAATGTTCTGCCCTTCTTATGATTTTTCTGCTATATATCTGCATCTGATTAATTCTAGAAGAAAGCTTGTCCAGAGAAATGATAAATAAGTTGGTAAGATTGGGGAGAAATTAACATAAGAGAAATTTGCCAAATGGACAATTTAGATTTTAGTACAGTTTATTTGGCAGCATAATTGTGACTGAAAAAGAAAAAAAAATGTATTCTGATTAATGGCTAGGTATTTTTTAATTTGAAAATTTCACATCTTTTCTAACTGCCCCACCCCCCGCCCCTTTCAATTTAAGCTTATTGCAGAAGAATTTTGTCTAAAAACATTTTCCAAGTTTGGAGCACAACCTCTACCAGGTAAGTGGAATTTAACATGAATCCTTTCCTGTGTTTGTGATAATCAAACACAATACTGTGTTTGATTATACTAATTATATTGGAGATATTTGTAGATACAATAAGTTGGGGTAGTTGTATGATAAATCCAATCTAGAGGAAATGAATCTAAATTTTTTTATGATATGTGATGAGTTAATAACAAAGTGTCCATTTATTATTTTCCTTCATTTAAATGAATCCTATTTTGAAATCTTCTTTCTTATTCAAGTGTTCAGCTCATATTCTGAGAATATTGCTATGAAATGTTATAAAATGCCCTAAGTGCAAATCCTTTTTTTTTTTTAATTATTTTTTTAAATTTTTGATTGTACTGGGTCTTCACTGGCTTTAGTTGCAGCAGTAGTTGTGGAGCATGGGCTTAGTTGCCCTGAGGTGTGTAGAATCTTCCCTGACCACAGATAAAACCCATGTCCTCTGCATTGACAGGCAGATTCTTATCTTCTATACCACCAGGAAAGCTCCAGTGCAGATCTTCATGTAAAATAATTTTCTTTAAGAAACATTTAGTATTGTAAAATACATTAAAAGTAAATTGGTGTGAAGTCAGACACCTTAGCAAGGATAGTTATTCTTTTAAATACGGGCCAGCAGCAGTGGAGTTTTTATTGGATTGTCAGTGTGGTTATATATTGTTTATGTATATATCTTTGTGAGAGGGAAATCAATTTTTTCCCCATAGAGTGATTTCAGATGGATTTCTGAAATCCGTGGAAGTTATTAAGACTTGAAGATTTTGGTTTTCTAAGCATAATGCTTTGCATGTCTTACTCCATTGTGAGTATAAATACATTAATAAAAATGAATCCCATATCATAAAACTTGATCCCATAGCAGCTGGACATGGAGTGGCAATGTGCTCTTGGGAAGGTCAGATGTGTCAGCTCTTCTTAAACACCCTGGGGCTCATCCTCTGAGCCAACAGAAGCTGGCCATCCTGGCGATCAGCCCAGTGGGAACCATATTCATGAGACAGACACAAGGCAGGGTCAGCATGTCCCTCCTGGCGCTCTTGTCTCATGAGAAGTCACATCTTCATCAAAGCCTCCTTGTCACACAGACAGGAATCCCTGGGTCAGCACGGTTTTCCCAGTGGGTGAGCCTCCCAGGCGAGTGGAGCGGGATTCCCTAGTGGGAGGAGCTGGCTGGAGGAGTGTGTGACTCAAGGTGCTGACATAGGAGTTTTGAGCCCCTCGTGGACTCCCCTCCTGGCAGGAAGCTTCCTCCTCCTGCGAGGAGCACCTCTGAAATGGGGAATACTCAGAAGCCAGATGAGAGCTGAGTAGCCCTCCTCCGTCTCTGGGGGGTTCAGGGTACTGTTCCTGTGGTCTCTTGGGACCCCTCCTGTTTGTGCTTTGGTGCCTCTTACCCCTTTTCTGGCACGCATGTGGTTATGTTAATATATGTAGCCAGGTTCCAGTGGTGTGGCTGTATATCTGTCTTCGAAAAGAAGCTTACAGTTCTCAAAGGCAAAATTTTTTTCCTCACATTTCCTAATTCCTGTCACAATACAGTTGAACTGTTTAGAAAAACTTACTGTAATATACTGTATCAGTTTCTCAGATCTTCTGCACACTTCAATTGTGAATATAAACTGCTAGTCAAATGGCTAATGTTGCTTTTATTTTTATAAGCATTCACTAAATTGTGTGAGTAATATGTCATTATAAAAATCAAAAAGAAGAAAATAAAAATTACCCTACTCTTAATACATTTATTTGGTATATATATTTCAATGATAACAGATGCATAATGATTGGAAATTGGGGTTGTGTTATAAAGAAAGATTGTTTTTTTTTTAAATTCACAATATTATATCTTGATCATTTTCTAATGAAGTTAAATATTCTTTGAAGAACAAAGTTTAATGGTAGTATTTCTTTGTAAATGCCTAGTTAAATTTTTTCTCCTTTCCCCTCCTAAAGAAGAAGCATGCTGGTTGGCAGAGATCAATCACGTGGTTCTCAGACAGGGTGTAACCCTGCGGTGGAGGGCAGACTGGGTGGAAAGTAGGGCTGAGCAGGGAGAGGGAGTCAGGGAGGAAAGGGAGGCTTAATGGCAACCCACTCCAGTACTCTTGCCTGGAAAATCCCATGGATGGAGGAGCCTGGTAGGCTGCAGCCCATGAGGTTGATCAGGCTCCTCTGTCCATGGGATTTTCCAGGCAAGAGTGCTGGATTGGATTGCCATTTCCTTCTCCAGGGGATCTTCCCAACCCAGGGATCAAACCCAGGTCTCCCGCATTATAGACAGACACTTTACTGTCTGAACCACCAGGGAAATCAGCCATAGGTATACATATATCCCCTCCCTCTTAGATCTCCCTCCCACCTCCCTTCCCATCCCACCCCTCTAGATTGATACAGAGCCCCTGTAAATATGGTTCTTGATATACATTGTGCTCTGAACATTTTGACCAGTTTCTACTCCTACCAGCAGTGCATAAATGTACTCGTTTCCTGGGACCCTAAGCTATAGTGATTCTTTTAAAGTACCTGTTTTTCAGTGGGTCTGTAGGTGTAGGCATTACTCAGACTCTATAAGAAGCAAATATTAATTCTCATAGTGAGGGAATTATTGTTTAATAGTTGCTCTTGAAGTTTATGTTCTGATTTTGAGAGTAGTTTCTAAGGTGTGGAAAGTTCTTTATAAAATTTATTTTTAACATCTTTACTGAAATGTAACCCACATAAAAGTTCATCCATTTATTTATTTAGTTCACCCATTTAAAGTCAGCAATTCAGTGTGCTTTAGTATATTCACAGACGTGTACAATCATAATCCACCATCAGTTTTAGGGGTGTGCTTTTTCTATATGAGAAATTTCAGCATCTTAGAGGAATGTCGCTTCTTGCTTCTTTCAGAAAGTGGCTTTAGTGTAAAATAGTCACTATGAAGGCATTGACACATGGTAAGGAGTGAAGGAGATGTTTAGTGGAGAGTCTCAAACTGAACGCTGTCAGTGATTATGAACATGAAAAAGTTCTGTGTTGAAGAATTTTGAAATAGAAGATTTAACACTAAGAACTCTGAAAATAATTCTTTGTATTATCTTCTCATGTAGCTAAAAGACCAGCTTCAGGACAAAGCTTGGCTTCTATTATGTCTGCTCAGAAAATTACAAAGCCTGCTGCTAAATATGGAATACCTTTAACAAATAAGAAATATATCGATAAAAAATTGCATGAAAGGAAACCACTCCAGAAATATAAACAGGTATGATATGGTGATGATGTTACAAACTGTATATTAGTAACATTCAATTTGACCTTATTTTATTGCAGCTCAGTTCAGTTAATCTTGATGTCTGTTATTAAAGAGCATTGCTGTTCTCTGCTTCACCAATCTTCTAAAACTTAGGAGACTTACAGAAGTCATAAAGAGACATTAAGTAGATATATTAAATAAAGTATTTGGTGCAGTAAAAAGAAAATAACATTATAAGTGAAATCATTGTTGAATAACCTAAGCAGAACCATTTGTTTTTGTGCACAAAATAAATAAACATCTGAGATAAACATCATAAAAATCTGGGGAAAATTTGAATTTAAGGTTTCATGATGAGATAATTAAATATCTGGAGGGATATGACCTTATGGTCTGCCGTGTTTCAAAAGAAAATTAAGGCCCGTAGCATTTAGGTGCTGTGCCTAAAAACATAGATTAGTTGCAAGAATTTGTCATTTTTCTTCATGTCTGTAGCTGCTGTATTCTCTGGAATATGGCACCTGTTGGTTTTGCTCTGTGTCTGCACATGCATGTACACAAATGCTCAGAAAAAAGTTTCGGTACATAGGCGTGCTGTAAGACAAACCTCACAGTAGGGGAGTTCTTTGTCTTAGGCATGCATGATGTGTGCACTGTCCAGCTCCAGGGTCTTGAGCAGGGCAGTGAAGGGTAAATTTCCAGCTGAAGGGCACTGTGACCGCTGGCACCCTGGGTTTGTGGATTTTACTTTTTTTTTTGTTGTGTTTGTTGTTTTTGTTCAGTTGGAAAGTTGTGTCCAGCACTTGTGACCCCATGTACTGCAGCACGCCAGGGTTCCCTGCCCCTCCCTACCTCTTGGAGTTTGCCCAGGTTCATGCCCATTGAATCAGGGATGCCATCCAACCTCATCCTCTGACGCCCCCTTTTGCTCCTGGCCAGCATCAGGGTCTTTTCTAATGAGTCATCTCTTTGTATCAGGTGGCCAGAGTATTGGATCTTCAGCTTCGGCATCACTCCTTCCAGTGAATATTCAGGGTTGATTTCCTTTGGGATTGACTGGTTGGATCTCCTTGCAGTCCAAGGGACTCTCAAGAGTCTTCTCCAGCACCATAATTTGAAGGCATCAATTTTTCGGCACTCAGCCTTCTTTATGATACATCTCTCACATACGTACATGACTGCTGGAAAGACCATAGCCTTGACTGTGCAGACCTTTGTCGGCAAGGTGATGTCTTTGCTTTTTAATACACTGTCTAGGTTTGCCATAGCTTTCCTGCCAAAAAGCAATCGTCTTCTGATTTCATGGCTGCAGTCACCATCTGCAGCAGTCTTAGAGCCCAAGAAGAGAAAATCTGTAACTGCATCCATGTTTTTCCCTTCTGTTTGCCATGAAGTGATGGGACTGGATGCCATGATCTTAGTTTTCTTAATATTGAGTTCTAAGCCAGCTTTTTCACTCTCTTCTTTCACCCTCATCAGGAGACCTTTTTAGTACCTCCTCACTTTCTGCCATTAAAGTGGGATCTGCATATCTGAGGTTGTTGATATTTCTCTTGGCAATCTTGATTCCAGCTTGTAACTCATCCATCCCAGCATTTCACATGATGTGCTCTGTGTATAACTTAAATAAGCAGGGTGACAATAAACAGCCTTGTCATACTCCTTTCTCAATTTTGAACCAGTCAGTTCCATATAAGGTTCTAACAATTGTTTCTTGACCTGCAAACAGGTTTCTCAGGAGACAGGTAAAATGGTCTGGTGTTCCCATCTCCTTAAGAGTTTCCACAGTTTCTTAATGATCCACACCAATCAAAGGTGTTAGCATAGTCAATGAAACAGAAGTAGATGTTTTTCTGGAATTCTCTTCCTTTCTCTATGATACAATGAATGTTGACAATTTCATCTCTGGTTCCTTTGCCTTTCCTAAACCTAGTTTGA
Organism: Cephalophus harveyi; assembly: GCA_006410635.1. NCBI lineage: Eukaryota > Metazoa > Chordata > Mammalia > Artiodactyla > Bovidae > Cephalophus > Cephalophus harveyi. The sequence continues at coordinate 244,274 of SJYT01000470.1, forward strand.
ACAACTGAACACTCTTGGTGCACATAATGCTGAAGCCTAGCTTGAAGGATTTTGAGCATAACCTTACTAGTATGGGAGATGAGTGCAATTGTCTGGTAGTTTGAACATCCTTTAGTAGTGCTCTTCTTGGGAATTGGGATGAAGATTGAACTTTCCAGTCCTGTGACCACTTCTGGGTTTTCCAAAATTACTGACATATTGAGTGTAACACTTTAATAACGTCATCTTTTAGGATTTTAAATAGCCTGCTGGAATTCCATCACCTCCATTTGCTTCATTGGCAGCAGTGCTTCCTAAGGCCCTCTTAACTTCATACTCCAGAATTTTGGCTCTGGGTGAGTGACCAAAATCATCGTGGTTATCAGGGTCATTAAGGTCTTTTTAAACGATTCTTTTGTGTATTCTTGCCGTCTTTTCTTGATCTCTTTTGCTTCTATTAGATCTTTACCATTTCTGTCCTTTATTGTGCCCATCTTTGGATGAAATGTACATTTGATATCTCCAATTTTCTTGAAGCGATCTCAAGTCTTTCCCTGTCTGTTTTCTCCTCTGTTTCTTTACATTGTTTGTTGCAAAAGGCCTTCTTGTCTCCCCCTGCTATTCTCTGCAAGTCTGCATTTAGTGTTGGTATACCTTTCCCTTTCTCCTTTGCTTTTTGCTGCTCTTCTTTCCTCAGCTATTTGTAAAGCCTCCTCAGACAACCACTTTACCTTCTCACGTTTCTTTTTCTTTGGGATGATTTTGTTTGTTGTCTCCTGTACACTGTTACGAACCTCTGTCCATATTTCTTTAGGCACTCTGTTTACTAGATCTAATCCCTTGAATCTATTGTCATCTCCACTGTATATTCACGGGATTTGATTTAAGTTGTACCTGACTGGCCTCATGAATTTCCCTTCTTTCTTTAGTTTAAGCCTGATTTGTACTATAAGGAGCTGATGATCTAAGGCACAGTCAACTTCAAGTCTTGTTTTTGCTGACTGTATACAGCTTCTCCATCTTCTGCTACAAAGAATATAATCAATCTGATTTCAGTATTGACCATTTGATGATGTCCATGTGTAAAGTCGTCTCTTGTGTTGTTGAAAAAGGGTGTTTGCTATGACCAGTGAGTTCCCTTGGCAGAATTCTATTAGCCTTTGCCCTGCTTCATTTTATACTTTAAGACCAAACTTACCTGTTACTCCAGTAATCTCTTGACTTCCTACTTTCACATCCCAGTCCTCTATGATAAATAGGACTTCTTTTTTTGGTGTTAGTTCTAGGAGGTCTTGATAGAACTGATCAGCTCAGCTTCTTTGGCATCAGTGGTCGGGTCATAGACATGGATTACTGTGATATTGAATGGTTTACCTTGGAAGCAAACTGAGATTATTCTGTTGTTTTTGAGATTGTACCCAAATACTACATTTGGAAATCTTTTGTTGACTATGAGGGCTACTCCATTTCTTCTGTTGGATTCTTGCCCACAGTGATAGATATCATGGTCATCTGAATTCAGTTCATCCTTTCCTGTCCATTTTTGTTCACTGATTTCTAAGATATCAGTATTTACACTTGCCATCTCCTGCTTGACCACATCTGATTTACCTTGATTCAGGGACCTAACATCCTGGGTTTCTATGCAACACTGTTCTTTACAGCATCAGATTTTACTTTCATCCCCAGACATAGCCACAGGTGTCATTTCCTCTTTGGCCCAGCCACTTCATTCTTTCTATTAATACTTTTATAATCATACTATTAATAGTTATATAATCAGGCCTAAATGGATGAGTTCGATTATATCCTTTTGCTTTCTTTTCTTTAGTTACTACAAGGCACCCAGGACTCCTGCATCCCCTCATTACATAGTTTCTCAGCTCCCTGAAGCTCTGGTTCTACTGTGCTCCAGCCCCTGCCTCTGCAGAGTGCCCAAACTATTCCTCAGAGCCCTCAGTTAGTCCACGGTTAGCAAGATCCCCTGCATTCTCAACTTGTCAAGGTCTCTGCACCTTTTTTACTCTAAACCTGGCTTGTCACACACACTGTTGTGTGCTCTCTTGGGGACCATTTTCTCTCTAGTCCCTAAGTCCTGCTGGGCCTGGAGGAGGACTGTCGCGTTGTGTTCCTTGATGTCGTTGCTGGACTTGCCCTGGCTTCCTAAGCCCCGCCACCAGGCTTTGTGTCACATGCTGCTCCTCCCTCTTCACGGTGATGTCATGGTTCTTGGTGACTTCAGTCTCTTGAGATGATGGTCCTTTAGGTGGTGCACTGCCTTTTTGTTTTCTGATTGTTCTCTTTGATGATCTTGTCTCCTGCCTCACTTTTTTTTTTTTTGATGTTTATATTTCTTTATGTTTATTTTTTTGGATGATTTTCTTTTTTTTTTTTTTTAAACTTTATTTTTACTTTATTTTACTTTCCTGCCTCACTTTGAATCTCTCCCCTGTGGCATGCCATCACATTTGTCATCAGGAAGAACAGCTACTTCCTAGTCTCAATTACAGGGACCCCACTCTGACCACTGCTTCCTGTGTTTCCAGCTTAGTCTCTGAGAACCTGCTTTGAAAATGTCTTTGTTCTGTTTGGATCCATGGATCTTACCTGGTTTTATCATTGTCCATCCGTCTTTGTTTTTATTTTCCTTTACCAGCTTTAATTTCATGTTCTCTCATTGTAATAGTTTCCAAAGCTTTTGACTGCCCTGCCCAGTGGGTTGGTTGGAGGAAACCTGCAGCTCTCTGACTGGTCTCACTTCAAGTTTAAACCTACAGTGTCAGGTGCGCACTGTCGCGCCCCCACCCCCCACCACCATCATGTTTCCATGGGCCAGTTCCTGTCCTACTTTCTAGACGGTTATCTCCTACCTTTCCTTGTTTATCCCCTCAGGGTGATGAACGTTGCTTCCTATTTCACTGAGAAAAAAGAGCCAAGTAGAGGAAAATTGCCCACACTCAGCAGCACTCCTGCCTGTCAGTCCTCCCTGTTGCCAGTCTCCAGGAGGATCTATTTTGATCTAGAGTCGACCTTGCTGTTTGTATGTGCTCTCTTATTATTATTTTTGCCTTTTAAAGGACTTCACTCTCTCTTCTGTATCATATTTTCCCTCTGTCCTTAATCATTCCTGTTAGCAAACAAACGGGCTTCCTCAGTGGCTCAGATAGTAAAGAATCTGCCTGCAATGCAGGAGACCCAAGTTTGATCCCTGGGTTGGGAAGATCCCCTGGAGAAGGGAATGGTAACCCACTCCAGTATTCTTGCCTGGAGAATCCCATGGACAGAAGAGCCTGGTGGGTGACCGTCCATATCGTATCTTCAGTCTTCTTAAGTAAACCCTTCCTTCCCTCCCATGTCTCCCTCCAGCCACTTCTCTGGATCTCTGCTCCTTTAATGGCAGAACTTCCTGAAGGCTTGTCTGAATGTCTCCGCTTCCTTGTTTCCCATTCTCTCTTGAACCCCTTCTGCCCAGAGCTTGCTCTGTCAAAGCTGTTGGGTCACTGCTCCTGGCAAGGACTTCTGGGAGCCCCCGTGGTTCCATCCAGTGGTCAGGTATCTTCTTCCTCTGCCTCAGTTTCGGTTAACTTGAGTGAGTGAGTGAAGTTGCTCAGTCGTGTCCGACTCTTTGTGACCCCATGAACTGTAGCCCACCAGACTCCTCCATCCATGGGATTTTCCAGGCAAGAATACTGGAGTGGGTTGCCATTTCCTTCTCCAGGAGATCTTCCCGACCCAGGGATTGAACCCAGGTCTCCCGCATTGTAGGCAGACGCTTTACCATCTGAGCCACCAGGGAATTGTTCACTTGAGCCCAGAGTATCCCACTCTGCTGATTGTCTCCCTTACTGCCTACCTGTTCTTCTTGCCTCCTATGTGAGTTCCTCCATGCGTCCGTGACTCGGGGAGGTTGGCTGGGACACCCCCGGGATGGCCTCGCTTTCTGACAACACCTGTAAACCCACACCCTGATCTGCATCTCGAGCCTGGATTCCTTTCCCGAGCTCCAGACCTGTCCTGTCCTTGCATCTCTAAGTGGGTGTCTGCTAGGTTTCTCAGCATCAGTGTGTGTAACTGTGCGTGCCAGGCCACATGGCCTCCCCAGGCTGTGGGTCCTTGTCTCACTACACACTGTTAGAGTCACTGCTGACTCCTGGTCACTATCACCATCATATCCTCTCCGCCTGCCTGCAGAGTCTGTTCCCAGTGTGACTGCTGCTTACCGCTCAGTCTCACCCTGGGCCAGGCTACCTTGCCCTCCTCAGTGTGTCCGCACTCAGCAGGCTCAGGGCAGCTCTGACAGCAGAGGGCGATCGTTGCCCTTTCCTGTTTGAGACTGCCAGTGCCCCTGCGCGTCCTGAAAACTTTCTTTGTTCCAGTTCCTGTAATAATTACAGCTGCTTTCTAAAATAAAAGGAGTGGTTATTAAGCCACCAGAGGGAGCTCCGTGAATGTGCTTCGGTATTTTGGCTCTCATTTTAGCAAAACAACACATTTCTTTTAGTACGGATGTTTTACATATTTTTCTCTTCTTTGTAGATTGTGTTCTGAAAATACCTATGTGATCTCAGAGGAACACCTTTGGCATTTTTATTTCACAAAGATTTGAGCATCTTATATCTGGGACAGTCTGGTGCACCGAGAGATAATTTTTCCCTCCATGTGACTTACCTAAGAGTACATAGGTGTCTTAGTTAAACTTTCTCTTGTTGCAAATGGTTGTATAATCTAGTTTAAAGCTAGTCATGTATATTGAGATGCTGTTATCACTCAGGTTAATATTTTTAAGATTTTGAGTGTCGTGTTTTCACAAATGTTGAGACCAGTGCTAGATTTGCTAGGCAAGGTTTAACTGTGAAACTTGTCAAAATGCAGGGCTCTGTGTCCAGAAATTATGATTCAGCAACTCTTGAGGATATGTGGTTTTTGAAAATAGCTTAATCAAGTTATCACTCATATACTATAATTCATCCATTAAGTCTGAAATTAAATTATTTCTAATGGATTTGCAAGAATTGTACAACCATCCCCATAATCAGTTTTAGAGCACTTCATTGCTGCCCCTCAAATCCTTTCCGATTAGCATTCACTCCCCGTTCTCCACTAAACCCCACAGCCCTGGGCAACTGCTGGGCTAGTCTACTTCTGTCTGTGTGGATTTGCTTGTTCTGAATGTGTCCTATGAATGAAGTCATGCAATGTGTGGTCTGTTTATTGCCAAGTAATTCTCTTGTATGGAAGCAGTATGTGTTTTTACAAAGCTCCTAGGTAGCATCCCCCACTAGTTTAAGTTGTATGTACATACAGCATACTTGGCAATGTTAACTTTGTAATACCATGAAGAACATTATCTACAGCTGTTTTTTTCCTTGTAGTTCAATAATAGTGCAGCCAGAAGCAGTCTACTATTAAAAAAGTGGGGGTTGCTGTCCATTAGAGGTGGCAGGATCATTTTAGTGAGTGAGGAACAGGGACTTTTTTTTTAAGTAATAGAATGGAAAGTAACAGACTCAGTTAAACATAATAAAAGTATTGTATGGAATGTCTGTGTGTGTGTCTTTATTGGGTCTGAATGTGAAATGTCTTTCTTACTGTGGGTTGCTTTTAGAAAAAGGTTGAAAGCTACTGTTCTTTAAGTATTTCAGTATTATTGTCATCTCATTAACCCTAGTGTTAATGAGATTAGGTGGTGAGATACATGATTGGCTTAAGTGAAAATTGAAATAACTAGCCTAAGTTTGGTTAATGGTCATCTGACCATTATATCTACTACTGTGGGCAAGAATCCCTCAGAAGAAATGGAGTAGCCATCATGGTCAACAAAAGAGTCCGAAATGCAGTACTTGGATGCACTCTCAAAAATGACAGAATGATCTCTGTTCGTCTCCAAGGCAAACCATTCAATATCACAGTTATCCAAGTCTATGCCCCAACCAGTAATGCTGAAGAAGCTGAAGTTGAACGGTTTTATGAAGACCTACAAGACCTTTTAGAACTAACACCCAAAAAAGATGTCCTTTTCATTATAGGGGACTGGAATGCTAAAGTAGGAAGTCAAGAAACACCTGGAGTAACAGGCAAATTTGGCCTTGGAATGCGGAATGAAGCAGGGCAAAGACTAATAGAGTTTTGCCAAGAAAATGCACTGGTCATAGCAAACACCCTCTTCCAACAACACAAGAGAAGACTCTACACGTGGACATCACCAGATGGTCAACACCACAGGAATCCCTCAGAAGAAATGGAGTAGCCATCATGGTCAACAAAAGAGTCTGAAATGCAGTACTTGGATGCAATCTCAAAAACGACAGAATGATCTCTGTTCGTCTCCAAAGCAAACCATTCAATATCACAGTTATCCAAGTCTATGCCCCAACCAGTAATGCTGAAGAAGCTGAAGTTGAATGGTTTTATGAAGACCTAAAAGATCTTTTAAAATTAACACCCAAAAAAGATGTCCTTTTCATTATAGGGGACTGGAATGCTAAAGTAGGAAGTCAAGAAATACCTGGAGTAACAGGCAAATTTGGCCTTGGAATGCGGAATGAAGCAGGGCAAAGACTAATAGAGTTTTGCCAGGAAAATGCACTGGTCATAGCAAACACCCTTTTCCAACAGCACAAGAGAAGACTCTACACGTGGACATCACCAGAGGGTCAACACTGAAATCAGATTGATTATATTCTATGCAGCCAAAGATGGAGAAGCTCTATACAGTCAACAAAAACAAGACCAGGAGCTGACTGTGGCTCAGATCATGAACTCCTTATTGGCAAATTCAGACTCAAATTGAAGAAAGTAGGGAAAACTGCTAGACCATTCAGGTATGACCTAAATCAAATTCCTTATGATTATACAGTGGAAGTGAAGAATAGATTTAAGAGACTAGATCTGATAGATAGAGTGCCTGAAGAACTATGGAATGAGGTTCGTGACATTGTACGGGAGACAGGGATCAAGACAATCAGTTATAAGACCCGAAAAAAGAGCTTAGACTTCCAGGTTGTGAGTGTGTGTGTGTGTGTGTGTGTGTGTGTGAGAGAGAGAGAGAGAGAGAGAGGGAGTAAAAGAGAGAGAGGGCATTAATATAGTTTTTCAGATTTTTGAGGTTATCCAATAAGTAAGTATTGTAACCAACTGGGATTGGGTTAAGGAAAGAGCAAGGCACTTGGCTCCAGCCCCCTGTACTACTCTGTATTGTATGAAACATATCAAAGAATATAACCTGTTAGGATACTTGTTGCCTATGGACTGTCTGTGATTAGATGACCAGGACTGTCTGTTGAAACTTTAAGTAGGAATAGTGACATGTTAAGAAGTGGAATGCAAGTGTGTAATTATGGTACAACAAAAGTTCCCTTATATAGACCCTTGAGAGCTAATGTAGAACTTTCAGCCTAAAGTGCTACAAACACAGCAAGTCCTCAGTTTGAGGTTGTTCTGCCTAGAAGTTTTCTTATCTCTCATTCCACATATATTTAGAACTTTGAGCTCATATCCACTGAAAGGAACTGATTGTCACTTTCTCTTACATATCCTTTTACAACCTTTGGTATATTCTGTGCTGATTTATAAACAAATAAGTAAATAATACAAAGCAAAAACAAAAAAGCAATCAGTAAAACGCAAGTTGTTATTTTTGTCAATGGCATCCTGCAGAGTTTGTCCTGACTCATTCTGCTGAATTATAAGTCTCCAGTAGAAGAGAAAGAGTGGATTTTGTCTTAGGTCTTGTTATATCACAGATCTTGGTTCAGTGTCTGACACATTGTATGTTATAGTAAGTATTTATTAAATAATTTGTGTTTTAATGTGATCATACTCTTTTCCTTTCCAATAGTTTACTGCCAATTTCCATAAGATGCCCTACTAGCATATCAAATTCAGTATATTCAAAATTTGACTTATCATCAAACCTCTGTGCAGATCGTTATGATTTGTTATTCCACTAAATGACAATGCAGGACCTGATAGCTGAAACTAAAAACACAGAAATCTTCTCTTCCCCTTCTCAGCCACCTCCTTCATTTAGTCTCTAATTCTATCAACTATCTATCAATTACCTATCTATATCTATCTATCAATTATAAATAGATCATCTATAATCAATTGTCATTAAGTATCTATCTTATCAATCATCTACCTACCTGTCTATCTATCCATCAATCGTCTATCTGCCTAAATTTCATCTAGCTTACTACAGAACTCATACTGAGTATAATAATGGACTCTTGGCAAGAAAGCTAATAAGCATCAGAAACACAATATTCCTAAGGAGTGTGAAATGTTTTGCACTATAAATCATTAGCACTTCATTCCATTTCTCTTACTTTGAGAGAGAGAAAAGAAAATCTCATTCCAAACCCTTGTATAAGTCTATCTCTTATAGGTAACCTTAGTTACATTTGCATCTAACTAGCAACACTTGCTACTGCTTCTTCCAAATTCCCATTAAATTTTTATAAAAACATGAACAAATAAAAAAACAAGAACGAAACTCCAAAACTAGATCTGATATTCAACTTACTAATAATATTTAGGAAACATTTCTACTAATGAAAATTATGGTGAATCTAATTAAAAAATCAACACATGACCAAAAACAGAACTCAATCAAAAAACATACAACAATGGCAAAAGTGACATCNTCCAAAACTAGATCTGATATTCAACTTACTAATAATATTTAGGAAACATTTCTACTAATGAAAATTATGGTGAATCTAATTAAAAAATCAACACATGACCAAAAACAGAACTCAATCAAAAAACATACAACAATGGCAAAAGTGACATCCTGTCTCCTGAAAGTCTATAAGAAATGGATCCACTCCTTCCTCAGGTATGGTCTTCAGCTCAAAAAAAAAAAAAAAAAGGAGAAATGAACTTTAAAAATGCATACTATTCCTATAGTGTATATACTGCATACTGAGTGACCCAAAGTATTTTGTCCTCATACCACCATCATTATCTTCATGAGTACCTCTAAATAACCACCTTAAAATGCTAAATAACAAAATGCGTCTGGATAAGACATATTATAGTAGACGAAAAAGTGTTGGGTGAGATGGCCAAGTCTCTTCTCCGAAGGTTTGGGCTCAGTAATCCTTATGCTACAGGCTGGGGTAGAGATCACTGTATACTTGAGACTATCCTTTTTCTTCTTTCTAACTCATGATTAGAGTTTCAGAGAGCCAAGGAATGAGGGGTGGGGTAAAAATAGTAGTCAACACTTTTTGTAATGTTTCCTGTGTGACAAATGTTATTCTAAGCACTTTATGAATGTTAACTCAGTTAACCCTCAGAACAACCAGTAAAGTAGGGATTATTATTATTTTTGTTTTAAATGAGGAGATTGAGTCATGAAAAGTTCAGGTAACTTGTTCAAGTTCAAATAGCTAGTGAAATAACTCAAGTTCTGGTTTCAAAATTCATGCTCTTAACAACTATACTATCCTAACAGGATAATCTTGATCCAAGAATGCTCATTAGACACTAGAGACCAAGCTGGAAATTATGCATTTAAACATGCTTATTAAGCTGTGTCTGTGAAGGAGATGTGATCAAGACACAACTGAATAAGGACTCAGGCCAAATGGAGTATACACATCTCTTTTTAAATAAGCAATGCAACTGATGAACTATAATGAGCATCTAAAAATGGAAACATAATCTTGAAGACTTATAGTAAGGATCATATAGTCTTTGAAAATTACTTACTAAAGACTCAGAGAATTACTCAGAATTCTACTAGCATCCTTAATAACACATAGAAGTTCTACCCTGAGAGAGAAACAAACACCATGAAGAGGATATACACGGAGATGAAAAAAATACCACTTTAATATTATGTGTGGCATGGATAACTGAAAGGAACTAAATGTATCCCAATGAAATATAAATATCAAGGGAGTTATAAAGGTAAGTAAACAATATAGAAAATTGAATGAGTAGTTTCAGTTCAGTTCAGTTCAGTTCAGTCGCTCAGTCGTGTCCGACTCTTTGCGACCCCATGAATCGCAGCACGCCAGGCCTCCCTGTTCATCACCATCTCTCAGAGTTCACTCAGACTCACGTCCTTCGAGTCAGTGATGCCATCCAGCCATCTCATCCTCGGTCGTCCCCTTCTCCTCCTGCCCCCAATCCCTCCCAGCATCAGAGTCTTTTCCAATGAGTCAACTCTTCGCATGAGGTGGCCAAAGTACTGGAGTTTCAGCTTTAACATCATTCCTTCCAAAGAAATCCCAGGGTTGATCTCCTTCAGAATGGACTGGTTGGATCTCCTTGCGGTCCAAGGGACTCTCAAGAGTCTTCTCCAACACCACAGTTCAAAAGCATCAATTCTTTGGCGATCAGCCTTCTTCATTGTCCAACTCTCACATCTATACATGACCACAGGAAAAACCATAGCCTTGACTAGACGGACCTTAGTCAGCAAAGTAATGTCTCTGCCTTTGAAAATGCTATCTAGTTTGGACATAACTTTTCTTCCAAGGAGTAAGTGTCTTCTAATTTCATGGCTGCAGTCACCATCTGCAGTGTGGAACCAGTCTGTTGTTCCATGTCCAGTCCTAACTGTTGCTTCCTGACCTGCATACAGATTTCTCAAGAGGCAGGTTAGGTGGTCTGGTATTCCCATCTCTTTCAGAATTTTCCACAGTTTATGGTGATCCACACAGCCAAAGGCTTTGGCATAGTCAATAAAGCAGAAGTAGATGTTTTTCTGGAACTCTCTTTCTTTTTCCATGATCCAGCGGATGTTGACAATTTGATCTCTGGTTCCTCTGCGTTTTCTAAAGCCAGCTTGAACATAGGGAGTTCACGGTTTATTTCTTATAGAATGCTTAAGAATGAATGAAAATAACCAGTGAGAAGCTGGTACATATGGAGAAAAATAATATCTGAAATAGAAAATTTGGGGTGAAAGCCATAATCAGTAACATGATTGAAGAAAATTGCAGTGAACTAAATAGCCTCAAAGTATGGAAACCAAAAGGACTCACTGTAGTTCACACAAAAAGTCTTAAAAGATACCTTTCCAAGGTATGTCCCAATGGAGAAAATTTACTAAATGAATAAAAGCATAAAAAACTATGAAACTACCAAATGGTGAAAACTGGTACTAACATATTAAATGCATTAGAAATGATACATTTTACTATTTCCTATTTATTGTCCCACTGCCTAGATTCTTCACTTGAATTATTTAAAATATTTTTCTATTTATTAAGTGCTCACCAAAATAATCTCTAAGGTGTTAGAACATCATTTACTCAATGAATCCTCAAATTTTCTTTAATATTAGCAAAGCCATGACAGACATGCTTGCAGCTACATTCTGGCATATAGTCTTTATTGTATACTTAGAATGATGGAAACTGATGGTTCATGTAGTATGCACATTCTTAGGAATTTTGACTTTAATCTTGAATGTATTCAAAGGATCAATTCGTTAACAAAACAATTGTCTTAGCATCCAGCTTTCATGTGAAATATAAATATATATACATAAAGGTCATCCAAATATAGCTTTTATTATTTTGTTGCTTAGGACAAGCGGTTTCAGGATACAGGTTAAGGATAAGAGTTTATAGCCATTTTAATATTATAAATTATCTAATAATGGGTATAATCCATCCCTATTACTTAACTATAGTACTGGACTTGATTAAATTTTTGTACTTCTGTTGTCAAACCATAAAAACTTCATATATCTGTATCATAAATCACTTAATCAATTGCAATCATGCATTACTGTGCAATATGCATATAGGAAGTTTTCTCATGCCTTTGTATAAATCCTGAAAGTATTACCATATCTACTATATAGTTATTTTCTAGGTGCTATTGTTGTAAAGTACACAAAATACATATTCATTTATATGCCAGGTTTCCAGAATAGAATATTTAGCAAGCAGGGCATGAGACGAATTTGACATTTTGGAACAAATACATTAAAATATAATTTTTTTCATATAACCTTATATTAAGTTGTCAAAAAATATCAACGCACATATCCTCTGTCATCCCAGAAGGCAGAAATACAATCATGAATACAAAAATGTAGTGAGAAATATGTTGGCTCATGGTAAAAAAAATCACTTTCATTGTCCCTGCCACCGCTGAATTTATATGCCTCTCTATCTCTGGCTTCACCCAACATTTTCTTAAACACCTCTAAAATTAATATCCCTGAATTTTACTCTACCATGTCATTTGTGCTCAAAAATTATAATAGATCCTCAATAACCAACACATACTGTGGGTGGGTAGTCCACAATCTCTGTAATCTGACAGCAGCCGATGTTTCCTACTTGTCCTTTCACACTTATCTTTCTTGAAAGAAACACTTTTATTGTTTCTGATCAAGTATTTCTATCTTTCTGCTTTTGTGGATTTTATTCTCTCATTGTGAATTTTTTTAACCCCATCTCTAATTCTACTAATCACCCTTTCCCTTTAAGATTGGCAAAATACCTTAGTGCCAAAATATTGATTAGACACAGACTTTGGTTTAGGTTCTAGATCCACCATTAACACGCTGTGTAGCTTTGAGATAGCATCTGGCATTCCAAGTTTTGACCTCCTCATGAGTAATATTTAGAGGATGACTGTCTTTACCTCCATGAGCACTTACCACATCACAGTTACATGGACAGTGTCTGGCACAGAGAAATGACTCAGGAAATTCTAACTCTTATTACTTCATCTAAATCCTTTATGGAACTTACTGGTTTTAATTCATATCATGCTTATGTGCATACAAGCCATCTTTCGTCCTCAGCTAGACTATGAACTTCTGATATCACCAACTGTGATTTCCTTTTTAATTGTCATAATGCTTTAATATATCACCTTGCTCATGATAAGCATAAATTAAATAAAAATCTATTAGAGGTGATTAACAAAGTAAAGCTTGCCTCACAAAGTTTCCTGCTACTGAAAGTGTTCAAGGAGAGGTTAGGTGAATAACACAGTGGAAAGTGCAGAAGGTTAATAAAGTACGAGGGAGATCATACAAGACAAACTTTTAGAAGCAGAGTCTAATTTTAAGATTCTTAGAAAAATAAAGAGGATGACACTACAGTTTAAAAAAATAGAGCAGAAAATAATTATTGAATGGCTTTAGATCATCACAGTATATTGTGAGAGCTTTGTGGTAATTTAGGTGAAGTGAGTGGGTGAGATGAAGTAGGAGTCATGGATTTTGCATTATTTTATTTAGGAATTAAGAAAAAATAATTTTGAAACATTTTTGCTTAATAATGCCCTTTTAAAAAAACTATATTCCAGTGGTAATCAGAATCAACTGAGTATCCTGAAATTTTGCTTTATAATGAAGTAACTGTGTGACTTTGCCAGTATCCATTAACCTCTCAGGATCTGTCTTCTCATCTGTAAAATTTCTGCTTGAACTAGACAACCTTAGTCTCTAGAGTGGAAAAGAATAGTGAGAAAACTCCCACCTTTTTAATATACACAGTGTTAAATAGATAAAAAAAAATCTTATTTCTTAAGAATAGTAGAAATTTAAAAGGGCATAAATATTCAGCAAAAAAGTGGCCAGATTCCTGACAAGCAAACTCTGGTGTGTTTTCTCATTAACCTAAATTAAACTGTGATTCTACCCCAAACAGCCTTCTATGTCTGTGGGTTCCTGCAAATATGCAGTTGGATTTCTCCTCTGCAGCTGTCTGTGATGCTCTGAAGAGACAAGTGAATACTGTTGTCAAATAAAAAGTGTAGAAATGGAATCATTAAAGCAGAATGAATAAATTACAATGGCCTTATAAAAGCAGTTTTAACAAATGAACATGAATAAGAGTTAAAGTACACACTTTTGATTTTGCAAGAGTTCAGCATCGAAGATTTTTAAAAGTAGACATTTTAATTAGATAATATATAATTTTATTTTGAGTCTTCCCAGTTGGCACTTGTAGTAAAAAACCTACATGCCAATGTTAGGCTTCCCAGGTGGTTCAGATGATAAAGAATCTGCCTGCAATGCAGGAGACCGGGTTCAGTCTCTGGGTTAGTTCTACACATTAACTTTGCCATGCTAGGCAGGTTTTGTTTTTAAAAACACTTTGAATATTGAGCTTAATAAAAAGATTCCTGGATGTGAAGTCGGAATAAGTGGAATTTCAGTTCTGTTAAAAGTCTGCGGTGGTCCGGCACACTAAGCGCGGCCGAGAGCTACCCCACATCCGAGGTCAGGGACAGCGGCCTAGAGTGCCAGGCTGCGACGGTGCAGGAACGGCCGAGAGGAGCTACCTCGCGTCCGAGGTCAGGTGTGACAGCCGGGAGGAACAACCCACCTCCAAGGAGTGGTGGCTGCCAGCACAGGAGGGCCTAGACGAGCCATCCAGGCTGAAGGTCAGGAAGGGTGGCGGGAGGAGATACTCCTCATCCAAGGTAAGGAGCAGCAGCTGTGCATTGCTGGAGCAGCCGTGAAGAGATACTCCACGGCCAAGGTAAGAGAAACACAAGTAAAATGGTAGGTGTTGCAAGTGGGCACTGAAACCATACTCACAGAAATCTAGTCAGTCTAATCACACTAGGACCACAGCCTTGTCTAACTCAATGAAACCAAGCCATGCCAGCAGGCAACCCAAGATGGGCGGGTCATGGTGGAGAGGGCTGACAGAATGTGGTCTACTGGAGAAGGGAATGGCAAACCACTTCAGTATGCTTGCCTTGAGAACCCCATGAACAGTATGAACAGGCAAAATGATAGGATACTGAAAGAGGTACTCCTCAGGTCAGTAGGTGCCCAATATGCTACTGGAGGTCAGTGGAGAAATAACTCCAGAAAGAATGAAGGGATGGAGCCAAAGCGAAAACAATACCCAGCTGTGGATGTTACTGGTGATAGAAGCAAGATCCGATGCTCTAAAGAGCAATATTGTATAGGAACCTGGAATGTCAGGTTCATGAATCAAGACAAATTGGAAGTGGTCAAACAGGAGATGGCAAGAGTGAACGTCGACATTCTAGGAATCAGCGAACTAAAATGGACTGGAATGGGTGATTTTAACTCAGATGACCATTATATCTACTACTGTGGGCAGGAATCCCTCAGAAGAAATGGCGTAGCCATCATGATCAACAAAAGACTCCGAAATGCAGCACTTGGATGGAATCTCAAAAATGACAGAATGATCTCTGTTCGTTTCCAAGGCAAACCAATCAATATCACAGTAATCCAAATCTATGCCCCAACCAGTAATGCTGAAGAAGCTGAAGTTGAACGGCTTTATGAAGACCTACAAGACCTTTTAGAACTAACACCCAAAAAAGATGTCCTGTTCATTATAGTGGACTGGAATGCAAAAGTAGGAATCAAGAAATACCTGGAGTAACAGGCAAATTTGGCCTTGGAATGCGGAATGAAGCAGGGCAAAGACTAATAGAGTTTTGCCAAGAAAATGCACTGGTCATAGCAAACACTCTTCCAACAACACAAGAGAAGACTCTACACACGGACATCACCAGATGGTCAAACCGAAATAAGATTGATTATATTCTCTGCAGCAAAAGATGGAAAAGCTCTATACAGTCAACAAAAACAAGACCAGGAGCTGACTGTGGCTCAGATCATGAACTCCTTATTATAAAATTCAGACTTAAATTGAAGAAAGCAGGGGAAACTGCTAGACTATTCAGGTATATCCTAAATCAAATCCCTTATGATTTTGCAGTGGAAGTGAAAAATAGATTTAAGGGACTAGATCTGATAGATAGAGTGCCTGATGAACTATGGAATGAGGTTCGTGACATTGTACAGGAGACAGGGATCAAGACCATCCCCATGGAAAAGAAATGCAATAAAGCAAAATGCCTATCTGGGGAAGCTTTATAAATAGCTGTGAAAAGAAGAGAAGTGAAAAGCCAAGGAGAAAAGGAAAGATATAAGCATCTGAATGCAGAGTTCCAAAGAATAGCAAGGAGAGATAAGAAAGCCTTCTTCAGTGATCAATGCAAAGAAATAGAGGAAAAGAACAGAATGGGAAAGACTAGAGATCTCTTCAAGAAAATTAGAGATATCAAGGAAACATTTCATGCAAAGATGGGCTTGAGAAAGGACAGAAATGGTCTGGACCTAACAGAAGCAGAAGATATTAAGAAGAGATGGCAACAATACACAGAAAAACTGTACAAAAAGGATCTTCATGACCTGGAAAATCACGATGGTGTGATCACTCATCTAGAACCAGACATCTTGGAATGTAAAGTCAGGTGGGCCTTAGAAAGCATCACTATGAACAAAGCTAGTGGAGGTGATGGAATTCCAGTAGAGCTATTTCAAATCCTGAAGGATGATGCTGTGAAAGTGCTGCACTCAATATGCCAGCAAATTTGGAAAACTCAGCAGTGGCCACAGGACTGGAAAAGGTCAGTTTTCATTCCAATCCCAAAGAAAGGTAATGCTAAAGAATGCTCAAACTACCGCACAATTGCACTCATCTCACATGCTAGTAAAGTAATGCTCAAAATCCTCCAAGCCAGGCTTTAGCAATACGTGAACCGTGAACTCCCTGATGTTCAAGCTGGCTTTAGAAAAGGCAGAGGAACCAGAGATCAAATTGCCAACATCCGCTGGATCATGGAAAAAGCAAGAGAGTTCCAGAAAAACATCTACTTCTGCTTTATCGACTATGCCAAAGCCTTTGACTGTGTGGATCACAATAAACTGTGGAAAATTCTGAAAGAGATGGGAATACCAGACCACCTAACCTGCCTCTTGAGAAATCTGTATGCAGGTCAGGAAGCAACAGTTAGGACTGGACATGGA
>SJYT01000470.1:275450-312695 GCA_006410635.1 Cephalophus harveyi
TTTCTAAGGCCCACTTGACTTCACATTCCAAGAGATCTGGCTCTAGATTAGTGATCACATCATCATGATTATCTGGGTCATGAAGATCTTTTTTGTACAGTTCTTCCGTGTATTCTTGCCACCTCTTCTTAATATCTTCTGCTTCTGTTAGGTCCATACCATTTCTGTCCTTTATCGAGCCCATCTTTGCATGAAATGTTCCCTTGGTATCTCTAATTTTCTTAAAGTGATCTCTAGTCTTTCCCATTCTGTTGTTTCTCTCTATTTCTTTGCATTGATCACTGAAGAAGGCTTTCTTATCTCTTCTTGCTATTCTTTGGAACTCTGCATTCAGATGCTTATATCTTTCCTTTTCTCCTTTGCTTTTCACCTCTCTTCTTAATTGAGTCAGCTGTGGGGTTTTTGTATTGATTTGTATGATTCTTTATATATTTGGTATAAGGCTTTGTTGGATATATGTATTGCAAATATCCTGCCTTACTCTGTGCAAATATCTGTCCTACCTGTAAAGATACTTTGCAGAGTATCTTTAATACTCTTGTAAAGTATTAATAGTTTTAATAGTATCCTATTGATACTTTCACTCTGTTAATGATGTCTTTTGGTGAACAGAAGCTCTTAATTTTAACATTGTACAGTATTTCATTTTTTTTTCTTTACTGAGGACTACCCTTTGTGTCTTGTTTATGAAATCATTGCCTGTTCTAAGGCCTTGAGATCTTCTGTTATCTTCTCAAAGATTTATTATTTTTACTGTTTACATTTAGGCCTGTGATTCATCTGAAATTCATTTTTGTTTCTGATGTGAGGTAGGGGTCAGTATATATTTTCCTCCATTATATAACCAATTGACCCAGCACTGTTGATAAAAAAAAATCATCCTTTCGCCTCTGAAAAGTATATGACAGTAGCCCCTTTGTTGTAAGTTAAGTTTTTGTTCATGTATAACTCATATTCTGCTCCATTGGTCTTTTTGTCTACGCTTATTGAAGTGCCTCACTATCTTAATTGCTAAAGCTTTATAATAAGTCTTCGTATATGGGGGTTTAAGTCTTCAGGCTTTTTAAAAGTTTTTTGTTTAAGATTGCCTTCCCTCCTTTTGAGCTTTTGTGTTGCCATATGAATTTTAAAACCAGTGAGTTCCTATGTCCTGAAGTATTAGAAATTGGTGTCCTTGATGTGTATCACGTTAGTATCTGGCAGTCCAAAAGGGCAGGGCTTGTGTGAGTTTCCGAATCAGATTGTCTACAAGGGTGACCGTCCAGTGTGTTCCTACCTTTCTTCTCTAGCTCCCAGTTATCCAAGTCTGCAGCCCCTGAAGGTCACTTGGGTATAAGCCCCTCCTGCCTATGGGAATGTGTGTTAGTCACTCAGTCGTGTTGGACTCTTTGTGACCCCATGGACTGTCACCCACCAGGCTTCTGTGTGCCTGGGATTCTCCAGGCAAGAATACTGGAGTGGATTGCCATGCCCTTCTCTAGAGGATCTTCCCCACCCAGGGATCAAACCCTGATCTCCTGCATCGTAGGTAGATTCTTTACCATTTGAGCTACAGGGAAGTCTAAGCTCACAAGAATGCCAATGTTCGTATCCAGGTGATCCCTACAGTTGCTCCAAAAGTTTCCACTTCCTCGTGGGTACCAGAGTAATGTTGGGTTCCTCGAAGGAGACAATCGCCTCTTACCCAGTCACTGATACTTTGTCTCCTGAGCCTTGTAATAGCCCAGACTGTGCTCAGAGCCTCAAAAGTTTCTCTCAGTTTCTTCACCTCCGGGTGTAACCTCTTGCCCATGAACCCAGCAAAAGTCTCAAGAAATATTATAGTTCAGTTTCAGGGATTAAACACTATTCAAGGAGACAGAAAAAAATTCCCTGCTCATCCTTCCTCTTCCGATTCCTCTTTCGGTCCCCAGTTACACAAATGAAGCTCCAGGTGTGTGAGTGAGTGCCTAGAGACTCTGGGGCCTGGGTGTGAAGACATTTCTCTCCTCACAGTGTCTGAGTCTCAGCACAACAACTCAAAACTGTCCATCACTCTAAAAGAACATAAACAATTCTTGGCTCATAAAATGCACTCAATATATAATCCCTGGAAAGAAAGCATCTTCTGTTACTGAGTTAGACTTCCAACAGTGAGGATAGCACTTAGAATTTGGTGTTTGTGACAAGGCAGACAATGGTTTCTGTCTTTTCTTGTTTATTATTTGCCATATCCTTTTCTTTTTCACTTTCCCAATCATTCTCCTCTCTTCTTTCTCTTAATTCTGTGCTAACTCCTGTTATGAATTATAATACCTTAAATTAATTCACTTGAGTTTTGTAGATAGAAAATGGTGTAATCTGAAAACAATGATATATCTGACTCTGCCTTCCTTATCTTATTTCAATGTACTTTCCTTTCTTATTACACTATCTTTCAAGTTAAAGTTACATAAGAGGAGTGCTCATGAACAACTCCTTTTTATTCCTTATTTCACGGGAAACAATTCCAGTGTTCATTAAGGGTGATCTTGACTGGTAGTTGATGCAGTGTATTTACTATATATACATATATATTATATGTTATACTTTTATGCTGTATCTAATAAATAGCCTTTTTCATTTTACCAAGACACTTTTAGCCTGCATTAAGTTTTGAATGTTATCAAATGATATTTTGACATATATTGAACTGATCTCTTTTTTTTCTCTTTGAAATGTATTATAGCATAGGTTTTTAAAAAACAAAATGGCATTTAAAAATATATGGTTGATGGATACCACAAAACTCCTAGAGAAAAACATAGGCAGAGCACTATTTGATATAAACCACAGCCATGTTTTTTGGACCCATCTCCTAAAGTGAAGGAAATAAAAACAAAAATAAGCAAATAGAATCTAATTAAACTTAAAACATTTTGCACAGCAAAGGAAACCATCAACAAAATGAAAAAAACAATCTATTGGATGGGAGAAAATATTTGCAAATGATATGACTGATAACAGATTGATATCCAACATATATAAATACCTCATACAATTCAGTATCAAAACAAACAACCTAATTAAAAAATGGGCAAAAGCAATGAATAGACATTTTTCCAAAGAGTAAATGAAAATGGTCAACAAGCACATGAAAAAATGCTCAACATCACTAAAAATGCAAGTCAAAACCATCCGTGGTGGACTATATCGCCTCACACCTGCCAGGATGGCTATCATCAAAAAAAAAATTGGTAAACTGGTACAGTCACTGTGAAAAACAGTATGGAAGTTTCTCAAAATACTAAAAAATAGAACTACCATATGGCCTAGTAATTCCACTCCTGGGTATGTATTCAAAGAAAACAAAAGCAATGATTCTAAAAGACACACCCCAATATTCATAGCAGCATTATTTACAAATTGCCAAGATATGGAAGCATCCTAAGTATCCATCAACAGATGAATGGATAAAGAAGAGGTGGAATATTAGTCAGCCATAAAAAGGACAAAAATTTGCCATTAGCAGCAACATGAATGAACTTGGAGGGCATTATGCTAAGTGGCATAAGTCAGACAGAGGAAGACAAATACTGTATGATGTCACTTATATGTGGAATCTAAAAAATACAACAAACCAGTGAATATGACAAAAAAGAAGCAGGCTCACAGATACAGAGAACAAATTAGTGATTACCAGTAGGGAGAGGGGAGGGGGTGATATAGGGTTGGAGGAAAAGAAGTACAAACTATTGGGTATAAGACAGACTTAAGGATTATTGTATAACATGGGACATATAGCCAGTTTTGCAATGACTGTAAATGGAAAGTAAACTTTAAAAATTATATAAAAATGTAAAGAATCTCCACACTGTTCTCCATAGTGGCTTACCAGTTTGCATTCCCACCAACTGTGTAAGAGGGTTCCCTTTCCTCCACACCCTCTCCAGTATTTATTGTTTGTAGACTTTTTGATGCCGGCTATTCTGACCAATGTAAGATGATACCTCATTGTGGTTTTAATTTGCATTTTACTAATAATGAGTGATGTTGTACATCTTTTCATGTGTTTATTAGCCATCTGTATGTTTTCTTTTGAGAAATGTCTGTTTAGTTCTTTTTGATTGGGTTGTTTTGTTTTTTCTGGTATTGAGCTCCTTAGCTGCTGGTATATTTTGGAGATCAATTCTTTGTCAGTTGTTTCATTTGCTATTATTTTCTCCCATTCTGAAGGATGCCTTTTCACCTCGCTTATAGTTTCCTTCATTGTGCAAAAGCTTTTAAGTTTAATTAGGTCCCATTTGTTTAATTTTGCTTTTATTTCCATTACTCTGAGTTCAGTTCAGTTCAGTTCAGTCGCTCAGTCGTGTCCGACTCTTTGCGACCCCATGAATCGCAGCACGCCAGGCCTCCCTGTTCATCACCAACTCCCAGAGTTCACTCAGACTCACATCCATTGAGTCAGTGATGCCATCCAGCCATCTCATCCTCGGTCGTCCCCTTCTTCTCCTGCCCCCAATCCCTCCCAGCATCAGAGTCTTTTCCAATGAGTCAACTCTTCGCATGAGGTGGCCAAAGTACTGGAGTTTCAGCTTTAGCATCATTCCTTCCAAAGAAATCCCAGGGTTGATCTCCTTCAGAATNAGGAAATGGCTGCCCACTCCAATATTCTTGCCTGGAGAATTCCATGGACAGAGGAGCCTTGTGGGCTACAGTCCATGGGGAGTTGGACATGACTGAGTGATTAACACCTTCACAAACACATATATATATCAGTAATTTCACTTTTCAGTTGTTATTTTAGTCAGATCTTGATATTAGGGTAATGCTGGTTTTGCTAAATAGGTTGTGAAGTCTTTTTTTACCCTTTTCTGTTTTCTAAGGTAATTCACTTAGTGTAGAACTGGTAATATTTATTTGGCTCTGAGCTCTTTTTTTTATAGATGATTCTTTGAAAAAGTTTCTAATTTCTTATATGACAGTGTATTCAACTGTTGACATTTTGGGTAAATATTGATAATTTATATTTCCCCCGGAGAAGGCAATGGCACCCCACTCCAGTACTCTTGCCTGGAAAATTCCATGGATGGAGGAGCCTGGTAGGCTGCAGTCCATGAGGTCGCTGAGTCAGACACGACTGAGCAACTTCACTTTGACTTTTCACTTTCATGCATTGGAGAAGGAAATGGCAACCCACTCCAGTGTTCTTGCCTGGAGAATCCCAGGGATGGCGGAGCCCAGTGGGCTGCCATCTGTGGGGTCGCGCAGAGTCGGACACGACTGAAGCGACTTAGCAGCAGCAGCAGCATATTTCCCCAGAGAATAATTTATATTCTGTTAAAGCTTTTACATTTGTCTCTTCTTACATCCCTCCCTTTAATGCTTTATGTTTATTTTGCTTTCCTTTCTTTTACTAATTAGATTTACTAGAGATTTTTCTTGTAACTGCTTTTGTTGCTGTTTTTTCCCGGCAAGGAAACAGAACTTGAACCAATTTACAGATTCTCTGTTTTCTAATTCAATTAACTTTAACCTTCTTTTAGTTTGCCTAAGTTAGATTTCTGATTTCTTATACTGAATACTTAATTGGAGTTTATTTTATCTTATTTAACATAGAAAACATTTAAGCCTACTGATTTGCCTCTGAGCATAGATTTGACAATATTCCATAAATTTCAAATGAATGTAGTATTGTCTAAAACTATGTTTTAGCTTTTGGTTTGCCCCAAAATTTATTTAGGAGAATTGTTTTGTTTTCTTATTGTCCAGGATTCTTTCTTTTAAGTTTTTATTATCTTTATGGTTAGGATGATCTTTATCCTGTTGTCTCTTTCAGCAGAAAGTCTTCTGATCTGTCCTTGGGGAATAATAACTCATCAGGAAAGAATGGAAACTATCTTTCCATCCTCATCTCTCTTCAAGTAAAAAGGCTTTTTGTGGGTATTTCTAAAGTGTAACCCTTCATCATAGACAAACAAGCCCTATTGTAAATGAAAGGAACATGATGCATCTTTAATTTCAAAGGAGGGTTTGGGGATGTGTGATAATGGATGAGAAAAACTAAAGCGCTCCAGTTTGAAGTGTGGTCTCCGAGTCCTGGGAATAGAGACTGGTTTAAGGATGAGAAGATGGTGGAACCAACTTTTGCAAAACATCTCTGAAGTATAGGACCTTGGAGGAAAGTGGCTGTGGGTAAAGACAGGTCTAGGTACAGAGAGCTGAAGTACTGGGGCCCAAGTAAGGGGAGTGAGCTTCACATGGAAGAAGTGGGTTTGCTCACAAAACTGCCCCCTTTTGAAAGACAACGTTGTGGCATGACTTGGGATGCTGGGACCAGCAGTTCTGGACAGACAGAGGAAGACCCAGACTGGCAAAATTTTTCTGGGAAGCAAGGAGCAGCCGTGGTGAAGGCAGCAGCAGGCTTAAAGAAGCTAGAATTCTTCTCAGCTTGAGAATTAAAGCCTGCCTGTATTCCTTCTTAAACTGCCTAAAATGAACCCCTAAGGAGAGTGTAAGGGACCCATGGTGGATAAATGGCTAAGAGTGGAATCCATAACTTCACATCGGTCTGGAATGTGGGGACTCAAACCAGTTCTAATTAATTTGAGAAATAAATACAATATAGTATTACTTGCATCCCTCCTGGCTGGAGACATTTATACATATGGTGTTACTTTTTAATTTTATTTTCTGGTGACTGAAGCATATGCTTTGCATAATTTTCATTTTTGGAAATTGTTTCTGTGTTCTTTGTAAATTTTTGTATATGTTTTCATAAAGTCTAAACATTTTCACTAATTTCTTCCTGATTACAAAGTAGTTCATATAGATCAACAGAAAAAATTAAAGATAAAAGCATAAAGAGGAAATTGAATCTTTTAAAATATGATTTTACTGTTGAAAGTATTATTTGGGTACATATATATGATGCCCAGCATTGGACATTTATGTTGTTTTCAGCATTTTCCTTTCATAATTAATATTGAGATAAACTACACATTCTTAATTATTTATTTAAAATAAATCCTAGAAGGAAAAATTTTGAGTCAAAGCTTATATCCGTTTTTAAGCTTTGTTATGTATTCCCAAACCAGTCAATCCCAAAGAAAATCAATCCTGAATATTCATTGGAAGGACTGATGCTGAAGCTGAAGCTCCAATACTTTGGCCTCTTGATGTGAAGAGCTGATTCATTAGAAAAGACCCTGATGCTGGGAAAGATTGAAGGCGAGAGGAGAAGGGGATGACAGAGGATGAGATGGCTGGATGGCATCACTGACTCAATGGACATGAGTTTGAGCAAGCTCCGGGAGATGGTGAAGGACAGGGAAGCCTGGCATGCTGCATCCGTGGGGTTGCAAAGAGTTGGACACGACTGAGTGACTGAGCAACAACAACAGATAAATTCCTAAATTGCTTTTCAAAAAGTTGCATCAGGTATCTCAACAGTGGCGTTTAAGAATGCCTGTTTTCTGCACCCTTTTTCAACATTGCTGCTGCTGCTGAGGCTAAGTTGCTTCAGTCATGTCTGACTCTGTGTGACCCCATAGACGGCAGCCCACCAGGCTCCCCCGTCCCTGGGATTCTCCAGGCAAGAACACTGGAGTGGGTTGCCATTTCCTTCTCTGAAGCATGAAAGTAAAAAATGAAAGTGAAGTCGCTCAGTCCTGTCCGACCCTCAGCTACCCCATGGACTGTAACCTACCAGGCTCCCCCGTCCCTGGGATTCTCCAGGCAAGAACACTGGAGTGGGGTGCCATTCCCTTCTCCAGTGCAGGAAAGGTATTGTCAGTTCTTAAGTGCCACTCCCTGAAGCAGGTCGCCCTTAGCTGTCATCTGGATGACTTAGAACAGCCTCTGAGTGGTCCCTACTCTAAACAACTCTCCCAGACTGATTCTTCTAATATCCCTTCTTATGTTCCATACCCCACAGAATGAGACCTAAGTGTCCTCATGGCCATGAGGTTCTTCATGTCCCTTTGGGGACTTCCTTAATCTTCTTGTCACCGCCTTCTATGTCCCAGACATGCTGAATGGTGTTCTGTTTTTAGAGTCATTTATATTCTCTCTCCCTCTCTGCCTTTATCTCTTCCTTCCTCCTGGCGTCCAGTCTCTGCATATGCTACTTACTCAGGCTGGAACATTCCTTCCCTTGTTCCTCTGGCTCACTGACTCTCTTCCATCAGAGCATTTGGGCTTCTTCATAGCTGAGGTGTTCAGACTGGGGTTTGGCATTAGGCACTGCTGCCTCCTAGGGGACGCCCATGCGCTCTGAACTAACCAGGCTGCTAACCGGGGAGTGTTTGGGGAAGTTAAGCTCTGGTGGAATATTCAGGGAATCGGACATCCCTGTCCAAATTATTTCTTTCTTCAGATATTGCTTCTGCTTCCTTCTTTCCCCTCTCTTCTTCTGAACTTCAAAAACCTGTTGAACTTTCTTGGGAATCCTTGGAGTCTGTTGCTCTTGCTTCTGTGTTTTCCATCTCTGTTTCTCTGTGCTGCGTTTCACAGTTTCTTCTCTCTCGTCTTCTACTTTGCCAAGTCTCTCTTTAGCTATGGACAGTTTACTATTAAACCCTCTATTGAGATTGCATTTTAAAACTATGTAATTTCTATTTGGTTCTTTTTCAGCTCTGCCATAGTATTTTTAAAATACAGTTCTCAGGTCTCTGCTAAAACTTTTAAGCCTGTATTGTACCTCTAAAACACAGTAAGCCTAACTATTTTATAATTTTAATATGATGATTCTAATAGTTAAGTATTTGTGCATCTTATAGTTAGGGCTTTGTACCTCTGGTCTTCCTGCTCCTTTTAACTTATGGAGTATGGTGTTTGAATTTCTAGCTTCTGGCTTCTGAGTAGGTCTGGTTATCTTTCACCATGTGCTGGTCATTGCTTTTGAAAAGTTATTTACAATATTAATTATGAGACCTAAGATAAGGACATGTCTATCCTGAGAGCTTTTTCATTTATTTTTGCTGGGTACCTAAAAGTATTTCTAGTCTAGGATTCCCTTCATCTAAGTCTTGAATTTTCTTTCACTGCCCAGATGTGATAAAACTGGGCTATGGGTCACTACGAGGCTTCCTGCTGGTTCATCTTATTCTGAGGCTGAGGTTCTTTGGGTTCCCAGCTTAAACAGGGGATTTTTTTTTTTTTTTTAAACACAGTATTTTTAGTGTGTTCCAGGCTTTGACTTTCATCTTCTTGAGCCTGGAAACCTGCCAGACTCAGTATCCAACTGCTTCTTTCTTATCAGCAAATGCTTTCAGGACGAAGGCAGCTTTGACCTCTGGGTTTCCATTTCTGAGTTCTTATCCTTTCCTAGATTTGAACCCAGCAATTCCTTACTAACATGTTGATTCTTTGGTGCTTTAAATTGTTTTTCTCTTCCAGCTTTTTTAGTTGTCCTCAGTGAATGGATTGGTCCTAATTACATCTTTCATAAGAGAACTAGAAATCTTTACTCCTTGGTTTGCTTGGATTTAGGAATGCTGAAGGATAGAACTTGAATTTAGCTCTCAGTTGTGGTTCAGATATGAAAAGATCTCTCTAGACTGTAGAGCAGAACTCCTGGACTGAAAGAAGCCAAACCAAAAGAGGAGACCAAAGCCCCTTTTCAGCTCCTTCGATAGATGGCAAGAGGAAGCGCACAATGCCTTCTTTAGCCATCATTTATCTCAATCAATTCTCCTGACCAGACGCGGACTGCATTCTTGTCTCCACTACCTGGTTCTCAGAGTTTCTGACAGAGCTTGGACATGACAGCCTACAACTCCCAGAGTGCATTTCTACTAGGGTCCTCTGACCTTTCCCACAGCTCTTACCCTGTGGGACATACATTTCCCAGGATGCAGTGTGCCTCTGTTGGTCCCCGGCGTCCCAATCTCACTTCTTTCCTGATTTTGTTCTGACCATCTCTGACTGAATGTAGAACACGATGGAGCAAGGGGAGAGGAAATGATGAGAAGAGCTCTAGCTGCCTATTTTTCTGGTTGCTCCAGACCTTGAGTCTCTCATCCAGGGTCAGGCAGATCACGGGATTTGTGGCAGGCTTGCTCTGGTTCTGACTTCGTGTCATGGGTGATATTATAGGTTAAATAATCTACCCCCCTGCTCAGAGATGTTCATGTACTGATTTCTGGGACCCATGAATATATTACCAATGGCAAAAGGGACTTGCTATTATGATTAAGTTAGTGATGCTGAGGTAAGGAAAGGTTGAAGGCAGGAGGAGAAGGGGATAACAGAGGATGAGATGGTTGGATGGCATCACCGACTTGAGGGACATGAGTTTGAGCAAGCTCCAGGAGTTGGTGATGGACAGGGAGGCCTGGCGTGCTGCAGTCCATGGGGTCACAAAGAGTCAGACACAACTAAGTGACTGAACTGAACTGAGGTAGGGAGATTATTCTAGATTATTCAGGTAGTGCCAATGTAATCCCAAGTGTCGTTATATAAGAGAGGTGGCGGTGGGGGGAGGGTGGTCAGATTCAGAGACAGAGAGGTGATGACAGAAACAGAGGGCAGAATGATTTGAGGAAGGGAGCATGAGACAGGAAATACAGGTGGCCTCTAGAATCTGGGAAAGGCACAGAAATGAGTTTTCCTCTAGAGTCTCCGGAAGAAATGCAACCCTGCCGATGCTTTGATTTTAGGACTTTGATTTCCAGAACTGTAAGGAAAATTTGTGTTGTTTTAAGCCACTAACAGTTTGTGGTCATTGTCACGGCAGAATAGAAAACTAATAGAGGTGGACCATCAATTTAATTTATCATCCAGTTCTGCCTCTAACTACTGTAGTTAATGGAAAGTGTTTTGTGATGCTAGTGATAGATTCATGCTATGTTCTCGACAAAAATGGCCTTACCTTTTGGTGAAGGTGGAGTTTTTACCTTTTTAATGCTGTTTCTGCTTTTTGTGTATTCTTCATTTAATTTCACCCAAGTATCGCTTGTCATGTGAAAACTGCCTAGACTTTGGCAGGGTTTGTGGTATCTTCTCTCCGAGCAGGAAAGAGTCGCTTCGTCTTCCTTGTGGAACGGGTTTTTCATCCACCATCAATTTGTGTCAGTGGTGCATCTTTTGTGTAATGTTCAGTATTGATCATCACCAATCCTAAAGTTTTGAGAGTCCTTGTATGGAAATAAACTGAGATAGAATGAAAACACAAAAGTACCTTAAAATGCTGCAAGTGTTCCATCCCAGATGATGTCTTCAACGCTTTAAACTATGGGTCTAGATGGTTACAACAGGTTGTGAGATGGAACTTGGGAAAGACAGCAATGAGTGGCCCGCAGGAGACACGACCCCTCACCCATCAGGCTGGACTTGGTCAGCCTCCCGCTTCTCGCTCAGAAGGCAGTGATCCACCGAGTATTCTGAAATTCACTTTAATGTTTTATCTATTAGCATAAATTTGAAGCTAGAAATAATAAAGAAGGCACTGTCCTTGCTCTTGAGTTCATCAGGGGAGATGAAGAGCTCAACAGATAATTACAGTTTGGCATAATTGCTATGGGACAGTGACAAGATGAGCGAATAACCAGACCAGGGGGAAATGGTAGACGTATTCATTAGGTAATTAATTCAGACCACTACAGGCAAGCCCTGTGTCAGATGCAGGATGATTGCTTACCCTGTCAATCATCAGCTGTGAAATTTGACGGAAGACACAGCACTCACGACTTCCCCACCTCTGCCCCTGAGATGTCTATGTTTGTTTGAAGTGATGGGCTAGACACACTTGCAGATATGAACCAGCCACACCCACAGGCTTAAGAAACACCCTGCACCTTAACCTATGAGGCCTTGCTCTCGTCCAGTCAAAAACTTATGCCTTTTCACACTCCATTGAGCTTCGCTGATGGGGCTGAAGTGACCGTCTATATAACCTGAAGCCTAGGACAAACTTGAATATGTGTCCCTGAGGTTCAAACACTGTCTACATTAGGGACCTGCCCACCTTTTCATGATCTTGCTTTGGTTTCTCCCTTCTTATCCTAAGTGGTTTCATTCAGTTTCATAGTCAGAGTCTGATGCTCCCAAATATAATTTTTTCCCTATACTTGAACTTAGGTTCGTTCTCACAGACCCCCCTTCTCAGGCTGTGATAGAAAACCTAATCTTGCCAATTCTAGGTGATTCCTGTTTAGAACCTATGTCCCTTTAGGTTTAAGCCTCAGTTTCTGGTTCCCTTTTTCTCTTCCTTCCTCTTGTCCAGGGGGAACTTAAGCCGAGGAATTTTGTGTCACAGCTCACTGGAGGAGCCCAGTGGGCTGCCATCTGTGGGGTCGCGCAGAGTCGGACACGACTGAAGCGACTTAGCAGCAGCAGCAGCATATTTCCCCAGAGAATAATTTATATTCTGTTAAAGCTTTTACATTTGTCTCTTCTTACATCCCTCCCTTTAATGCTTTATGTTTATTTTGCTTTCCTTTCTTTTACTAATTAGATTTACTAGAGATTTTTCTTGTAACTGCTTTTGTTGCTGTTTTTTCCCGGCAAGGAAACAGAACTTGAACCAATTTACAGATTCTCTGTTTTCTAATTCAATTAACTTTAACCTTCTTTTAGTTTGCCTAAGTTAGATTTCTGATTTCTTATACTGAATACTTAATTGGAGTTTATTTTATCTTATTTAACATAGAAAACATTTAAGCCTACTGATTTGCCTCTGAGCATAGATTTGACAATATTCCATAAATTTCAAATGAATGTAGTATTGTCTAAAACTATGTTTTAGCTTTTGGTTTGCCCCAAAATTTATTTAGGAGAATTGTTTTGTTTTCTTATTGTCCAGGATTCTTTCTTTTAAGTTTTTATTATCTTTATGGTTAGGATGATCTTTATCCTGTTGTCTCTTTCAGCAGAAAGTCTTCTGATCTGTCCTTGGGGAATAATAACTCATCAGGAAAGAATGGAAACTATCTTTCCATCCTCATCTCTCTTCAAGTAAAAAGGCTTTTTGTGGGTATTTCTAAAGTGTAACCCTTCATCATAGACAAACAAGCCCTATTGTAAATGAAAGGAACATGATGCATCTTTAATTTCAAAGGAGGGTTTGGGGATGTGTGATAATGGATGAGAAAAACTAAAGCGCTCCAGTTTGAAGTGTGGTCTCCGAGTCCTGGGAATAGAGACTGGTTTAAGGATGAGAAGATGGTGGAACCAACTTTTGCAAAACATCTCTGAAGTATAGGACCTTGGAGGAAAGTGGCTGTGGGTAAAGACAGGTCTAGGTACAGAGAGCTGAAGTACTGGGGCCCAAGTAAGGGGAGTGAGCTTCACATGGAAGAAGTGGGTTTGCTCACAAAACTGCCCCCTTTTGAAAGACAACGTTGTGGCATGACTTGGGATGCTGGGACCAGCAGTTCTGGACAGACAGAGGAAGACCCAGACTGGCAAAATTTTTCTGGGAAGCAAGGAGCAGCCGTGGTGAAGGCAGCAGCAGGCTTAAAGAAGCTAGAATTCTTCTCAGCTTGAGAATTAAAGCCTGCCTGTATTCCTTCTTAAACTGCCTAAAATGAACCCCTAAGGAGAGTGTAAGGGACCCATGGTGGATAAATGGCTAAGAGTGGAATCCATAACTTCACATCGGTCTGGAATGTGGGGACTCAAACCAGTTCTAATTAATTTGAGAAATAAATACAATATAGTATTACTTGCATCCCTCCTGGCTGGAGACATTTATACATATGGTGTTACTTTTTAATTTTATTTTCTGGTGACTGAAGCATATGCTTTGCATAATTTTCATTTTTGGAAATTGTTTCTGTGTTCTTTGTAAATTTTTGTATATGTTTTCATAAAGTCTAAACATTTTCACTAATTTCTTCCTGATTACAAAGTAGTTCATATAGATCAACAGAAAAAATTAAAGATAAAAGCATAAAGAGGAAATTGAATCTTTTAAAATATGATTTTACTGTTGAAAGTATTATTTGGGTACATATATATGATGCCCAGCATTGGACATTTATGTTGTTTTCAGCATTTTCCTTTCATAATTAATATTGAGATAAACTACACATTCTTAATTATTTATTTAAAATAAATCCTAGAAGGAAAAATTTTGAGTCAAAGCTTATATCCGTTTTTAAGCTTTGTTATGTATTCCCAAACCAGTCAATCCCAAAGAAAATCAATCCTGAATATTCATTGGAAGGACTGATGCTGAAGCTGAAGCTCCAATACTTTGGCCTCTTGATGTGAAGAGCTGATTCATTAGAAAAGACCCTGATGCTGGGAAAGATTGAAGGCGAGAGGAGAAGGGGATGACAGAGGATGAGATGGCTGGATGGCATCACTGACTCAATGGACATGAGTTTGAGCAAGCTCCGGGAGATGGTGAAGGACAGGGAAGCCTGGCATGCTGCATCCGTGGGGTTGCAAAGAGTTGGACACGACTGAGTGACTGAGCAACAACAACAGATAAATTCCTAAATTGCTTTTCAAAAAGTTGCATCAGGTATCTCAACAGTGGCGTTTAAGAATGCCTGTTTTCTGCACCCTTTTTCAACATTGCTGCTGCTGCTGAGGCTAAGTTGCTTCAGTCATGTCTGACTCTGTGTGACCCCATAGACGGCAGCCCACCAGGCTCCCCCGTCCCTGGGATTCTCCAGGCAAGAACACTGGAGTGGGTTGCCATTTCCTTCTCTGAAGCATGAAAGTAAAAAATGAAAGTGAAGTCGCTCAGTCCTGTCCGACCCTCAGCTACCCCATGGACTGTAACCTACCAGGCTCCCCCGTCCCTGGGATTCTCCAGGCAAGAACACTGGAGTGGGGTGCCATTCCCTTCTCCAGTGCAGGAAAGGTATTGTCAGTTCTTAAGTGCCACTCCCTGAAGCAGGTCGCCCTTAGCTGTCATCTGGATGACTTAGAACAGCCTCTGAGTGGTCCCTACTCTAAACAACTCTCCCAGACTGATTCTTCTAATATCCCTTCTTATGTTCCATACCCCACAGAATGAGACCTAAGTGTCCTCATGGCCATGAGGTTCTTCATGTCCCTTTGGGGACTTCCTTAATCTTCTTGTCACCGCCTTCTATGTCCCAGACATGCTGAATGGTGTTCTGTTTTTAGAGTCATTTATATTCTCTCTCCCTCTCTGCCTTTATCTCTTCCTTCCTCCTGGCGTCCAGTCTCTGCATATGCTACTTACTCAGGCTGGAACATTCCTTCCCTTGTTCCTCTGGCTCACTGACTCTCTTCCATCAGAGCATTTGGGCTTCTTCATAGCTGAGGTGTTCAGACTGGGGTTTGGCATTAGGCACTGCTGCCTCCTAGGGGACGCCCATGCGCTCTGAACTAACCAGGCTGCTAACCGGGGAGTGTTTGGGGAAGTTAAGCTCTGGTGGAATATTCAGGGAATCGGACATCCCTGTCCAAATTATTTCTTTCTTCAGATATTGCTTCTGCTTCCTTCTTTCCCCTCTCTTCTTCTGAACTTCAAAAACCTGTTGAACTTTCTTGGGAATCCTTGGAGTCTGTTGCTCTTGCTTCTGTGTTTTCCATCTCTGTTTCTCTGTGCTGCGTTTCACAGTTTCTTCTCTCTCGTCTTCTACTTTGCCAAGTCTCTCTTTAGCTATGGACAGTTTACTATTAAACCCTCTATTGAGATTGCATTTTAAAACTATGTAATTTCTATTTGGTTCTTTTTCAGCTCTGCCATAGTATTTTTAAAATACAGTTCTCAGGTCTCTGCTAAAACTTTTAAGCCTGTATTGTACCTCTAAAACACAGTAAGCCTAACTATTTTATAATTTTAATATGATGATTCTAATAGTTAAGTATTTGTGCATCTTATAGTTAGGGCTTTGTACCTCTGGTCTTCCTGCTCCTTTTAACTTATGGAGTATGGTGTTTGAATTTCTAGCTTCTGGCTTCTGAGTAGGTCTGGTTATCTTTCACCATGTGCTGGTCATTGCTTTTGAAAAGTTATTTACAATATTAATTATGAGACCTAAGATAAGGACATGTCTATCCTGAGAGCTTTTTCATTTATTTTTGCTGGGTACCTAAAAGTATTTCTAGTCTAGGATTCCCTTCATCTAAGTCTTGAATTTTCTTTCACTGCCCAGATGTGATAAAACTGGGCTATGGGTCACTACGAGGCTTCCTGCTGGTTCATCTTATTCTGAGGCTGAGGTTCTTTGGGTTCCCAGCTTAAACAGGGGATTTTTTTTTTTTTTTAGGATTCCCTTCATCTAAGTCTTGAATTTTCTTTCACTGCCCAGATGTGATAAAACTGGGCTATGGGTCACTACGAGGCTTCCTGCTGGTTCATCTTATTCTGAGGCTGAGGTTCTTTGGGTTCCCAGCTTAAACAGGGGATTTTTTTTTTTTTTTTAAACACAGTATTTTTAGTGTGTTCCAGGCTTTGACTTTCATCTTCTTGAGCCTGGAAACCTGCCAGACTCAGTATCCAACTGCTTCTTTCTTATCAGCAAATGCTTTCAGGACGAAGGCAGCTTTGACCTCTGGGTTTCCATTTCTGAGTTCTTATCCTTTCCTAGATTTGAACCCAGCAATTCCTTACTAACATGTTGATTCTTTGGTGCTTTAAATTGTTTTTCTCTTCCAGCTTTTTTAGTTGTCCTCAGTGAATGGATTGGTCCTAATTACATCTTTCATAAGAGAACTAGAAATCTTTACTCCTTGGTTTGCTTGGATTTAGGAATGCTGAAGGATAGAACTTGAATTTAGCTCTCAGTTGTGGTTCAGATATGAAAAGATCTCTCTAGACTGTAGAGCAGAACTCCTGGACTGAAAGAAGCCAAACCAAAAGAGGAGACCAAAGCCCCTTTTCAGCTCCTTCGATAGATGGCAAGAGGAAGCGCACAATGCCTTCTTTAGCCATCATTTATCTCAATCAATTCTCCTGACCAGACGCGGACTGCATTCTTGTCTCCACTACCTGGTTCTCAGAGTTTCTGACAGAGCTTGGACATGACAGCCTACAACTCCCAGAGTGCATTTCTACTAGGGTCCTCTGACCTTTCCCACAGCTCTTACCCTGTGGGACATACATTTCCCAGGATGCAGTGTGCCTCTGTTGGTCCCCGGCGTCCCAATCTCACTTCTTTCCTGATTTTGTTCTGACCATCTCTGACTGAATGTAGAACACGATGGAGCAAGGGGAGAGGAAATGATGAGAAGAGCTCTAGCTGCCTATTTTTCTGGTTGCTCCAGACCTTGAGTCTCTCATCCAGGGTCAGGCAGATCACGGGATTTGTGGCAGGCTTGCTCTGGTTCTGACTTCGTGTCATGGGTGATATTATAGGTTAAATAATCTACCCCCCTGCTCAGAGATGTTCATGTACTGATTTCTGGGACCCATGAATATATTACCAATGGCAAAAGGGACTTGCTATTATGATTAAGTTAGTGATGCTGAGGTAAGGAAAGGTTGAAGGCAGGAGGAGAAGGGGATAACAGAGGATGAGATGGTTGGATGGCATCACCGACTTGAGGGACATGAGTTTGAGCAAGCTCCAGGAGTTGGTGATGGACAGGGAGGCCTGGCGTGCTGCAGTCCATGGGGTCACAAAGAGTCAGACACAACTAAGTGACTGAACTGAACTGAGGTAGGGAGATTATTCTAGATTATTCAGGTAGTGCCAATGTAATCCCAAGTGTCGTTATATAAGAGAGGTGGCGGTGGGGGGAGGGTGGTCAGATTCAGAGACAGAGAGGTGATGACAGAAACAGAGGGCAGAATGATTTGAGGAAGGGAGCATGAGACAGGAAATACAGGTGGCCTCTAGAATCTGGGAAAGGCACAGAAATGAGTTTTCCTCTAGAGTCTCCGGAAGAAATGCAACCCTGCCGATGCTTTGATTTTAGGACTTTGATTTCCAGAACTGTAAGGAAAATTTGTGTTGTTTTAAGCCACTAACAGTTTGTGGTCATTGTCACGGCAGAATAGAAAACTAATAGAGGTGGACCATCAATTTAATTTATCATCCAGTTCTGCCTCTAACTACTGTAGTTAATGGAAAGTGTTTTGTGATGCTAGTGATAGATTCATGCTATGTTCTCGACAAAAATGGCCTTACCTTTTGGTGAAGGTGGAGTTTTTACCTTTTTAATGCTGTTTCTGCTTTTTGTGTATTCTTCATTTAATTTCACCCAAGTATCGCTTGTCATGTGAAAACTGCCTAGACTTTGGCAGGGTTTGTGGTATCTTCTCTCCGAGCAGGAAAGAGTCGCTTCGTCTTCCTTGTGGAACGGGTTTTTCATCCACCATCAATTTGTGTCAGTGGTGCATCTTTTGTGTAATGTTCAGTATTGATCATCACCAATCCTAAAGTTTTGAGAGTCCTTGTATGGAAATAAACTGAGATAGAATGAAAACACAAAAGTACCTTAAAATGCTGCAAGTGTTCCATCCCAGATGATGTCTTCAACGCTTTAAACTATGGGTCTAGATGGTTACAACAGGTTGTGAGATGGAACTTGGGAAAGACAGCAA
Source organism: Cephalophus harveyi (assembly GCA_006410635.1). Taxonomy (NCBI): domain Eukaryota; kingdom Metazoa; phylum Chordata; class Mammalia; order Artiodactyla; family Bovidae; genus Cephalophus; species Cephalophus harveyi. Next base: position 293,887 of record SJYT01000470.1, read on the forward strand.
TGAGTGGCCCGCAGGAGACACGACCCCTCACCCATCAGGCTGGACTTGGTCAGCCTCCCGCTTCTCGCTCAGAAGGCAGTGATCCACCGAGTATTCTGAAATTCACTTTAATGTTTTATCTATTAGCATAAATTTGAAGCTAGAAATAATAAAGAAGGCACTGTCCTTGCTCTTGAGTTCATCAGGGGAGATGAAGAGCTCAACAGATAATTACAGTTTGGCATAATTGCTATGGGACAGTGACAAGATGAGCGAATAACCAGACCAGGGGGAAATGGTAGACGTATTCATTAGGTAATTAATTCAGACCACTACAGGCAAGCCCTGTGTCAGATGCAGGATGATTGCTTACCCTGTCAATCATCAGCTGTGAAATTTGACGGAAGACACAGCACTCACGACTTCCCCACCTCTGCCCCTGAGATGTCTATGTTTGTTTGAAGTGATGGGCTAGACACACTTGCAGATATGAACCAGCCACACCCACAGGCTTAAGAAACACCCTGCACCTTAACCTATGAGGCCTTGCTCTCGTCCAGTCAAAAACTTATGCCTTTTCACACTCCATTGAGCTTCGCTGATGGGGCTGAAGTGACCGTCTATATAACCTGAAGCCTAGGACAAACTTGAATATGTGTCCCTGAGGTTCAAACACTGTCTACATTAGGGACCTGCCCACCTTTTCATGATCTTGCTTTGGTTTCTCCCTTCTTATCCTAAGTGGTTTCATTCAGTTTCATAGTCAGAGTCTGATGCTCCCAAATATAATTTTTTCCCTATACTTGAACTTAGGTTCGTTCTCACAGACCCCCCTTCTCAGGCTGTGATAGAAAACCTAATCTTGCCAATTCTAGGTGATTCCTGTTTAGAACCTATGTCCCTTTAGGTTTAAGCCTCAGTTTCTGGTTCCCTTTTTCTCTTCCTTCCTCTTGTCCAGGGGGAACTTAAGCCGAGGAATTTTGTGTCACAGCTCACTGGTAAAGCATCCGCCTGCAATGCGGGAGACCTGGGTTTGATCCCTGGGTCGGGAAGATCCCCTGGAGAAGGCAATGGCAGCCCACTCCAGCACTCTTGCCTGGGAAATCCCATGGACAGAGGAGCCTGGTTGGCTACTCCATGGGGTCGCAGAGTCAGACATGACTGAGCGATTTCAGTTTCCGTTTATACACGTGATGGTGTCGGGAAAGAACCCTGAGCCTCCATGGACGCTCTTCCCTGGGCACCCACCACTGGTACCATTTGTCCCTTCTCTCGGCGAGGCCGATCTCGAGGGCCGCTTGGGAGCTGGGAGGGGTCTCCTGCTGACCAAGCATCCGCTTGACTCTGCCCAAGGTGACTGCCCTGTGTGGCCCACCTCCCGGCTCTGCTATGGGGTCTGCTCTCCCCAGTCCTCGCCATCCTCTTAACCAGCGCAGGACTCTCCAGAGACACGTTGCCCACGGCTCCTCACACCACTCCTTAGGAGCATGGAAAGTTCAGCCTTCTCTCTGTCCTGTGGGAGGAAAGTGAGAGCCGGCGGTGTGGGCAGGCTGACTCAGATCCTCTCTGCTAACCCCACCACATGGCCTTTTCTGCTCTCCTGTGGCCATCCTAGGAGGGTGTGCGGGCATTCTTCAGGACTGTCTCCTCCAACAGCTAGGAAGAGTGTTCTGGGCACCAGGCCTTCTGTTCCCAAACCTCCAAGCCCGTGCAAGATTTGATTACCCCTGCGCTCGTCTTCCCAAGAGAGGGCAAAGAGATGAAGGCTACTCTAGCAACTCAGTTTCCTGTTTGCCTCTTCCATTCCCTTCCAGAACTTTCCCCCAGACCCATAAGGGAAAAGGACCTTATTCTTCCTTTTTCTTTGGTTTCCACAATGCAGCCGGCTAGGGCTCAAGTGACACACCTGCTGAAGCCTGTGCTTGTGAGCGAAGTTGGGTGGGAGCGCAGCCTTTGTCTACTTGCTGTCTATGAACTTCCTGCACAAAGTGAGGCTGAGTCACTGAGGTGAGGTCGGCGGCCCTTTACAAAACGTTTGCTAACCTCTGTTCTAGGCTCTGAATCCTCTCGGCCTGGCACCAGATGTTTAAAGCTAAACTTTTTGAATCCAAAGACATCTACCCTTCCCCAACTCCCATCCTACTGCTTGGTTCTTGCTACTTAAGAATCATGACTTTAAGACTCTTGGAACTCAAAGCCAAGAATGGACCAGTTCTCTTGGGGTTCCTTTGTGTGACCCTTCCTTAGCACAGTCAGTGTGGTCTGGTTCTACTGATGAGAAGGGAAAACGCCTCAATTAATATTTCAAAAGGCCCCATGGCACTTTGTCTTGCTGCTGGGGCTCCTGTGACTTCATCCCTGGGTAGACATGTGGCTGGGCCTGGCATCGTGTGTCCTTTGAAGGAAGTGATTTCCCCAGAAGAATCAGAGACTCTGGGTCCTACTGAGTTGTTCCGGACAGGTTCCCCAAGTGCAAGAATCATGGACTGTCTGAGCAAGAAAAGATGGCAATGGCTACCCTTTTCTTTATGCCCGCCCCTCCTCCCCCTGCTTTAACAGTGAAGCCGTGAGACACAGAGAGTGTAACGAGGAGAAATGAGGGTGGCCTCGTCAAGAGCACACGAGCACAAACTGTAAGCTTCGTCTCCAGTCTGATGACCCGACTCTGAGCTGAGAGAGACCCTAAGAACAGCAAGGCTCCGGGCATCCCGAGGAGCTTGGCAGAGCCTGGCCTCTCTAATTTGATGGTCCCACTCCTGTGTCTGCCAGGGGGTTACCGAAACAGCACAAATCCACCCAACAGGACAGGACCAGCGATGACCTGGAGCCCCGCGTCTCTGGATTCTGCGCTCCTGGGAAGATTTCTCTGTCTTTCTTCTTCACACTTTTCTCAGTCTCTGGTTTTAGGGAAGGGAAAAGGTGAAAGTCACAGATGGACTCCACAGCGACCACTGGGATGGAGGGTCCACGTGAATGAAGGAATATCGATTCCAAGTGACTGCTGCCAACTGTCACACACCCGCCACCCAGCCAGCTCCTCTTTCTGTCTCTTCTTCTCTTGGAAATTGATTCTTAGATAACAGTTACTGCAGACGACAGTGCAGGCAATGTTGGCTAAAGGAATACAATGGGTTAGTAACAGCTAATATTATTAGCATCACCGTTTCCAGGGCAGATCTGAACACAGCATGTCCCTGGCTAAATTGAGTGCCTCCCCATTGTGCTTGGGATCCAGCTGTGACTCCCTCACATAAAGTCCTTGCCAAGCTTTCCCCCCTCATCTTTAGTTATGTCCCCTCCAAATTGTCTGTTTCAACCAAGCTTCAGCTTATTAAGCTTAAAGATAATTTAAAATGTATTTCATTTTCTTTAACCAAGGAACTTTTAGACAGAACATTTTGTCTGTCTAGGAAATGGCTTCTACCTCCCCAAACTTACAGCACATTGACCCACACCCCAGACTCCTGTTTTCCTGATTAATGCCTTCTCATCATTCAGACTGTAGTATCATCATCATCTCCTCCAGGAACACGTCCCTGACTCCTGGGTGCCATGATCCCACAGCACCCTGTACTTCGAGGACATGCTCCTTACCATACTACATCATACTATAATTGTCTGTTTACTTTTTTATGAGCTGCCTTAGATCAAAGCTTTGCCCAGGTGCCTGGCACTTAGAAGGGATTCAGTAAAATATTTGTGGAATATATGAACAAGCACATGTGTGAAGTAGGTTTTGCTCACCTTGTTTGCAGGGCACTAACAGTGGAAACAATGTCAGACTTTATTTTTTGGGGCACCAAAATCACTGTGGATGGTGATTACAGCCATGAAATTAAAAGACACTTACTCCTTGGAAGGAAAGTTATGACCAACCTAGGTAGTATATTAAAAAGCAGAGACATTACTTTGCCAACAAAGGTTCATCTAGTCAAGGCTATGGTTTTTCCTGTGGTCATGTATGGATGTGAGAGTTGGACCGTGAAGAAAACTGAGTGCCGAAGAATTGATGCTTTTGAACTGTGGTGTTGGAGAAGACTCTTGAGAGTCCCTTGGACTGCAAGGAGATCCAACCAGTCCATTCTAAAGGAGATCAACCCTGGGATTTCTTTGGAAGGAATGATGCTAAAGCTGAAACTCCAGTACTTTGGCCACCTCATGCAAAGAGTTGACTCATTGGAAAAGACTCTGATGCTGGGAGGGATTGAGAGCAGGAGGAGAAGGGAACAACAGAGGATGAGATGGCTGGATGGCATCACCGACTCGATAGACGTGAGTTTGAGTGAACCCCGGGAGCTGGTGATGGACAGGGAGGCCTGGCGTGCTGCAATTCATGGGGTTGCAGAGTCGGACACAACTGAGCAACTGAGCTGAACTGAATATGGCTTTTGCAAAGTCAGCCACATAACAGGGAGTGGAGTAGAGATTCAAGTGTAGGCTAACCCAATCCAAGCCTGGTGCTCTGTGCAGTGTCTGGTAAGGCCTCACCCAAACCTGGCTGATCAGAAGGGTATAAGGAAGCTTGTCCTTCAGATAGATTATCATCACCTACATAAATAACTAGAGAAGAGTCTGGACAAAAATACACTAACAGGACATCCTGATTATCACTGCGGAGATGGAGAGTCGGGGAAGACTGGATATTGTTCAAAGGGGACTTTCTTTTAACAAAGATAATGTATTCATGCGTTACTTCTATAGTTAAAAATTAATTTTAAAAAATGAGCACTACTAAAGGATTTTCTTGTTTGACTACTTCCAATTTGCCTTGATTCATGGACCTTATGGCAGAAAGTAAGAGGATCTAAAAAGCCTCTTGATGAAAGTGAAAGTGGAGAGTGAAAGAGTTGGCTTAAAGCTCAACGTTCAGAAAACGAAGATCATGGCATCCGGTCCCATCATTTCATGGGAAATAGATGGGGAAACAGTGGAAAGTGTCAGACTTTATTTTTTTGGGCTCCAAAATCACTGCGGATGGTGATTGCAGCCATGAAGTTAAAAGACGCTTACTCCTTGGAAGGAAAGTTATGACCAACCTAGATAGCATATTCAAAAGCAGAGACATTACTTTGCCAACAAAGGTCTGTCTAGTCAAGGCTATGGTTTTTCCTGTGGTCATGTATGGATGTGAGAGTTGGACCGTGAAGAAGGCTGAGTGCCGAAGAATTGATGCTTTTGAACTGTGGTGTTGGAGAAGACTCTTGGACTGCAAGGACATCCAACCAATCCATTCTGAAGGAGATCAGCCTGGGATTTCTTTGGAAGGAATGATGCTAAAGCTGAAACTCCAGTACTTTGGCCACCTCATGCGAAGAGTTGACTCATTGGAAAAATCTCTGATGCTGGTAGGGACTGGGGGCAGGAGGAGAAGGGGATGACAGAGGATGAGATGGCTGGATGGCATCACCAACTCGATGGACATGAGTCTGAGTGAACTCTGGGAGTTGGTGATGGACAGGGAGGCCTGGCATGCTGCGATTCATGGGGTCGCAAAGAATCAGACACGACTGAGCAACTGAACTGATCTGAAAGAATTTTCTGGAATACATTCTCCAGCTGATGAATTTTTCCATTAAAGGATTTGGAAATTAGCATTGATATTTTCCTTTACTGCTTATTCAAAAAAAGAAGACAAATTAGCCAAAATACTTTGGCTCCAATTTTTTAAAAAATGCTTACCGCTACACTCAGAGCTAAAACTAATTGAATGCATAAGATAGACTGCAACAAGTGAAGTGTGACAGTGACTAGACTACTTAATTTGTTGGTTTCTTGCGATTTATGACTCTTCGTCATAGACGATTTGTCTCTGATGCTCTTTCTCTTTTTGTGTTTATTTCTAGTCATAAAGCATCTGGTCTGTATAATTAAGGGGAGCTGAGAAAATATAATTAGCTAAACATGCAGGAATTAGATGGCAAATCTTTATGACAGAAATGTAGCCCCAGACTATAGTCTTTCTTTCACTGGCTCTGGAGGGATTCTGAATATGAATTGCTCCATCCCCCGAAGGCATTCCACTATAGCTCCCTCTGGTGGTTTATCTGTTTAAAACCCACCTGCACAACCTGCTTCTTCGCCCTCCAATCCCATTCCCAACTCTGAATGCATATGTAAAAACCCATGCTCATTGGTTTAGGAATGCCTCCAGAAGGTATACGTGAGCATGGTAAGGTCTAGTTCAAAAGGCATTAAGAAGAACGCCACAGTTAGAACTTAAATAACAATAGCAGCAGCTTGACCACAAAAATCACAGCCGGTGTACCCCATGCCTTCCTTTAGAAAGGACTGGGCGGTCTGTGAATACACACGTCCAGACTTTGGTGCCTTTGGACAAGCCTTCGATGACACAGTTGAGTATCTGTATGTGGGGCAGACTGATTGCACGCTGTGGGACGTAAAGGTATCATCATTACGGGTTACAGTAGAGAAAGGTTTTTTGCAAGGATATAGACAGTTTCAAACGTGAAAACATATGTGGAGTCTGAAGAATAGAGTATTTCTGAGTAATTACCCCTTGGACACATTCTGTCAAGTGGTAATAAAGCCAATCTAAAACAACAACAGAACACAAGCTGAATGCACCCGGTGGGCCTGACTGTAAGCAGTGGCTTCAGATGGGGCCCCTGTAAGAACAATGCCCGTATTCCATTGCCCCATTTGCTGAGTAAAATGCTGGTAAGGCATGGGGCCTCTGGCGTTGAACTGTCTGGGTTCAAAGCCAAGGCGTTGTTCTTTCCTGTGTGTAACCTTGGGAAGGTTGCTCAGTCTCTCCGTTCTTGTCGACTTGCTTGTCCAGTGCCCTAGTGCCTGTTGTATAGGGTGGAGGTGGGGATTTCATGCGTTCACATAATTAAGAGCTTAGGACAGGGCTGTGTACATGAGGGCTGAGTAACCGATAGCAGTAACTATTTATTTTTCACCACACTAGCTGCCTGTCCTTCTTGTTCCTGGTTTCCTGGTTTGTGTCTCACATTTGCTCACAGACCACTAACATCTGCCGCAATCTCGTGGTCCTCCCACGGTCCTGCCTGCAGAGCCAGGTGAGAGTACGTTATCACTACCTCTGGGCCACCATCGTGCTATAGCAGACCCCTCCTAGGACGTCCGCCTGACTCACCACCACCCTCTCTCCTCTAGCTCCTGTGGTCCTGCTGACCTCAGTGACCTTGGCCCTCTCCTGGGTGGGTAATTTAGGATTTGCCCCCCGACCCATCCTGTACCAAGCAGTATCTGTCTTCCATGAGTCTGAAATTTGGAACAAACAAGCTCAGAAGTTGCCAACACATGCTAACAAGAAAGTTCTAGAGAGAAGGTTTCATGATGTTGTGCAATCCTGAATCCCTAGCCACACTTTCTTCACCTGAGGCAGCTCCGGTTACTCGAGCGCTGGAAGGTGGATGGCTGCCCCATTGAGAGCACCTCTCCCCATCTCTACTGTAGTCCTGAGTGAAGACTTGTCCCCCAGACACAAAGTTCTCTCCCATTCCCTTTAACTGGCAGGCTGCCAATAGCCTGTCTGATGATTCCTTTTGGGCTGAAAGTAGGTGTTTTGCTTGTAAAGCTGGAGCAGGTGAAAGAGTTATCATCATACAAAGAAAGGAAAACATTTGTAAAATGCGCAGATCTCTTGTTTTTCATGGCATCAGGATCTAAAAATGTCACAGATGGTTTCACTGGAGGATTACAATGTGCAGAGATCCAAACACATCTGTTTATTTACCTCTTCTCTTGAGCGCCCCAGTTGTGGGACTAGTTGAGAGGCAAATGGTATAAAGAAAAGAACGCTGGCTATGGAGTCCAGGCAGACTCGGGTTCCAAAGCTTGTGCCCTAAAGTGTTCTTGTGATCACACAGGACTTAGCTAACTTCTCTGAGCATCAGTTCTTCTCTCAGTAAAATTGGGATGGCAATATGACACCCCTCAGAACTCCTTAAGTTGCAAGTGATGGAAACTCAGCTTGAACTTGCTCCATCCAAAAAGGGACTCTATTAGCTCCCGGAGCCCAGCGAAGGAAAGGCCGGGCCTCAGAGCTGGCTGGGTTCAAGGGCTGGATCTCCACTGGGACTGCCAGGTTCTTCTCTTAAAATTGGTTTGACTCTGAAAATTGATTTCATCCTCTCCTTCGGAAAAAGGGCAGCATTCAATGGTCAGGAACATGCTCTAGACCCAGATCTTTTCAGATGAAAAACCTTTGCCCTTTGAGCCTCCACCAAAGATGTTTGCAGGGAACTTGATTCCTTAGCCAAGGACCCTGCCCATCTTGGACCAGTCAGGGAGGTGGCGGGAGGTGGTGCTGCGCTTGGATCAGCCTGGGCCAGGGGACAGCCCAGTGGGCGTGTGTTGGAGCTTGGGAGGAAATCGCCAACAGGTGTCCCGGTGTGCCCACTTCCTCTCAGTGTCCTTATGATCTGAAGGAAGCTGCCGAGTAAAGCACCTGCTCCTGGGCTGCTCTCTCTGGTGACAGACCTCCCGGAGGACACTTAGGGGAAAACGCTGGCCTCTCTGTTCCTCTGACACTTCAGATTCCGTATGTCCAACCTGGCACATGGCTTCCTGGCTCACTGCTCCTGCAGATGGCCCCACTCTGGGTTCGGAGCTGTACCCGCACCGTTGGCCCCCCAGGGCTCTCCTGCAGCCTCCTGTCCATGCTGACGGTCACTGCTGTGGCCTGTTACTCTCACCACCTCGTAAGCTGGTGTAAGAAGCGTGGATCCTGTTGCTGCTTCAGAATAACAGCGACTCCACACCACTTCCCAAATGAGGGAGAGACTCCAGAGCCCAGTCTCTGAGAATGGCAACACTATCCTGGCCGCACTAGCCAAGGACCCTGCCCGGCTTGGACCAATCATGGGGCTAATGGAAGGAGATGCTGCGCTTGGATCAGCCTGGGTCAGGGGACAGCCCAGGGGTCATGTGTTGGAGCTTGGGAGGAAATCACCAACAGCTGTCCCAGTGTGCCTACTTCCTTTGAAGCCACCCTTGCAGGGATTGTGTATTCAGATTCTGCTCCTGTGGGGCAAAACAAACAGAAAAACAAAACAAAACAAAAACCCCTGCAAGGACCAGAGTAAGGAAAAGAGCAGGAAAGAGTGAGGCTGGTTGCTAGGCAACTGTGCAACAATGACAGCAGTCTGCGTGGAGGCTGATGATGCCAGAAGCCTGAGGACTCGCCTGCAGTCTTTGATTTATGTTTTAGGTGGAAAGACGCACCAATTTAGGACACTACCTTGATGGAACTTTGTAAAGGCGTTTGCCTCTGATACTTCATGTGTTGGGCTCAAGAAAAGTTTCCCTCTTTGGTGGTGAAAAAAGCCTGCAAACTACCATTGTTTTTATGAAGGAATGTTGGGGGTGAGTATAGAGTGGAAGAGATTTTCTAAGTAGCAAAATATAAAAATAAAATGAACATCAGTATTCTGCTTTTCAGAACTCCTAACTTTATTCCCCAACGGTTGCCTAGAAACTTTGTTTGTATGTATTTATAAAGAAATAAGTGATGAACTTAGGCCGAGAAACCCACATGAAAAACGTGCCACTCTCAGCTCTGAAATGCCGTGTTTGGTCTAGGAGGCTGAGAGGCCATGCTTGACCCATTCTCCTGCTTCCAGGCTATCTTTTCAACTTGCTGAAATGGAAAAGTTAAAACACACAAATACACAAACATATGTATGTATATATGTGTTTTTTTAACAGAAATTTGAAGCAAATCAGAGTTCTTCCTTACTAAGCTGCTTTTAAAAGTTTGCAATGAACCATTATTGCTAACAGGCCTTCCTTTATTCTTAGAAATGCTTGCAAACACTCCTAGCACCTCAACATAATTAATGTGGCGCGGAGCATGGGAGACACAATGCAGGGGTGGCTGGTCATCTGATTTCTGCTTGTCATCTCCCTTGGCTCAGCTCAGCTCAGTTGCTCAGGCAGATGAAGGCCGAAGAGATGGCCAGGGACCAGTGAGGGCCTGGATTTGCATCAAATGACTCATAGGTCAAAACCAGATTTTTCAAGCCTTGCTTTGGCTGAAAAAGTCCTAATTTCCCTGTGCCTCACATCCTGCTCTGTTCTCATGGAAAATAACATCAAAAGAAATGTACATTGATTAATTTCCCTGGCTTCCTCTTTTCCTTTTTTCTTCTGATTCTCAGAAGTTTCTCTTTTTCCCTCACATAAGCCTGCAGTTAATTTAGCATTTGAAATGTGAGTTTCTATAACAAATTCCCATGAAGGCTACATAGCCATGTTTGGTTTTGCTGTTCTCTAGAAATCCCCTTCTGGTTTTTGTTAGTATTTAGAACAAAAAAGACAGATGGGGACGGGGGAAGGGATTTTCCAATGTGTTTCCAAAACAGCCAATTCTAGACAAACATCAAGGCAAGATATTCTAACATTGCAGCAACAGCTTTCCAGGCACCAAAACCAAGTCAGAATAACTTTAAGAAAAATTGCTGACAGCATGATCATTGCCTTTCCCTCCTAGAGAAATCAGGACTTTCCAAGCTGTCTAAAAGACTATGAGCTTTTTTCTGTGCCTTTAGAGATCGCCAAATTTCAGTCCTCACGACATGCCAGGATTTCCAGAGGAGAGCAAGGCCACAGGACTTTATGTGTCAAGCTTAAGATCAACAAGAAATCGCCTATTGCATGTGTGATAACTGCTTGGTATTATGTGCCTGGACTACAGTACGCTCACCTACTCATTCATTCATTCACTCCAATATTTATAATTAACAATGCACATGACAGGCAGGATTTCTGTTCTAATAGATTTTACAGGCTGGTGTGAGAGGTGATAGGAGAGTATAGACAGACGTTGAAAAGTGCCTACAAGTGCTCTTAGTTTGACAGAGAAGTGAAGTGAAGTGAAAGTTGCTCAGTTGTGTATGACTCTTTGCAACCCCATGGATGACACAGTCCACGGAATTCTCCAGGCCAGAATACTGGAGTGGGTAGTCTTTCCGTTCTCCAGGGTATGTTCCCAGCCCAGGGATCGAATCCAGGTCTTCTGTATTGCAGGCGGATTCTTTACCAGCTGAGCCACCAGGGAAGGCCTTTACAGAGAAGAGGGTGGGGCTATTTATTAGCGATAGCTAAATAGCTGTTTATTAGAACTATCCAGCCTGGGAGGGTGTGGAAGGTTGCTGCAAAGATAGCCACCAGCTTTTCCTTCCAACCCTCTCAGCACTTGTCACTTCAAGAAATGGAGTCCATTTTCCCTCCACCTTGATCTGTGCTGGCCCTGGGACTTGCTCTAACTAGTAGAGAGGCAGAAGGGACACCACATGACTTCCAAGCATACTTGGCCTACAGCAGAGACCACAGGCTTTGGAATCAGGCACACCTGGGTGTGAGTTCAAAGTCTGGCATGTTCTAGTTGTGGGACCTAGCGTCAGGGAAGAGGTCATGCTTGGCAGGTGGCCTGCCATCTATGGGGTCACACAGTGCCTGGCGCCTTCCACTTTCCCTTTTGCTGCCTGTGTGATAACTGCTTTGTGTCGTGTGTCTGGACTCCTCTTAGAAACCAACCACTGCATGAAGAGCTCCAGCCAGAGAAATCTCATGGGGAGAGAGTGGGTCCCAGCTGTGCATGTCAGTTGAGGTGCCTGACATGTGAGTGAAGCCACCTGGGGTCCCCCACCCTCAGCCGAGCTAGTCCAGGCCATGTGAAGCAGAGGTGAGCTGTCCCCCCATGACACCCATCTCCATAGACTCAAGAACAAATGCATGCTGGTGGTTTTAAGCCCCTCATTTTTGAGGGGGCTTGTTCTGCATAAAAGATAACTGAAACAGAGGGCCAAGGGGGTTTTCTGGTGGGAGTTCTATTGTAGCTAAGATTTGAAGAGTGGGTACTGCCTTTCCCGGTGGCTCAGCAGTAAAGAATCTGCCTGCAGTGCAGCAGACGCAGGAAATGTGGGTTTGATCCCTGGGTTGGGAAGATCCCCTGGAGGAGGGCATGGCAACCCACTCCAGTATTCCTCTCTGGAGAATCCTATGGACAGAGGAGCCTGGTGGGCTAGAGACCATAGGGTCTCAGAGAGTCGACTGAGTGACTTTGCAAAGCACAGAGAGTGGGTAGAAGGGGCTGGTGCTCCAGGAAGATGGAGCAACGCATAAAGACCCCAAGGCTGGAGAATCGTGGCACTGTCGAGAACTGGAAGAAGCCCAGTGCAGCCAGCATGCAGGGAGCCTGGGGGGGAGTAGTTAGTGTGGAGGCTGGAGGGGAGACAAGGGCCAGACCGTACGAGGCTTGAGAGAAGAGACCACACATGACCCTTGCCTTCATCCCAGACAGTTAACAGAGCAAATACAAAAGTAAGTACTCTGCCCAGAGGGGAAAACTCCAGTCCGTGGACTTTGCTAGCTATATCATGGACAGAGCTGATTACAAGTAAGGTCTGAAGAGAAAGAGAAGACTGACTTATCCAAGAAATAGCTGGTGAGCACCATTCACCTTCATTGTGGAAGAAAGAACTCATGTACATGCCTGCCAGACAGTCAGTGACATGCACATAAAAAAAGTCAGCCTTACAGACACCCACACACGTGCACACACACATAGATACACCCTCCAAAATCCAGGGGGGTTTTCATGTCAGGCAAGCCTGTGTCACCTCAGAAAAGTCACTTAATTTCACTGAGCTTTATTTACAATCATGGAATAACAAGACTCCATCCATAGATTATTGGGAGTCTCAAGCAAGAAAAATGTATATAAAACACCTAATAAAATACATGAGACGTGCTAAAATATGATGATAGCAAATTAAAAGAGAAAATGTGTGAATACAGTTCCAAGCAAGACAAGGCATATCTAGTGACACAGCCAGAGAAGGCAGTGGCCCCCCACTCCAATGCTGTTGCCTAGAAAATCCCATGGATGGAGGAGCCTGGTGGGCTGCAGTCCATGGGGTCGCTAAGGGTCGTGTCCGACCCTTAGTGACTTCACGTTCACTTTTCACTTTCATGCACTGGAGAAGGAAATGGCAACCCACTCCAGTGTCCTTGCCTGGAGAATCCCAGGGATGGGGGAGCCTGGTGGGCTTCCGTCTATGGGGTCACACAGAGTCGGACACGACTGAAACGACTTAGTAGCAGCAGCAGCAGCAGTGACATAGCGGAAGTGGAATTCAACATTTAAAACAACAGCAAAGTGCCTTTCTTTTGCCTTCTGTATCATATTTGTCAGAAAATCTGTTTATGTCCGTGGGTGTAGACCACCATGAGAAAAAACTACAGTCTGTGTTCCCAGTCTCAGTGACATGAGAGGAAATCAGTACCATGTACTTGGTGTTTATCATCTACCAGGCACTTTGCATACATGAAGTCATTTTACTTCCCCAGCAATCTCCAGTGAAAGGTATTACTCTCCCATTTTGCAGGTGTGGAAATTGAGGGTCAGAGGCATGACCTCCTCCCTGACGCTAGGTCCCACAACCAGAACATGCCAGACTTTGAACTCACACCCAGGTGTGCCTGATTCCAAAGCCTGTGGTCTCTGCTGCAGGCCAATCCCCTCTTTTTGGGGGGCATACCTGTTTTTAGGTAGGTGGTTTAGGTGGTGTGGTTTCTGAAGGGAATCGTTCCAGTTTAAAAGTTATGGGCTCTCACCAGGGGCCTGCAGTGTCTCTTTAAGGACCACCCTAAGTCAGTGGCTTTTTTTATTTTTTTAAGCAACTGATACATCAAAAGACATAAACCCGAGGGAAGCAGATCATTTCTTGGGAAGGGGATCATTCTTGGGCACAATGAATCAATATGGTTAGTTTATCACTGGAGATTGTGCTTGAGAGAAAAACTAAGATGAGATCTTCCAATAATCACCACCACCTCACTGTCCACTTATTTTTAACATTACTGGTCTATTTTAAAGACGTTCAAATTGCCTAAGGATCAACGGAGATGATCTCGAAGGGCCACATTGGCTCCAGAATTCAATTATCTCACAAGCTCTGCCATACTGGATTCCTTAAGAAAGGTGGAGATGCCCACGCACAGGACTCTGACAGCTCTCGTCTTGAGTTCGGGCTCATGCATATCTAAGAATGGAGAGTCTCTAAGACAGTTCAGGCTAAACGACTCCTTCCAAGGAAGGAGAGGAATAAACATGTATTAAAATTTGTTTTGTGCCAAGGAGTAGACAAAGAATTTCCCCCTATCAGGGCTATATTTGACCTATGCTATGCTATGCTAAGTCACTTCAGTCGTGTCTGACTCTGTGCGACCCCATAGACAGCAACCCACCAGGCCTCCTGTCCCTGGGATTCTCCAGGCAAGAACACTGGAGTGGGTTGCCAGTTCCTTCTCCAATGCATGAAAGTGAAAAGTGAAAGTGAAGTCGCAAAGTCGTGTCCCACCCTCAGCGACCCCATGGACTGCAGCCTACCAGGGTCCTCAGTGCAGCTTAAGAAAAATTCCATCTTCATCATTGGTATGTTTTTTTAGTGGAAAAATAGAGGCCGAGGTGGGTAGATAGTCATTCATCTGTTTGTCAAAATACTTGAGATGTGACATGCAGACCAAGCTTGGGAGAATTACAGAAAAGAGCTAAGTAGATAGCAAAGAGAACATTTCAGTGCGACAGCAAGATCTCCCAGACACACCTCAGAAAAGAAAGGAATATACAGCCATGCTGAGGGCAGAGGACAGTGTAAATGGGCTTTGTAGGGGCACCGGAAAGGTGGGCAAAGCCAGGGGACAAGACAACAGCCAGGAGAGATGACCAAAGTAACAGGTGTGATAATGACTATAGCTTTCCTACCAGGAGCCTGAACCACGAACATCAGTCGACCTCTGTGGTATGAATAGGAAATCATGACATCGTTTGCAGCAACGTGGATGCAACTAGAGATGATCACACTAAGGAAAGTAACTCAGAAAGGGAAAGACAAATACTATATAATATCACTTATATGCGGAATCTAAAGATTCCGAAAACGAAGATTCAGAAAACGAAGATCATGGCATCTGGTCCCATCACTTCATGGGAAATAGATGGGGAAACAGTGGAAACAGTGCCAGACTTTATTTTTTTGGGCTCCAAAATCACTGCTGATGGTGACTGCAGCCATGAAATTAGAAGACGCTTACTCCTTGGAAGAAAAGTTATGTCCAACCTAGATAGCATTTTCAAAAGCAGAGACATTACTTTGCCGACTAAGGTCCGTCTAGTCAAGGCTATGGTTTTTCCTGTGGTCATGTATGGATGTGAGAGTTGGACTGTGAAGAAGGCTGATCGCCGAAGAATTGATGCTTTTGAAGTGTGGTGTTGGAGAAGNAAGGAAAAGAAGATGAAAAAGAATATACATGTGTAACTGAGTAGCTTTGCTTTATGGCAGAAATTAACACAACAGTGTAAATCAACTATACAGTAAATTTATTTTAAAAAAAGAAAGAATGGCACAAACAATTTCCAAACACAAAATTACCGTCTGGCAGTGCAAGGGTTAGTCACACAAAGCTTAATCCTACAATTAACACTGAAGTCAAAAGCTGAAGGAAATTAGTCAGAGCCCCTGGGACGCTGAGAGGGCTCCGGAGAGGCGACGACAGTTGCCGGGAACAGTCAACAGATGGAGCTGGGGGGCTGCGAACCCCGTGGATTTCCGGGGCGGGGAGCGGCGGGGCGTGTGCGCAGAGGCCCGGCTCCCCGCGGAGGCGATTACACTTCAGACGTGCACACACACCTCCCACCCTGCTAAGGCGGCCGGAGAACTACGATCGGAGCCCAAGTGGAGCGTGGGCAGCTGGCTGCACAGGGATGTGCGTGGGTCCTACGTGGGCACTGACGCAGCCCCAGGACAAAGCGGCCCTTTTGCTACCTTCAGCCCAGAGGATGTGTGTCATAGAGACCCAGAGGCTGCATGCACCTCACCGGGAACCGGCTTTGGACACAGCGGGTCTCTGTCTCTCTCATTTTATTTCATTTACTTACTTGTGTACCTCTCACTTAGGAACGATCTCGTCTGTCCAGAACCAGCGTTTTCTCAAAGAAAATGTTTCTGTCCATAAATGGAAAGAAAAATCAGCTAGAAATGTCCCCACCGTGGTGCCCGACATAACCAGCATGAACTGGGGCCCCAGAGACCAGCCTAAAATCTGGGGGCAGGCTTCGGTGGGAGAGGAGGACGGCCACTCTGGGCTCCTGAGCGGTTCCCCGGGCCGCACGGGGGTTAAGCTCTGTGGAGCTGGGAACCCAGTCTGTCTGATCTGATTTATGGTTTTAGCTGCTCTAGCCCTGACATTGTGCCTGGCACACAGTGTGTGTGCAATATCTGACTCTGGGCCGCATTAATCAAATAAATGAAGCTTTCAGCATACAGATCTATACTTAAATCCTGACTCTTAAATCCCGTCAGGGACAATGTTCCGGGCAAGATATTTGACCTCCTCTTGGCCATTAGTTCTTCAAAAATAATGTGCTGTGTTTGTCACTATATTCACAGTGTCTGAAAAAAGATAGGTGCTGATAAATCTTTTGTGGAAATGAGACCCTGCACCTCAGTTTACTCATCTGTAGAAGCACCATGATATCTACCCAGAAGGATTAACTCTTATGAAGATTAAATGAAGTGATGTATTTAAAGTTCTTGGCACATAAGAAGTGCTGCATAAAGATATGGTAACTTAATTGTTTTTGTTAGCAAACATCTCCACTGCCCTCTGTTACCTGATTCCAGGTAACCCTCAAATGTGAATCTGTCTGCCTTCTACCTGTCTGCTGCTGCTGCTGCTCCTAAGTCACTTCAGTCATGTCTGACTCTGTGTGACCCCATAGATGGCAGCCCACCAGGCTCCCCCATCCCTGGGATTCTCCAGGCAAGAACGCTGGAGTGGGTTGCCATTTCCTTCTCCAATGCATGAAAGTGAACAGTGAAAGGGAAGTCGCTCAGTCGTGTCCGACTCTTCACGACCCCATGCACTGCAGCCTACCAGGCTCCTCCGTCCATGGGATTTGCCAGGCAAGAGTACTGGAGTGGGGTGCCATCGTCTTCTCCTACACACCCTCAGACATCTTCGTTTGCACTTAGAGCCATTCGAGGGGTGTCCCGACGGGGACGCCCTGACCAGCGATCATCATCCACTTCCACACATCGTCCACTTCCGCACAAAGCTGGAGAACTGCCTCTAGCAGCCCGAGGCGGAGCAGCAGCCAGTGCTCGGCCAGGAGGAAGCAGCTGGCTTCCTGGGAGGCAGGCCCATTCCCAGCCATCTCTTCAGCCCAGATGGGGCCCAGAGGGAGAATGCTACAGTCTAGGCTCAACCTCTGGAAAGAGCCGCAGTGCTAAGTCTCAGGGGCCTCCCTGGTTGGAAAGATGCTCCCAAAGCTGTTCCTGGCCACAGCCTCTGTGAATTTTACTTGGGAAAGCTGCTAATGGGGATTTTCCACCTCAGAACTGGAAATCATATATTCAGATCTATAGGGGATATATGATTCTAGAAGCTTCATGGAAGGTCAAAACCTCAGGACCATCTAGAAGCTTCCAAAAGGCAGACATCTGCACCTCTAGATGAGAGAAGACCATTTTCCCCTCCAAAGTGCTTAAAAGCAGCTTGGCTTGGAGACTTCTTGAAGAGCCAGTCAATTCTGTGTTTCTGTAAGAAGATGGCACAGAGAAAACCCAACAGCAACATGCCTCCTTGAAGACTGTCCTTCTGGTTGGATGGGATTAGATGAGAAGCGTCTTTTAGGAAAGAGATAATCTGGATGACCCTGCATTTGTATAATATGATCATTCTTATCAATTTTATATTTGTATTGCCTACAACTCTGTCAATCAAGTAGACCAGACACTTAAAAATTCCACATTACACATGGACAAACTGATATTTAGAAGGTCCAGCTGATTTTCCAGACTTGCATTTAGTTAGTAGGCAGATCTGAAATTTGTTTCCATCTACAATACTTCTGAATGAACTATACAGCCTCCCAGCTCCCAGCTATACTTGGAAGAAGGTGACTATCAGGATGATGTCTGTCCCCTCCCCCCATGAAGAAACACATAGATTGCTGTGGTTCAGACCTTTCTTATAATGAAATGTCTTTTCCAAATGTTTTCAGAAACACTCAGAAAGTACAACTTATATAAGTTATATTTGAATCTATCCCCTTTCACTTCTAATAATTAGTTTCAAATATACAACCTTTATTTGCCCTGAATTTGTCTTCTGAAGTATATATGAAGAAATGTCACCTTGGAAAATAATTTCCTCTTAAAAAATATCTGAAAAGTTTTCCCCTATAATTTGAAACAATTTGGCCCAAGAATGAGTTTTGGGATGATGAGGGGCACTTCCTCTCCTAAAATACATTTCTTAAAATTCATACACCTTTGCTTACTTGTCAGTTTTGATGTACACATGATGAATTTAGCTTTGACTGACTTGATTGTTTGATTGGTGTATCGTCTGGGTAATTTGCAAAGTGAGGTTACAATCACATATTTCTATTTAGAAATTATGTCTCTCAGTGTCAGCTTCTTCACTCTTGTTTCTTAAGCACTTTTTAAAAAAGATTTATTTATTTTTGTTGCACTGGGTCTTTATGGCTGCACGCGAGCTTTCTTCAGTTGCAAAACTGGCAATACCACAGTCTCTACTGTTGGAATAAGAGTATTTGAGAGGCAGCAGTGGATATGGTTTTTCCTGTGGTCATGTATGGATGTGAGAGTTGGACTGTGAAGAAGGCTGAGCACTGAAGAATTGATGCTTTTGAACTGTGGTGTTGGAGAAGACTCTTGAGAGTCCCTTGGACTGCAAGGAGATCCAACCAGTCCATTCTGAAGGAGATCAGCCCTGGGATTTCTTTGGAAGGAATGATGCTAAAGCTGAAA
>SJYT01000470.1:312711-337077 GCA_006410635.1 Cephalophus harveyi
AGACTCTTGAGAGTCCCTTGGACTGCAAGGAGATCCAACCAGTCCATTCTGAAGGAGATCAGCCCTGGGATTTCTTTGGAAGGAATGATGCTAAAGCTGAAACTCCAGTACTTTGGCCACCTCACGCGCAGAGTTGACTCATTGGAAAAGACTCTGATGCTGGGAGGGATTGGGGGCAGGAGGAAAAGGGGACGACCGAGGATGAGATGGCTGGATGGCATCACGGACTCGATGGACGTGAGTCTGAGTGAACTCCGGGAGATGGTGATGAACAGGGAGGCCTGGCGTGCTGCGATTCATGGGGTCGCAAAGAGTCGAACACGACTGAGCGACTGAACTGAACTGAACTGAACTGAAAACTGAATCACTTTGCTGTACACCAGAAACTAACACAACATTGTAAATTAACTATATTTCAGTAAAAAAATATATAAAAAAGAAATTAATGAAGAGAAATAAATGGAAAGACATCCCATACTCAAGGATTGGAAATATTAATACTGTCAAAATATAATACTAATCAAAGCAATCTACAGATTCAATGCAATTCTTATCAAAATACCAATGATGATTTTTATGGAAAGAAAAATATCCTAAAATTCATATGAACCACAAGAGACAAAGCACAATAGACAAAGCAATCTTGAGGAAGAAGAACAAAGTAGTATGTGTCATATATCCTGATTTCAAACTACAGTAATCAAAACAGTAAGGTACTGGCATAAAAAAGTACATATTGACCAATGGACTAGAATAGAGGGCCTAGAAATTAACCACACATTTATGGTAAGCTGATGTTAGACAAGGAGGGCAAAAATACACATGGGGAAAAAACAGTCTCTTTAATAAATGGTGTTTGGAAAACTGGATAACCAGGACAAAAAATGAAATCAGATGTTTCTCTTACACCATACACCAAAACCCAACTCAAAATATTAAATACTTAAAAATAAGATGTGATACTCCAAAACTCCTAGAAGCAAACAGAAAAATCTTCTTGACCATTGGCCTTGGCAATAATTTCTTAGATATGATATCAAAAGCACAGCAAACAAAAGCAAACACAGACAAGTGTCATTAACTCAAACCCATATTTGTAGCAAAGAAAACAATCAGTAAAGTTAAAAGGTGACCTACAAAATGGGAGAAAGTATTTTCAAATCATATATCTAATAAAGGGTTAACATCTAATCCGTGTCTCTTTCTCCTGCATTTGCAGGCAGGTTCTTCACCAATAGCACCATGTGGGAAGCCCAAAATATATAAGGGACTCCTGAAACTCAAAAGTGAAAAAAAAAAAAAAAGATTTGCTGGTGAGGATGTGGAGAAATTTTATCCCTTATGCACTGTTGGTGGGAATGTTTAAGCTGTTACAACCACAATGGAAAACAGTTGGAAGATCATTAAAAAATTTAAACTAGAACTCATATAATCCAGCAATCCCACTTTTGGCTATATATCTAAAAGGACTGGAAGAAAAATCTGCATTCCCATATTCACTGCAGCATTGTTCACAAAAGCAAAGACATGGGAACAATCTAAATGTCCATTGTGAGATGAAGGGATAAAGGAAATACGGTACATAAATACAAAAGGATATTATCTAGCCTTAAAAATGAAAAAAATCTTGTCATTTGCTGCAATGTAGGTGAGTCTGAGTGAACTCTGGGAGTTAGTGATGGACAGGGAGGGCTGGCGTGCTGCGATTCATGGGGTCACAAAGAGTCAGACATGACTGAGCGACTGAACTGAACTGAACTGAGGTGAACTTGGAAGACCTGCTAAGTGAAATCAACCAGAAACAGAAGAAAAAATACTACATGATCCCACTTATATCAGGAATCTAAAGTAATCAAACTCATAGAGGCAGAGTAGAATCATGCTTACCAGGGGCTAGGAAGAGGGGTAACTGAGGAAGTGTTCATCAAAGGGTATATAGTTTTACATATGCAACATGAATAAATCCTATAGATCTATCATATAGCATAGCATAGATAGTTAACAATACTGTATTTGATAATTAAAATTTTGTTAAAAGGATAGATCTTATGTTATATTGTTCTTATCAAAAGAAAAACTGGAGGGAGGAAATTTCTGGAGGTGATGGTTAAGTTTAGGGCATTGTATTGGTGATTGTTTCATGGTGTAAATGTACCTTCAAACCCAACAAAATGCATACATTAAACATGCACAGCTTTTTTATAATGTCAAACATACTTCAATTAAAAAGAAAAAACTTAACCAAGGAAGTGAAGGACTTATATACTGAAAACCACAACACACTGCTCAAAGAGATTAAAGACAACACAAATAAATGAATGTTCATGGACTGGAAGAATAAATTGTTGAAATGTACATACTATCCAAATTAGTTTATAGATTTAATGTAATTCCTATAAAAATCCCAATGACATTTTTTGTAGAAATACAAAAACAACCCTAAGATTCATAAGGAATGAGAGGGGAACCTTAAATAGTCAAGCAATCTTGAGAAGAAAGGACAAAACTGGGGAGGCCTCACATTTCTTAATTTCAAAATACGTTACAAATCTACAGTAATCAAAACAGTATGATACTGGCATAAAGATAGACATGTAGACTAATAGAAGAGAATATAAAGCCCAGAAATAAATCCACACATATACAGTCAACTGATTAATGGCAGGGGGGTGGGGCAAGAATACACAATGGGGAAAGGATGGTCCCTTTGACCAATAGTGCTGGGAAAAGGTGATATCCACATGCAAAAGTATAAAACTGGCCTCATTAATATCACCCACAAAAATCAGCTCAAATTGGATTAAAGATTTAAACATAAGGCCTGAAACTCTAAAACTTCTAGAAGATAGCATAGGGGGGAAACCTCATGATACTGGCCTTGGCAATGATTTCTTAGATATTACAGCAGAAGCACAGGTAACAAAAGCAAAGGTAAAGTGGTACTATATCACTAAAACACTTCTGCACAGCAAAGGAAAACAATCTAAAGTGAAAAGGCAACCTACAGAATGGGAGAAAATATTTGGAAACCATATATCTGATTAGAGGTTAGTATCTAAAATATATAATTAACTACAAAAACTCCATAGCAAAAAGACAAATACCCTTAAAAAATGGGCAAATGACATAAACAGGCATTTCTTCAAAGAACACATACATAAAATAAGTGTTGATGAGGATGGAGAGAAATTGAATCTTTGTGCACTTTTGGAAGGAATGGAAAATGGTGTAGCTGCTATACAGAACAGTATGGAGGTTCCTCAAAGAATTAAAAATAGAACTACCATATGATTCAAGAATCCCACTTCCAGTTATTTATCCAAAATAATTACAATCAGAATTTTGAAGAGATATCTGAACTCACGTGTTTATTGCAGCGCTGTTCACAATAGCCAAGAGGTGGAAGCAACCTAAATGTCCATCACAGATGAGTGAATTAAAACAACAACAACAAATGTGGCATATACATACAATGGAATATGATTTATCTAGAAAAAAGGAAGGAAACCTTGTAATATGCTATGACGTAGATGAGCTTTGAGGGCACTATGCTGAAATAAGCCAGTCACAGAAGAAAAAGTACTGCATAATTTCACTTTATATGGTATCTATTGTAGTTAAACTCACTGAAGCAGAAAATAGAACAGTAGTTGCCAGAACCTGAGAGGATGAGGAAATGGGGAGTTGCTGTTCAGTGGGTATAAAGTTCAGTCATGCAAGATGAAAAAGTTCTAGAGATATGCTGTAAAACATTATGCCTATAGTTTACAATACTGTAATATACACTTGAAATACTGTTAAAGGTAGATCTCAGGTTACATGTATTTTACTACACTGGAGGAAAAAGAGATGCATAAGTTACTTATTTTATAACTTAAAAACACTTGAGAAAAAATTCAGATAGGAGCAGCAAAAGCAAAGAGCTAGAAAACAGAGCCAGCTTAAATGACTTATCCACTGAAATGTATGAGTAAATATGTTGAACATTGCAATAAGCAGTAGACTCTTTATGTCTCAAACCCTTTATAAGCTGGATATTCACATATTTAGCATTTAAGTATACTCTTAAAGGCAAGGGCATAGAATAACTGACTGGTGATTCACTTGAGTAATTTCAGGTGATCTAGTTTTGGCTCTGAAATACTCATTATAAAAATATCATTAAATTAAATAACCATAGAAAGGGAGAGGTATGTGAGACATATTGCAAGTTTCTCACCAAGTAGGAAAGATCCATACTAAGATTATCGCCTTTGACATGAACATTTTTAAAAAATCAAGAGGACATCTGGTCAAGATAGCTTGGTCACTTCTTGCATAGATGCATCTTCTCTGCTCCCAAAATATACATATATGCATGCATACATACATACAATATATATGGTTATGTATGTATATATCTACAACATACATACATATTCATATATACAAAGATACACACAGAGACAAAACTAGGCTCAAAAACAAGATAAATATTTCTGTGAAAGAGAAAAACAAAAACTTCAAGTGATAATAGAGGATGAAACTCTTCCTGGTATTCCTTTGCAATTATTGTTTTATATGTTTTGAACTTTATATAAATGGTGTTATACTGTATGCATTCTTCTGCATCTACCTGTTTTATTTTTTTTAAATACACTTTATTTTTAAAAGTTTTAGATTTATAGAAAAATTGAGGGGATAGTACAAAGAATTCCCATACACTCCATACCCAGTTTCTCTTATAATTAACATCTTACATTATTACATTTCTTAAAATAAATAAATCAATATTGGTATATTATTATTAACTAAAGTCCTGTTTGGGACTCTGTGCTTCCTGGATTTGATTGACTATTTCCTTTCTCATATTAGGGAGTTTTTGACTATAATCTCTTCAAATATTTTATCAAACTCTTTCTCTTTCTTCTTCTGGGACCCCTATGATTCAAATGTTGCTGCACTTAATGTTGTCCCAGACGTCTCTGAAACTATCTTCAATTCTTTTCATTCTTTTTTCTTTATTCTGTTCCTTGGCAATTATTTCTACCATTCTATCTTCCAGCTCACTTATTTGATCTTCCTCTATCTGCTATTGATTCCTTCTAGTGTATTTTTAATTTCAGTATTGTACTGTTCATCATTGTTTGTTCTTTAATTCTTCTAGGTCCTTGTTAAATATTTCTTGTATTTTCTCCATTCTATTTCCAATATTTGGGATCACCTTTACTATCATTATTCTAAATTCTTTTTCAGGTAGATTGCCTGTTTACTCTTCATTTATTTGGTCTTGTGGGTTTTTACCTTGCTCCTTTGTCTGCAACATATTTCTCTGTCTCCTCATTTTGTTTAACTTACTGTGTTTGGGGTCTCCTTTCCACAGCCTGCAGGGTCATAGTTCCTCTTGCTTCTGATGTCTGCCCCAAGTGGGTGAGGTTGGTCCAGTGGTTTGGGTAGGCTTCCTGGCGGTGGTGGGGAACTGGTGCCTTTGTTCTGGTGGGTGAAGGTTGAATCTTGTCCCTCTGAAGGGCAGGGCCATGTCAGGCGGTGTGCTTCAGGGTGTCTGTGAGCTTAGTATGACTTTAGGCCGCCTGTCTGATAATGGGTTCCTATCCTGCCAGTTGTTTGATGCTCAACATCACTCATTATTAGAGACATGCAAATGAAAACTATAGTGATATATCACCTCACACTGATCAGAATGATCATCAAAAAAATCTACAAACAATAAATGCTGGAGAGGGTGTGGAGAAAAGGGAACCCTCTTGCACTGTTGGTAGGAATATAAATTGATACAAACACTATGGAGAACAGTATGGAGGTTCCCTAAACAACAGAAAACAGAACTACCATATGATCCAGCAATCCCACTACTGGGCATATACCCTGAGAAAACTATAATGCAAAAAGACACATGTACCCTCAATGTTCACTGCAGCACTATTTACAATAGCCAGGACATGAAGGCAACCTAAATGCCCATTGACAGATAAATGGATACAAATGTGGTACTTAGCGATAAAAAGGAATGAAACTGGGTCATTTGTAGTGATGTGGATGGACCTAGAGTCTGTGATACAGAGTAAGTCAGAAAGAGAAAAACAAATATCGGTTATTAATGTATATGTATGGAATCTAGAAAGATGGTACAGATGAGCTTATTTGCAGGGCAGGAATAGAGATACGGAAGTAGAGAATGGACATGTGGACACAGCAGAGGAAGGGGAAGGTAAGATGAATTGGTAGAGTTGGATTGACATATATACACTGCTACTGCTGCTGCTGCTGCTAGGTCTCTTTAGTCGTGTCCGACTCTGTGCGACCCCATAGACAGCAATCCACCAGGCTCCCCTGTCCCTGAGATTCTCCAGGCAAGAACACTGGAGTGGGTTGCCATTTCCTTCTCCAATGCATGAAAGTGAAACGTGAAAGTGAAGTCACTCAGTTGTGTCCGACTCTTACTGACAACATGGACTGTAGCCCTCCAGGCTCCTCAGGCCATGGGATTTTCCAGGCAAGAGTACTGGAGTGGGGTGCCATTATATACACTACCATGTGTAAAACAGATAGCTAGTGGGAAGCTGCTGTATAACACAGGAAGCTCAGCCCAGTGTTCTGTGATGACCTAGAAGGGTGGGATGGGATTTGGGGTGGCAGGGAAGCTCAACAGGAATAGGATATATATGTACTTACAGCTGATTCATGTTGTATAGCAGAAACCAACACAACATTGTGAAGCAATTATACTCCACCCTCCCCCCCAAAAAAAAACCAACCCAAAAAACACAAAACAATAAAGTCCATAGCTTATTTAGATTTCCTTAGTTTTCCTCTAACATCCTTTTTATGTTCCAGGACTCCATCCAGGATATCATAGTACATTTATTTTTCATATGTCTTTAGCCTCCTCTTTGCTGTGGCAGTTTCTCAAACTTTTCTTGTTCTTAATGATCTTGACATTTTTGAGGAGTACTGGTCAGATATTTTATAGGATGTTCCACTACTAGAATTTTTCTGCTGTTTTCTCATGGTTATATTGTGGTTATGGATTACTAGAAGGAAGATTATAGAGAGAAAGAAGCAACTCTGACCACATTATATCAAGCATACATACTATCAACATGATTTATGACTGACCTTTGCTTTGATTGCCTGACTGGGGCAGTGTTTGTTAGGTTTCTCCACTGTAACATGATTTTTCTTTCCTGTATTTCCATACTGTACTCTTTGGAAAGAAGTCACTAAGAGTAGCTCAAAATTAAGTGGTTGGGAGTTATGCTTCCTTTCCTTGAGGCAGAGAATCTGCTAGCACATAAACTATTTTTTTAATTAATTAATTTTAATTGGAGGGTAATTACAATTTTGTGGTGGTTTTTGCCATACATTGACATGAATCAGCCACTGGTGTACATGTATCCACCCATCCCGAACCCCCCTCCTCCCTCCCACCTCCCTCCCCATCCCATGCCTCTGGGTTGTCCCAGTGCATCGGCTTTGAGTGCCCTGCTTCATGCATCAAACTTGGACTGGTGATCTGATTCACATATGGTAATATACCATATTACCATATTACCAATAGCATTATCAATGCTCTTCTCTCAAATCATCCCACCCTTGCCTTCTCCCATAGAGTCCAAAAGTCTGTTCTTTATATCTCTGTCTCTTTTGCTCTCTTGCACATAGGGTCATTGTTACCATCTTTCTAAATTCTATACATGTTAATATACTGTATTGGTGCTTTTCTTTCACTTTGTATAATAGGCTCCAGTTTCATCTACATTATTAACTGACTCAAATGCATTCTTTTTAATAATTCAGTAATATTCCATTGCATATATATATCACAACTTTCTTATTCATTAGTCTGCCAATGGACATCTAGGTTGCTTCCAATTGTTCATGTGATATTTGTCTCCTCTCCCTCATTTATTGATTCATTCAATGATTTTATTAATCAGTATTGACTCTCAGATATTCTATACTTTGGGTTATAATCCAATATTAATTTACTTACTTTTTGTACAAACTGTTCTATCTTTAGTTATTGGAAACTCTCCTGTGTTGGCTCCTGTGTGCCTTTGACATATCCCCAACAATATTTTTACATTATTTTGAGCACTTGCTTACTTTCTTGCACTACAACATGCTCAGCATCTTTTCTCCCATTCCTTCATTGAGGTTGTGTTATATATTTGTAATAGTTAAATTCTCGTCATAGTCTGCATTATTTCCAGGGGTTACTCAATCTCCTAAATGATTTTTTAAAAAATATTTATATTAAAGGTCATTCTTTATGCTGTACAGTTTCATGGATTTTGACAAATGCATTTCTTACATCCACTATTATACTATCATACAGAAAATTTATATTGCCCTAAAAATCCTCTCTTCTCTACTCCTCCTGAAGTGTTCACCCATTCCTCTCTTCCCTACTCCTCCTGAAGTCCTGGCAACCATTGTTTACTCTTCCTACAGTCTTGTGTTTTTAAGAATGTCATATAATTGAAATCATACAATATGTAGTCTTTTCAAACTGGCTTCCTTCACTTATTAATAAGCATTTATAGTCCCCCTGTCTTTTTGTGACTTGGCAGATTATTTCTTTTTATTGCTTATTATTATATAGATGTAGCACAGATCAATGTATCCACTCATCTACCGAAGGACACCTTGATTGCTTCTAGTTTCTGGTAATTATGAATAAAACTCCTGTTAACAGTCACATGCTGGTTTTTGTATGAATGTAAGTTTTTAAATCAATTGAGCAAATGACTAGGAACTTCATTACTGGATTATATGGCAAAGCATGTTTAACTTGGTAAGATACTGCCAAACTATCTTCCAAAGAGGTTGTGCCATTTTGCATAAGAGCAATGAATAAAAGTTCCTGTTGTTTAGTTTCCTCAATAGTATTTGGTATTGTCAATTTTAGCCATTCTAATAGATGTGTAACGGCATCTCATTATTATTCTATTTTGCAATTTCCAGCTGACAAATGATGCTGAGCTTCTTTTCATATGCCTATTTGACATGTATATAACTTCTCTGGCAAGGTGTCTGTTCCTTTGCTCATTTTTAAATTGGGTAGTTTGTTTTACTACTGGTGAGTGTTAGGAGTTCTTTGTTGTATTTTGGATATAAGTACTTTATGAGACATGTGTTTTGCAAATATTTTCTTCCAGTCTGTGGTTTGTCTTGATTCTCTTAAAAGCATCTTTCATATAGCAAAGTTTATAATTTTAATAAAGTAGGATTTATCAATCTTTTGTCTCATAAATCATGCTTTTGGTGTTATACCTATAAATACATCACCAAACACAATGTCACTTAAATTTTCTGTTTTCTTCTAGAAGATTCATAATATTATGTTTTACATTTAAATCTATAATCTAGTCTGAGTTAATTTTTTGAAGAATGTAAACTCTGTGTCTAGCTTCTTTTTTTTTTTTTTTCTGCAGGTGGATATCCAGTTGTTCTAACAAAATTTGTTGAAAAGATTATCCTTTCTCCATTGAGTTGCCTTTGTTCCCTTATCAAAGATCAGTTCACTATATTTGTGAAAGCTTATTTCTGGAGTCTTTATTTTACTCAATTTATTTTGTTTTCAACCAGCATCAAACTACTTGATTATAGTTAGCCTTAAAGTTAGGTAACATCAGTCTTTCAACTTTGTTCTTCTTCTTCAGTATTGTGTTGAGCATTCTGGATATTTTCTCTTTCCATATAAACTTAGAATTAGTGTGTCTATATCCACATAATAGCTTGCTGGGGGATTTTTCTGGGACTGTGTCTTCCAATCTATAAACAGAGGATATCTCTGCATTTATTTACATCTTTAATTTTTCACCAGGGTTTTATATTTTTCTGCATATAGATCCTACACATATTTTGTTAGATTTGTCCCTTAGTATTTCACTATTTTGTGGTGGTATTATAAAGGGGTGTTGTGCTTTTTATTTCAATTTTAATAGTTCATTTCTTGGTATACAGGAAAGCAATTGATTTTCAAATACAAATCTTATATCCTCCAACTTTCATATACTCCTTAGTTCCAGTAATTGTTTCATGTTCTTGTTGATAGATTAGAATTTTCTACAAAGACATACATGTCACCTGTTAACAAAGATAGTTTTATTTTTTCTTTCCCAATCTGTGTGCTTCTTAATTTCCTTTCCTTCTCTTTTTGCACTAGCTAGAATTTCCAATACAGAGATGAAAAGAAATTGAAAAAGGGGACATACTTGTATTGTTTCTGATCAAAGGGGAAAATACTCAGGCTTTCACCATTAAGTATGATGTTAGCTGTGGGGTTTTGTTGATATACTTTACCAAGTTGAAAATGTTCCCCTCTATTCCTAGTTTGCTGAGAGTTCGTGTCATTAATGGGTGTTTGTATTTTGTCAAATGCCTTTTCTACATCAACTGAAATAACATTTTTTTCTTTAGTCTGTTGGTGTGGTGGATTACATTAATTGGTTTTCAAAAGTTGAATCAGTCTTGGATATCTGGAAAAAATCCCATTTAATAGTGATATATTGTAGGATTCGATTTCCTAATATTTCATTTTTTAATAAAAATATTTTGATTTTCCTAATACAATAGTCCCCCTTTATCCAGTTTCAATTTTTGTGGTTTCAGTTACAAAGGTCAACTATGGTCTGAAAATATTAAATGGAAAATTCCAGAAATAAACAATACATAAGTTTTAAACTGTACACCATTCTGAGTAGTATGATGAAATCTTGTACCATCCCACTGTATCCTACTCTGTCCCACCCAGGACATGAATCATGCCTTTGTTCAGCATATCCACCCTGTATGCCCCCATTAAGTAGCCATCTTGGTTATCAGATCAACCATCACAGTATTGCAGTGCTTATGTTTAAGTAACCTATCAGTTAATAATGGCCACAAAGCTCAAGAGTAGTGACGCTGGCAATTTGGATATTTCATAAATTAAAATTTTTCATAGGTAGGTACTGTTGCTCAGTCGCTCAGTCAAGTCTGATTTGTCATGACCTCATGGACTGCAGCACGCCAGGCTTCCTTGTCCTTCACCATCTCCGGGAGCTTGCTCAAACTCATATCCATTGAGTCAATGATGCCATCCAACCATCTCATCTTCTGTTGCCCCCTTCTCCTCATGCCTTCATCTTTCCCAGCTTCTGGGTCTTTTCCAATGTGTCAGTTCTTCACATTAAATGACCAAAGTATTAGAGCTTCAGCATCAGTCCTTCCAATGAATATTTAGGGCTGATTTCCTTTAGGATTGACTGGTTTGATCTCCCTGCAGTCCAAGGGACTCTCAAGAGTATTCTCTAGCACCACATTTCGAAAGCATCAATTCTTTGGTACTCAGCCATCTTTATGGTCCAACTCTCACATCCGTATATAAGAAAAAAACAAAAACAAAACTAAGTTTCAACACAATCTGTCATTTCAAGCATCCATTGGGGGTCTTGGAATGTATCTCCTGAAGATAATAGGGCACTACTCTATTTAGGACTTTTGCATCTATGCTCAAAAGAGATATTGGTTCATGGTCCTTCTTTACTGTAATATCTTTATCTGATTTTGGTATTAACTTAAGGCTGGTTTCAAAGTCATTAAAAAAGTATTTCTTTTGCTTCTTTTTTCTGGAAAAGACTGTAGCGAATGGATATTTTCTGCTCTCTTTGAGTGTATCAATTATATCTTTTTATAATTGTTAGTAAAATACCTTAGAGTTTGCAATATAGCTTTAAAACTAATCTAAGTCCACTATCACATAATATGATACCACTTGACAGATAGTGGAGATACCCTGTAACAGTTATACATACCAAATAAAATTCTTTCTTTCCATCCTTCATTCTATCATTC
Source organism: Cephalophus harveyi (assembly GCA_006410635.1). Classification (NCBI taxonomy): domain Eukaryota; kingdom Metazoa; phylum Chordata; class Mammalia; order Artiodactyla; family Bovidae; genus Cephalophus; species Cephalophus harveyi. The sequence continues at coordinate 324,553 of SJYT01000470.1, forward strand.
TTGCCATCCATTACACTTATTCATATCCTCTAATTACCTATCATGTTGCTATTACTACTTGGAACAGTTATCTTTCAGATCATTTAAAAATAGGAAATTAAAAATTCTATTTCACCTTCATGTATCCTTTCTCCTACACTCTTCCTTTCTTTATAGAGACCTTATTTTCTGACATATATAATTTTTCCTTCTCTCTGGAGAACTTCTAAACAGAAATATCTCTTGTAAGGCAGGTTTCCTGGTGACAAGTTCCCTCAGTTTTTCTTTGATAGTCTTTATTTTTCCTCCACTTTTGAATGACTGTTTTTCCTAGATACTGAATTATAGGTAGGTATTTTTCCCTTTCATTACTTTAAATATTTTACTCTACTCTCTTATTGCTTGCATGATTTCTGAGGAAAATTCCAATGTAATTATTATCTTTATTTCTCTATTGGTAAAGAGTTTTTCTCTGGCAGTTTCCAAGATTTTCTCTTGGTCTTCAGTTTTCTGTGTTTGAACATGATATGCTTAGGTGTTTTTTGGGGGGTGGGGGGGCTATTTATCCTACTTTGTGTTCTTTGCTTGGATCCTGGATCTGTAGTGCAGTGTCTGTCATTAATTTTGGAAAATTCTCAGTCATTCTTACTTCAAATATTTCTTTTTTTCCCCTTCTGCTCCTTTCTTCTTCCACTATTCCAATAATATGCATGGTACACCTTTTGAAATTGTCCTTGGATATTGTTACATTTTTAAAAGTCTTTTTTTTTCAATCTTTGCATTTCAGTTTGGAAGGTTCCTATTGACATGTTTTCAAGCTACTAACTGGAGAAGGCAATGGCACCCTACTCCAGTACTCTTGCCTGGAAAATCCCATGGATGGAGGAGCCTGGAAAGCTGTGGTCCATGCGGTCGCTGAGGGTCGGACATGACTGAGTGACTTCACTTTCACTTTTCACTTTTATGCATTGGAGAAGGAAATGGCAACCCACTCCAGTTTTCTTGCCTGGAGAATCCCAGGGATGGGGGAGCCTGGTGGGCTGCTGTCTATGGGGTCACACAGAGTCGGACACAACTGAAGTGGCTTAGCAGCGGCAGCAAGCTACTAACTCAATCTTTCCTTGTCTGTATCCAGTCTGCTGATAAGCCTATCAAAGGCATTTTTTCTTTTTTTTTGCCATGCCACATGGTTAAAGAATCTCAGTTCCCTGACCAGGGATTGAACCTGGCAATGAAAGCCCAGAATCCTAACCACTAGGCCACAGGGAACTCCCAAATGCATCATTTCTGTTACACTGTTTTTGATTTCTTATATCTCTTTCTAGAGTTTCTATCTGTCTGCTTATATTATCCATTTGTTCTTGCATGCTGTAAACTGTTTCTAGCAGACTCATTAGCATATTAGTTATAGCTATTTTTTTAAAAACCTGTGTCATATCTGAGCTTGGTTCTGATGTTGGTTTTGTCTCTTGAGACTGTGGTTTATTTTTTGGTAAGCCGTATCATTTCTTTTTTGTTGAAAGGAAAAAATCATTTCTTTTTTGTTACATTATATGTAACACAGTAGAAACTGAGATAAACAGGCCCTTCATGTGAGGTTTTATGTTAATCTGGCTAGAAGTTGGGCTATGTTTAATGTTTGCTTTAGCTGTAGGTGTCAGAGGTTTTTCAGTTTCCTCTAATATCCTTGTTTTTGTCTCCCTTGTTTTCTTTGAGTTTCCCTAAAAACATTTTAGAGTTTGAGCCTTGCAGGTTCTTCAGCTATAATTCATAGTTATCATGCTGAAGATCTGTTTGTGTGGTAGTAAGGTGCAGGGTATGGGAAAACATTCTGCATCTTGTAATTAAGTCTCAGGCATTTACTGTGCCCATGTATCCAGCCTGTAACCTTCACAAGTATTTCATAGCTTTTATTCTCTTTCTCATAGATGACACAGTAAGACTAGAGGGGCCTGGAGTTCAGTAATTTCCCTTCTCTCACACTAGAGAAGGCTTTGGTTAAGTTGTTTTACTTTCTGGATAGCTCTTTGTTAGGTAGACGCTCTGGATGTATTTCAAGTTGATTCCTTGTCCTATCAATATGCCAGAAACAGAAGACTTATTCTTGGCTCTTTACATTGAGAACCCAGTGGGGTTCCTGGAGGTAAAAGTCATGAAAATGTGGGGGGCCCCTTAGACTGTGGCCCCCAGAAGTTTATTACTCAAACACTAATCTATACTCTGTTTCCTGCAATTTGTCAAAGTTACCACTTCAGTGTTCCTACCAATTTATGGCTCAGTGCTTTCTGCTTCTGATAAGCAGATCTGGGAAGTGATTCTTTGTAATTGCCTGTCTCTCCAGATTTCATGATTGCAGTTTGCTCTCTGACTTCAAATCTCTGATGAATCCAAGAAATTTTTTAGTCTGTTCAGCTGTTCTTCCTGTTATAAGACAGTAGTGATGACTTCTAAGCAGTTTACATGTTGGCACTGAAACCCAAAGTCTCAAACAAAACATTTTTCATTCAACATTGTTTCATCCATGTTGATACCTATAGTTCTGTTTCATTCATTTTTTCTTCCATATCATATTCTATTTTATGAATTCACCATGCTTTATCCATTCTCTTGCTTATGAACATGCATGTTGTTCACAATCAATGCTACTATGAGCATCCTTATAACATCTCCTAATGTGCATGTGTAAAAGTTTCCCTAGGATAGATACCAAGAAGTGGGATTACTGACCTACAGTGTTGAGCATCTTTCATTTTACTGAGTATTGCCACAATGTTCTTGAAAGTGGTTATACTCATTTATATTCACCCAGCAGTATATTAAAGAATTCTTACTGTTCCATACATTCACCAGTACTTGGCATTGTCAGGCCTTTAAATGTATGCCAAATGTAAAAAAAGTATTAAATGATATTAAATAGTATCTCATTGTAGTTTTATTTTGCATTTTTTGATTACTAATGAGACTTTATATGTTAACTGGTCATTTGTATTTTCTCCCCTATGAACTGCCTGTTCATATCTTCTGGCCATTTTTATTGGATTGCTTGTCTCTTTCTTATTGATTTATAGAGAAAGATTTCCTTCAAATATCTCAAAAAGCACAAACCATCAAAAAATACTGATGATTTAATTATGTCAAAATGAAAGACTTCTGCTTAACAAAAGACATCAGAAACAATGTTAAAAATACAAGCTACTCACCTGGTGCAGCAAAGGTTTGTATCTAGAATTCTAAAATAAATTCTATAGGTAATACTAAAACCTAAATAATCAAAATCTATAAATACTATTAAAAACTAAATAAATAATGGGAAAGAAATAGAACAGGCAATTCACAGATGGTTCCTGAAAGGCTAATGAATGTATGAATACATGCATAACTTCATTGGAAATCAGGAACATTGAAATTAAAACCATGAGATACCTTTCGAATATATTAGACTGCCCAAAATAAAAAGTCAAATATTTTAAAGTCTTAGCAAAGATATGAAAGAGATTTCTTAAAGTCTGCTCATGGAGATGAAAATATATGTATCTTATATTACCGTGATTCCACTCCTAGATATATAACCTAGAACAGTGATTCTTAAAATGTCACTCAGACCAGCAGCATCATCAGTATCTCCTGGGAACTTGGAAATGCAAATTCTCAGGTCCTACTCCAGATGTACAGAACAAAAAATTCTAGGGGCAGAATCCAGCAATTTGTGTTTTAACAAGCCTTCCAGAGGATTCTGGTACATGCTAATGTTTGAGAATCACTGCAATAGAGCCATGTTTTTCTGGCCCTTTTGACTGAGATCTATAGGAAGAAATGCATTTTATATTCTGGCCCACACACATATCACACACAAAAGCACAATAAACAAAAGCTTCAAAAAACAATAATTATCCTTACTATTCTATGGAATGCACTTTGATATTTTCTATTTCTTTAAAAATTGCTGCTTGTGACCTACTAATAGTAATCTAAAGTTTGAAAAACTGTCCTAGAGAAACTCCTGTACATGTGCAACAGGAGATGTGTACAATAGTATTTGTTGCAGAACTGTCTATAATGGAAAAAAAAGAAAAGAAAAAATCTTCAGGAGAATGGATAAATGAATTATAGTATCTTTCTACAATGGAATACTACACAGTTCCTTACATCTTTAGAAATAAATTAAAAAAAACATGTATATTGAGTCAAAAAGCAAGTTGTAGAAGGATAGTTTAAAAATAAATAAAATTACATGTTATTTATGAATCTACAGATTTATAGTAAAAGTATAAAACATGCGTGGGAATGATAAATGGCAAACACAGGATGGTGGTTACCACTGGAAAAGAGAAAGGGGAATGGGAGTGGTGAGGGATACATGAAAGTTTCCAGGTGTCTCTGTAAGGCCTTATTTTTAAAAATCAACCAAATATGGAAATTGTTAAGAACTGATAGGGAATTCCCCGGCAATCCAGTGGTTAGGGTTCCGCACTCTCACTGCCAAGGGCCTGGGTTCAATCCTGGTCAGAGAACTAAGATCCCACAGGTCGTGTGGCGCAGCCAAGGGAAAAAAAAAGGCAAGAATTGGTAAAGAGAGTTGGTTAAGTACAAAGGTTCTTGCTATATTATTCTCTGTAACTTTTCATAATTAATAATTTTCATAATAAAAAATAAATAAAAATCCAGCTACCCTTGAACATCAAGAATATATTAGAAATGTAATCACTCAAAGGAAACTGCTTAATAATCCTCGACAACACCTTTTTAAAAATTTAGGGACAGCCAGAAGCTAACATTATTTTTCTGGTTTTGTTTTTTAAATTGAACACAAGTATACACTCCAGGGGCTTGTGTTGACATGATAATGAAATTTTCAATTCTGGATGTAACACATACTATGAATGTGACATAATGATCTGATCAACCAAATGAGGATTATTTACAACTTTTCTTAGATATTCGCCAATTCCTCAAGGCTTAGAGGCCCTGTGCTTTCACTTTGCTGCTAAGCTACCAGCAATTTAAGTCATATGTCATATGAAAGCCAGGTGGAGCATTCTGAAGAGAAAACTCATGTGGTATAGCAAACCCTACTCACAACCAGGCACATGGCTACAAGATATGGTGGGCCTATGAGTTTTTCTTTAGTTGAGGGTTTCTAGTGGGCATGGACTAGAGTCTGATCAAGATTTCTTTAAAATTCTTGTTTTTTAAATAAAATTCTAAGGATAACTTATGACGTTAGAAAACCACAATGAACATAATAGGAAATATGCTACTTATATAGTCAGAGCTACTTATATAGCAGAGAATTAATAGTAAAGGTCAAAGAAAAACACAATCACTGTGCCTATGTCATGATTCTTTGGTATAATCAAAGCTAATACAAAAGTATTACTTTAAGTAGAGATTAATAAAAATGAAAACAACCCATTTTTTTTCTTGGTTTGGCCTATACCTTGTTTGGTTCCCCTGGATTATATGAAGAAAACATAGGAATTTTTCGGATCTCTTCCTCTGACAAACGATTTCTCTGGATCTCATCTTCTGGGACAAATTCTATTGGCTGCGTCAGCTTCTTAGGCCCAGTCCAACACTGCTCAGGTGAATTATCAATAACTTTTGCCACATGGAGACTGGGACCTTTACCCTGTGCTGCCTGTTTTCCCTTGTCCTGGAGTAATGATGGGTTCTCAGCTGTGCCACTATCTCCCACTGATGTAGCTGAGACCAGTGAGTGGGAAGCAAAGGGTTCACCTCTCATTAGTTGGAACTCTTCAAGACGCTTTTTCATTATCATCTCTTGGTAAAAACTTTCCAGCTTGTTCATGGGATCACCTTTGTTCTTCTTTTGGGGTTCATCTGGATCAAGACAAAGAGATACGGAAGTTCTACAAAGCCTACCAAAACAACCTTTGACAAATTAATAAAAATTAAATCTTGAATCTCAGATAATGAAACTCTGCTGGGGCAGGTATTTACAACCTGTGAAAAATGCCAATAATATATAGCTATGTTATTACAGTGCATCTTGGGCAAGCCTGGGACTATGGTGAGGCAAGTGAGGCACCTGGGGTCCAAAATTTGAGGTACTCACTCTCAGGGTCATGCAAGTACATGCATCTAATTGATAAAGGCATCTGAAAAAATGTAACTAGTATGGCATTATCACACTTCACAAAATTAATAATAATTCCTTACCATTATCTACTACTGAATTCATATTCAAATGGCCCTGATTTTCTCAAAGATGTCTTTTTACACTTGGTTCAAGATCTAAACCAGCCATTGGCTGTTATGTCTTTAAAGCTTCATTAAAACACACACACACACACACACACACACACACACACACACACAAAGCTTTCCTTCTTTCTCAGCCCTCAAATCTTTTTTCCCCCAATCCCACTTATTCATTAGAGAAGCCACATCATTTTTCAGAACAAATGAATTTAATTGGTTGTTCCTCATGATATTATTTAACTTGTTCCTCAATTCCCTCTATTTCTTACAAACTGGTAGTCAAATCTAGAGCTATGCTACTATGTGGCCACTAGCCACATGAGTCTATTTAAATTAATATTTTAAATGTTAGTTACTCTGCTAAACTATGAATATCAAATGTTCAACAAGCACATGTGGCTACTAGATATCATTCTGGACAGAATAAAGATCATTTACATTATTGTAAAAAGTTTTATTGGATATTGTTGGTCTAGATTTGAGTTCAATATTTTTAGGCAAGAATCCTCCATATATTATATAGATGTGTATTTCCTATTACATCATATCGTTAGGCACATAATGTTCAGTGGTCCCATTTCTAGTGATGTTAAAATTGATCAGTAGATTCAGGTGCTTTTGGTTTGATCTTTTCATTATGAAGTTTTCCCATTTGCTTTTTAACTAAGGGGTTTGCATCCATTGATGACCATTGCTTAAATCCATTAATTTATTAAGAGTTGTAAAGTGGGGCTCCCCTAATTCTATTATGTATTTTGTACTTACTATTTCTATTATTTCTTCTGTATTAATTATTTGGAATCCTATAATGGACTTATCATCATCAACTATTTGGCTTCGCTACATAAGTTCATATAGGAAAAGTAGGACAAATGCTTGATTTGTTTCCCATTATTTTTCAACTATAAGAGTTTAATGAGTTGGTACTTTAAAAGTGTCCAATGGTGACCAATTATTATATTTTTAGTATAATTGTGAGACATGTATTTTCATATATTTGATGTGTTTCAATTAAATGTAGTCATTCTTTTTAGTGATCAAGTTATTCCACTTAGGATCAGTGCATGCGTGCCAAGTTGCTTCAGTTGTGTCCAACTCTTTACAACCCTATGGAATGTAGCCTGCCAGGCTCCTCTGTCCATGGGGATTCTCCAGGCGAGAATACTGGAGTGGGTTGCCATGCCCTCCTCCAGGAAATCTTCCCCACCTGGGGATTGAACCCATGTCTCCTGAGGATCCTGCATTGCAGGCAGATTCTTTATTGCTTAGCTACTGGGGAAGTCCTAGGATCAGTGATAGTCCCTTAAAATTGGTTCCTATGTTGCTTTCTAGCTTTCTGGCATAGCAAGATACCTTAAGTTCATCTTACCTATTTCCTGACTGAAAACTGAAATATTTCTCTAAGGACCACTGGCTCCTATTAATGTGAAATAGTATTTAGAAACAACAATATGTTGCTAAATCTGTTCATAAATGTTGAGTTGTTGTTGCTTCTAGGCCTTTTTCAGTGAACAAGGTAGGAAAATTTTTATGAAAAATAAACCATAAACTTATACTTGTATTTCTACTTCAAATTAAGATTACAAGATTATTACTCAAGTCCATGATTTTTCACTTGTATCTCTCTCACATGTGCTTAGGATACTGGCTTCTAATGATATTAGCAAAATTATTTATTAGCTTTTTCCTACAACATATAGAATTTTAAAATGTCAATAACAATACTAACATGATTATCAACAATAAAACTACTGAATACAGTTTTAAAATTCTTCACAGTTACTTTTTTCCTTTAAATTATATCCCATTAGGAATATGCAAATATTATTTTAAATCATTTTCTCTGTATGGTTATGATACCAACTTTATTCATAGTTAGGCTAATTTGCTTCAGGCTGTTTATAAATTTTAGGGATTTATTTTTTTCCTTTTTGATTAATTTTTAAAATTATGCAAAACATTTACATGGGTCTAAAATGAAAATGAGGGCTTCCCTCATAGCTCAGTTGGTAAAGAATCTGCCTGCAATGCAGGGGACCCCAGTTTGATTCTTGGGTTGGGAAGAATTGCTGGAGAAGATCGGATAGGCTACCCACTCTAGTATTCTTGGGCTTGCCTTGTGGCTTAGGTGGTAAAGAATTCACCTGCAATGGGGGAGACCTGGGTTCAGTCCCTGGGTTGGGAAGATCCCTTGGAGAAGGGAAAGGCTACCCACTCCAGTATTTTGGCCTGGAGAATTCCATGGGGTCACAAAGAGTCAGACATGACTTAGCAACTTTCACTTTCACTTCACTAAAGTGAAAACTGTATTATACAGTACCTTCAAAGAAGTCTCGCTTTCCATCTCTATAAGCTTCATCCCACTCCTTTCCTTCTCCATAAACAATAATTTTACTAGTTTTGGCTTTATGGTTCCATTGTTTCTTTTTTGAAATATAAGTAAATAGGCACAAACACATAATACATGCACACACACACGTGTGTGTATTTATGTTTTTGTTTAGTTGGTCAGTCATGTCCAACTCTTTTGCGACCCACAGACTGTAGCCCACCAGGCTCCTCTGTCCATGGGATTTCCCAAGTTAGAATACTGGAGTAGGTTGCTATATATATATATATATATATGGAGTAGGTTGCTATATATATATATATATATAAAATTCACTATATCCCCTTCTCCTATATAAAAGGTAACTTACTATAAACACTGTTCTACAACTTACTTCTTTGCACTTAACAATATATCCTGGTAATAATTCCATGTTAATGTATAGAGCTCTTCCCTTTCCTTCTTATAGCTGCATAGTACTTCACTGTGTGGATGTACAAGAGTTTATTCAACTACTCCCCTACTGATGCACGCTGGTGTTGTTTCCAGTCTTTACTGCTACTGTGAATAATGCCCTGACAAACAGCCTGTAGCATATAGGATTTTGTATTTTCTCAGTATGTCTTTAAAATTGATTCTAAGAACCGGCACTGCTGAGATAAAGGGTAAATGTATAGCAAATTTCTCTCTATGTATTTCTAAATTTCACTCTGTAAGAACTGTATTATTCTGTATTTCCACCAGCAAGGTATAAGAATACTTATGAAAGGATTTCTTAAGACCTAAAAAGCAGTAACTATTAAGGAATATATTGACAAATTCAACTACATTAAAATTAAAAGATTCTGTTCATCAAAAATATCCTAAAGAAAAAACTCACAGAATGGGGAAAGATATTTGTTGTACAAATAATTGATAAAGAAGAGAATCATTAGGAAAATGGGCAAAAGACAGAAAAAGGTGCCTTGCAAAAGAGGAAATACATTTGCTAATAAACACAAGGAAAGTGCTCAATATCAGAATTCAGGGAAATACTAATTAAGAAGGGAATACCATATTGGCAAAAAATAAAAAAGAATACCAATACCACATGTCAGTGAAGTTATGGAGCAAATACATTGCTGGTAGGAATGTGCAAATCACTATAACATTATCTACTGACACTGAATATGCTCATAATATGATCCATCAATTCCACTTCTACATATATACCCTAGAAGAATTTGAGCATAGTGCAACAAGGTACAATAATAAGAATATTTAGATCAGTACTATTTATAATAGCCTGAAATGAGTAAAAATATAAATGTCCATCTAAGAAGAATCAATTATAAAACTGTAGCAAGTTTATATAATAAAATTCTATATTACAACAAAAGTCAGCAAAATTTGGCTCAATATCAGAATTCAGGGAAATACTAATTAAGAAGGGAATACCATATTGGCAAAAAATAAAAAAGAATACCAATACCACATGTCAGTGGCAATTTTACAGATTGCAGATTACAGAATCAGTGCAACAGAAAACAGGAGAAAAATCAATGAAACCAAAAGCTGGTTCTTTGAAAAGATTAACAAAATGGCAAATTCTTAGCTAGACAAACCAAGAAAAGATTAACAAAATGGCAAATTCTTAGCTAGACAAACCAAGAAAATAAGGAAGACAAAAATGACTAAAGTCAAGAATTAAAAGGGAGGCATCATTACTGATCCTATACCAATAGAAATAATTAAAAGGGAAAATTATATATAACTTTAGGCCAACAAATGAGAAAGCTTAGATGAATGAACAAATTCCTAGGAAGATATGAATTACCAAAGCAGTCTTAAGAAGAAAAAGAATAGCTGAAAACCTTATAATAAGAGAGCTTGAATTAGTGGTCAACAAACTGCTCACGAAGAAAAGTCCAGATTCAGATGGTTTCACTGGTGAATTCTACCAAATATTTAAGAAATAATATCAATCCTGTACACTTTCAGAAAATAAAGGAGGAGGTAATATTTTCCAACTTATTCATTATGTCATTAGTACACTGAAACCAAAGTTTAAAAAGATACCACAAGCAAAGAAAAATCACAGGCCAATATCTCTCATGAAAATAGACAAAAAATCCACAATAAAATATTAACAAGCCTAATCCAGCAACATATAAAAATGATTATAATGATATACTTGTAAGTGGGTTTATCCCAGGAATGAAAGATTGTTTTTACATATAAAGAGCAGTTAATAAAATGTCATATTAACAGACTAAAACTTTAAACCACATACTCACTATAGTAGGTACAGAAAAAGCAGTAAACGAAATCTAACACACATTCATGATTTTCAAAACACTCTCAAATAACTAGGAATAGAAGGGAACCTCTTCAACTTGCATGGGGTAGGCACCAAAGATATCTGCACCCTGCATCCTGGGATCTTTGAAAATGTCACATGGTAAAAGGGACTCTGCAGATGTGATTGTCACTGATTATGGAGGTGGGCCCTAAATTATAAGGGTCCTTACAAGAAGGAGGAAGAAGGGTCAGAAAAAGCAGGAGATGTAGGATGGGAGTAGAGGTAAGAGTAATGTGAGGAAGGGGCCATGAACCAAGAAATGCAGGTGGATTCCAGAAGCTGAAAAAGGCTCCCCTAGAGAACCCCAGAAGGAATACAGCCCTGTGAACATCTTGATTTTAGGACTTGACCTCTACAACTGTAAGAGAAAAATTCTGTGTTGCTTTAAGCTGTTAAATTTATGGTAATTACTTACAGCATCCATAAGAAAGTAATATATTTCTAAAGGCATGCACAAAAAATCTAGAGGTAAGATCATAGTTAATGGTTAAAAACTGAATGTTTTCCCCCTAAGACTGGGAACAAGGCAAGGATATCTGCTCTCACTATTGCTGAAATAAATTATAGAAAATCAAAATAAAGGAAGACACCTTCCATATTCATGGATTAGAATATTCAATATTGTTAAAGTGGAAATTTCCCCAAAATTGAATTATAGATTCAGTACAGTCTTTATAAAAATTCCAGAAAGCCTTTTTTATTTTTTTGCAGAAAAATTGACAAGCTGCTTCTAAATTTACATGGAAATATAAAGGACCTAGAATAACCAAAGCAATTTTGAGAAAGAGAAATAAAATTGGAGGAATTATACTATCTGATTTTGAAACTTACTATAAAGGTAAGGAGGTTCAGAGTGTAAGGACAGGCATATACACTGGCATATAGATCAAGGAAACCAAACTGAGAGTCTAGAAATAAACACTTATATTTTTGATCAACTGATTTTTCTACAAAAAAATCTTCCCTGATGTCTCAGTCAGTAAATAATCTGCTTGCACTGCAGGAGACCCAGGTTCAATCCCTGGGTCAGGAAGATACCCTGGAGAAGGAAATAGCAACCCACTCCAGTATTCTTGTCTGGGAAATCCCACGGACAGTGGAGCCTGGTGGCTATAGTCCACAGGGTTACAAGAGTTGGACATGACTTAGTGACTAAACCACCATCACCATTTTTCTGCAAAAGTGCAGGGACAATTCAATGGGGAAATAATAATCTTTACAATAAACCTTGCTGAGACAACTGGATATACAAACATAAAATATGAACTTCGATTATCTTAACACAGAAAAATGAACTTAGATAATAAATGTAACTGTAAAGGCTAAAACTATAAATATTCTAGAAGAAAACAGAGGAGAATCTCTTTCTGACCTTGAATTCAGCAAAGATTTCTTAGATACAATACCAAAAGCATAAGTCATAAAAGAACAATAAATTGAACTTCGTTAAAATTTAAAAAATTTGTTCTTCAAAATACATTATTAAGAAAATAAATAGACTGAAAGAAAATATTTGCAAAGCATATATCTTGTAAAAGACTTGCATTCAGAATATACAAAGAACCTTCACCACTCAATACTAAGAAAGCAAACAACCCAATCAAAAACTCGGTAAAAGACCTAAACAGACATTTCTCCAAAGAAGACATAAGAG
>SJYT01000473.1:0-18550 GCA_006410635.1 Cephalophus harveyi
TATATAATGGTCATCTGAGTTAAATTCACCCATTCCAGTCCATTTTAGTTCGCTGATTCCTAGAATGTCAATGTTCACTCTTGCCATCTCCTGTTTGACCACTTCCAATTTGCCTTGATTCATGGACTTAACATTTCAGGTTCCTATTCAATATTACTCTTTACAGCATTGAACCTTGCTTCTATCACCAGTCCCATCTACAACTGGATGTTGTTTTTGCTTTGGCTGCATCCCTTCATTCTTTCTGGAGTTATTTCTCCACTGATCTCCAGTAGCATATTGGGCACCTACTGACCTGGGGAGTTCATCTTTCAGTGTCCTATCTTTTTGCCTTTTCATGCTGTTCATGGATACCACTTCAGTATTCTTGTCTTGAGAACCCCATGAACAGAATGAAAAATTTATAGTATGAATTCATCAGTTTAAAGAACATAAATTAAACATCACTTGCTCTTAGTGGTGTTTTAAAAGTATAGGTCAGTAAAAACGTAGGAGGTGACACGAAGAGTCAAAGGAAGAAGTCATTGAAATAAACGAAAGCTAATATTGAGGTTCCTCCAATGTATAAGCAGGGAGAGAAAAGGGAAAGATGACTTTAAAGTATCTTTAACATTGAACTGCTGCTTTTTCATTACTTTAAAGCATGAGGAAGAAATTTAATTTTGATTCAAAAGAACAGGTGAAATACAAAGTTAGATAAGCCTTGAGTAGAAATGAATGAGAGAAAGGGTATTTTTAAAGATACAAATAATGAGCTTTCTGTTACTTATTTGATGTATCTTTAACCTTAGCAAGAGCTTTTGCAGTTGATGCCATTATCTTATAACCTACTATTATCGATTTTCAGAGAAAACACATTATCTGCAAGAAAACTTTCTGAAAGTCACAAACAAGTATGAAGAACCTAGAGGCAAAAGATTTGTAAAATCTTTAAAAGATAGCCAGAGGCAAAGGAGTGAGCAGGGGGAGCAGATCACCAAAACACTTGTCTGCCTAATAAATGTTCCACAGAACAAAATCTATTCAAAGCATAGCCCAGAAAGCAGCCTCAGCCTTGTGTTGCTACAGACCTCAGCTGTGACCTTGCTAGAGCAAGCCACGGGTCTGCCCCAACTCAGAATTATTCACACACAAACACTCTGCCTGCAGGAAGAGCAAAAAGCACTTTAATAATCAAATCCAGTGACAACATAAATATTTCACCATGTCAACTCAAGGTGCAAGTTGGCTTGTCTTCTAGAATAATTCAGGCGACAGAACATGATTCTGTAAAATAGAAAATGTATTGACCTAATACTGTAATATATATATATATATATATATATATATACACTCTTACTGAAAGATACAAGTTGTTCAAGACCCATTCCTTATTTGAAACTTCAAAGCACTCCTCCAAATAATGGGGTATAATCCTGACTCATTTCTAGCCTCATTTTTAGAAAGCATAAAGTCACCTTCAGATGTACATGTCTCCATATCCATCTATTTCAGATGACATTTTTTTTTTCCTGGTGATTTATAATCTCAAGAGAGACCAGTGAAACACAGCAAATACTGTACAAGAATTTTTTGAGGATAATCCTACACAGTATTTCCTTATCTTTCCCAGTTTAATATTAATAGCAAGACAGCACATCCTACAAAGAGAAATAAGTAGAACAAGGTTTCTCTTGCCCTCCCTCCTTCTCTTCTTTCTGTCCCTCTCTCACACACACACACATATACACACACAATACTCAACTGCCTTGTCCTAACTATTATATTTAATTCAGAATTGTTCCAGGCTAATGGAACAAGACGGCTTCTGTTTGGCCCTTAGTTCCCTTCATTTTGTACCTTTCATTCATATGGGTCTTGGCCCTTTGCTTGCCTAGTGTTCTCAGTTAGACCTATATTATCTCATTAACATTGTTTCTTTTGGAGTTTTCCTGCCTTAATCAAACTTCATTGTTCTGAGCCTCACTGTAATTTGAATTATATGTAATGATGAAAAGAAATCTGAAAAACATGTAGTAAACCGATATTTCATAGTTGATTAACGCTAACTCCATGGGAACAATTTCATTCAAACTAGAGATTTCTGGGACCACAAAACTGTAATCGAAAGGGTGGGATATATGCAACCAGAGGCAATTTTACTCTCTTTAATAGAAGAATTGATCAGTCTGGTCCAATTTCTTATACAGAACTAAGTTTCAGAAGAGAATTTCTAGTCACTGGCTGACTGCTTACAAGTTCTGGCACAATTTGAAAATACGGAAATGTGATACAGGAAATAAATTATGAGACAATTGTTTTGCATTGTTAATTCTTGGTGTTTTTGAAAATATATTTATTAGATGAAAACATGGATAATATTTACAAAATTCTCTAATGTTGCAGCCAGTATAAGATATACTAGCCATGTGTCAACCACTAATAGGTACTTTATCCATTATTTCATCCAATTTTTACTACAACTCTACTGTACTACTGTCCTCGTTTTCCAGGGGAGAAAACCTAGGCTTGCTTGATGAGAGCTAGTAAGTACAGAGCTCAGATGTAAAACACAGGGCTACCTGACTCCATGGCAGGCTCTTTGCCCTTTGTTGCAATGCACCTGCCCCTGCCCCTTGGTCAGGTGCACAGTTCTCTCTGGCTGTTTACCATCCAACCTCACATTAAGGAGGCCGCTTGTTTGAGCACCAGATTAGGTATATGACAATCTAGTTGGTTCCTCAGATAAAATTATCCTCTTGAGGAAAGAACACCTTATTTTCCAAAATTCTAACTCCTTTCTGAAAATGAGTGAACATGGATCACACACTCTCCTGGGGACTGCTTATATGAGCACTGGAGGATAATTTGAGATCATGAACACAGAAGAATACTCAAATATGAAGAGAAAATGAAAAATATTAGGTAATTTTTAAATGTCATGACAAATTTAGTTTTCTTCTACTGTCAAAATAATTTCCCTAATGAATCATTTTCCCCTGGAGAAGGAAATGACAACCCATTCCAGTATTCTTGCCTGGAGAATCCCATGGACAGAGGAGCCTGGCAGGCTACAGATGATGGGGTTGCAAGGGTCAGATATGACTTAGCGACTAAACCACCACCATGAATCATTTCAACCATTTAACTGCTTGACTTTATCTTGCTCAGGTAATAGAGATCTTATATGAAAAATATTACAATACTTAGGTACCTTTTGTTCTGAGACTGGTATTAAAACCCCAGCTGTACAACCCAGGGCTTAAAATCCTTACATTCTTTTCAGAAAGAATTTTTCTTCCTTATGTTAATTTTTTTTTAAAAGGTAGAATCTATAGATTTTGAAGGCAAATTTTTTTATAAATGGAACTCAATTCAAAGTAATGTTTATCTCTGTCTTTAAAGACAAACATGTTGTGAGTGACATTTAATTCCAACACTATGTAAACAGTAGCCATCCTGCAATTACAAATTATTTCCTTCATTACTGCTGATGCCTCAAACCCTAAGAAACACCAGGGAAGACAGACAAAACAAACAAAAATAACCGATTTCCCTCAACCTTTCCTGCTGCATAATTACTTCCTGTGTTTATCTGATATTTGCTAATATTTGCTTTCTTAGGCCTGTTTCTATATGTTTTGCCCTTATAAATGGCCAATGGAAACACTAAATAAGAAAAAAGTTACACCAATTGCTGGCCAATCCTTTCACTGGTTTCATTTAAAAAATAAAATTAAAATTAGAAAGATAATAGTATTCTTTTACCTTTGGTTTATAAGTCATTTGAGACGGAGAATTGAAATGAAGTTAAGTTTTCTAGAAAAGTCCACCTAAATATTTAACTGACCTCCTTTTTGTCTTTATAAGAGGCACTTGTGTTTATCTGTTTTTTATTTTCTTATTTTGCATATATTTATATATACATGTTCATGTTCTTAACCATTTATTCCATAAAAGGCTTTATTTTCCTTCCTTTTTTTGAGTGAATTGATAAATGGTTAGATATAATCACTGACTCAGTGGACATGAATCTGAGCAAACTTCCTGAGATAGTAAAGGACAGGGAAGCCTGGCCTGCTGCAGACCATAGGGTCACAAAGAGGCAGACGTGACTTGGCCACTAGTGCCGTGCAATGCATCTGTGACGTATTTTAGAGTTATGACAATACTTTAACACACTGGTACACTTTCTGTGCTCATTCAGAATGATTAATATAAGTGGAAAAATTAACTCTGAAATGTCTTGTTTTAAAAGCACCCACTTCTCAGAGAGATGGCTCATTGGCCTCCTCCGTGAACTATGGCTTTGGGATATAGAAGCTTATCCACTGGAATCATGCCTTCTCTTCAATAAGGGATTTCTAGAGATAACTGACTAGGTTCAGGTCAAAATGCAGATCCCCCAAAGTTCTGGAGTCGCTGCTTCTCAAAACAGTGCCTAATAATACTTTTACAATGACAAATTAAAGAAGTTAAATTTGTATGTTTTTGCTTGTTTGGGGGTTTTTATTAGAATATAATTGCTTTGCAATGAAGTGAATCAGCTATATGTGTACATGTATCTCCTCCCTCTTGGACCTCGCTTCCAGGCCACCTCTGTCCCTATTTAATGCAGCACTTCTCAGGGTCTGTAAGACAGTAATCATGCACATGCAACTTTCCAAGTACTGTCAGTGAGAAGTAACCAGAGGGTGTTTTCCCCACACGCCCTCATCTGCATCTCTAGACTATTGTTCTTCCTAAGCTAAATCAGGAAACGTTTCACAAAATAATATCTCTTAAAGAACAAGATGGGACAGTGTGCAAAACCTCAGGAACCTCAGGCAGCAGCTGAATGAGCCAGGCAGGAAAGGGAGAGAAGGGGAGGTGAGGCCTCTGGGCATCTTCCCCCTGGGCTTTCTTCAGTACTTGCAGGATAAGTTGGTCCATTAGCAATAAAGATGCTTCTGGAGCTGGCAGCTTCCCTGGTGGCTCAAATGGTAAACAATCTGCTTGCGATGCAGAAGATCTGGATTAGATCCTTGGGTCAGGAAGATCCTCTGGAGAAAGAAATGGCAACCCATTTCAATATTCTTGCCTGGGAAATCCTGGAGACAGAGGAACCTGGCAGGCTATAGTCCTTGAGGTCACAAAGAGTCAGTCAAACACAAGTGAGTAACTTTCAGGTTTTTTTTTCACTTTCTGAATCTGGTAACTTTGGGGCAATGATCAGGAAGGCAACTGGTTAATTCTATTTGTATATTAAGGGGAAAAAACTTTTCTGGCAGTTGCATAAGGTTTTACAGTGCAAATCAGAATTTACAAGCTAATAAGTGGTCAATAAAATTCGGATCAGTTCAGTCACTCAGGCGTGTCTGACTCTGTGCGACCTCATGGACTAGAGCATGCCAGTCTTCACTATCCATCACCAACTCACAGACCTTGCTCAAACTCATGTCCATTGAGTCAGTGATGCCATCCAGCCATCTCATTCTCTGTCATCCCCTTCTCCTCCTGCCTTCAATCTTTCTCAGTGTCAGGGTCTTTTCAAATGAGTCAGCTCTTCACATCAGGTGGCCAAAGTATTGGAGATTCAGCTTCAACAACAGTCCCTCCAATGAACACTCAGGACTGATCTCCTTTAGGATGGACTGGTTGGATCTCCCTGCAGTCCAAGGGACTCTCAAGAGTCTTCTCCAATACCACAGTTCAAAAGCATCAATTCTTTGATGCTCAGCCTTCTTTATGGTCCAGCTTTCACATCCATATGTGACTACTGTGAAAAAGCCACAGCTTTGACTAGATTGACCTTTGTCAGCAAAGTAATGTCTTGGCTTTTTAATATGCTGTCTAGGTCTTTCTTCCAAGGAGCAAGTGTCTTTTAATTTCATGGTTGCAATCACCAACTGCAGTGATTTTGGAGCCCAAGAAAATAAAGTTTATCACTGTTTCCACTGTTTCCCCATCTATGGGCCATGAAGTGATGAGACCAGATGCCATGACCTTAGTTTTTTGAATGTTGAGTTCTAAGCCAACTTTTGCACTCTTCTCTTTCACTTTTCATCAAGAAGCTCTTTAGTTCCTCTTCATTTTCTGCCATAAGGGTGGTGCCATCTGCATATCTGAGTTTATTGATATTTCTCCCAGCAATCTTGTGCTTGTGCTTCATCCAGCCTAGCATTTCACATGATGTACTCTGCGTATACATTAAATAAGCAGAGTGATAATGTGCAGTCTTGACGTACTGTTTTCCCATGGCCCAGAGGGTAAAGCGTCTGCCTGCAATGCAGGAGACCTGGGTTCAATCCCTGGGTCAGGAAGATCCCCTGGAGAAGAAAATAGCAGCCCACTCCAGTACTCTTGCCTGGAAAATCCCATGGACAGAGAAGCCTGGTAGACTACAGTCAATGGGATCGCAAAGAGTCAGACACGACTGAGCAATTTCTTCCCTTGTCTGTTGTTCCATGTCTGGTTCTAACTGTTGCTTCTTGACCGCATAGAGATTAGTAGGAGGCAGGTAAAATGGTCTGGTAATCCCATTCCACTAAGAATTTTCTAGTTTGTTGTGATCCACACAGTCAAAGGCTTCAATGTATTAAATGAAGCAGAAGTAGATGTTTTCCTGGAACTCTCTTGCTTTTGTGATGATCCAGCAGATGTTGGCAATTTGATCTCCCAGAGATCAAGCTTGAACATGTAAATCTAAATCTAGCTTGAACATGTGGAAGTTCTTGGCTCACGTACTGTTGAATTCTAGCATGGAGAAATTTGAGCATTACTTTGCTAGCATGTGAGATGAATGTAACTGTGAGGAGGTAGTTTGAACATTCTTTGGCATTGCCTTTATTTGTGATTGGAACTAAAACCGACCTTTTCCAGTACTGTGGCCACTGCTGAGTTTTCCAAATTTGCTGGCATATTGAGTGCAGCACTTTCACAGCATCATCTTTTAGGGTTTGAAATAGCTCAACTGGAATCCCATCACCCCCACTTGTTTTGTTCATAGGGATGCTTCCTAAGGCCCACTTGACTTCACATCCAGGCTCTCTAGCTCTAGGTGAGTGATCATACCATCATGGTTATCTGGGTCATGAAGATTTTTTTTTTGTATAGTTCCTCTGTGTATTGTTGCCACCTGCAGCCATGAAATTAGAAGACGCTTACTCCTTGGAAGAAAAGTTATGACCAACCTAGATAGTATATTCAAAAGCAGAGACATTACTTTGCTGACTAAGGTCCGTCTAGTCAAGGCTATGGTTTTTCCTGTGGTCATGTATGAATGTGACAGTTGGACTGTGAAGAAGGCTGAGCACTGAAGAATCGATGCTTTTGAACTGTGGTGTTGGAGAAGACTCTTGAGAGTCCCTTGGACTGCAAGGAGATCCAACCAGTCCATTCTGAAGGAGATCAACCCTGGGATTTCTTTGGAAGGAATGATGCTAAAGCTGAAACTTCAGTACTTTGGCCACCTCATGCGAAGAGTTGACTCATTGGAAAACACTCTGACGCTGGGAGGAGGCAGGAGGAGAAGGGGACGACCGAGGATGAGATGGCTGGATGGCATCGCTGACTCGATGGACGTGAGTCTGAGTGAACTCCGAGAGATGGTAATGGACAGGGAGGCCTGGCGTGCTGCGATTCATGGGGTCGCAAAGAGTCGGACACGACCGAGCAACTGGACTGAACTGATTCTTAATATCTTCTGCTTCTGTTAGGTCTATGCCATTTCTGTCCTTTAATATGCCCATCTTTGCATGAAATATCCCCTTGGTATCTCTAATTTTCTTTCCCATTCTATTGTTTTCTTCTTTCTTTGCATTGATCACTGAGGAAGCCTTTCTTATCTCTCCTTGCTATTCTTTGGAACTCTGCATTCAAGTGGGTATATCTTTCCTTTTCTACGTTGCCTTTTGCTTCTCTTCTCTCAGTTATCTGTCAGGCTTCCTCAGATAACCATTTTGCCTTTTTGCACTTTTTCTTCTTGGGGATGGTTTTGATCACTGCCTCCTGTACAGTGTCCTGAACCTCCATCCACAGTTCTTCAGGCACTCTATCAGATCTATTCCCTTGAATCTATTTGTCACTTCCACTGTATAATCATGAGGGATTTGGTTTAGGTCATACCTGAATGGTCTAGTGGATTTCCCTACTTTCTTCCATTTAAGTCTGAATTTTGCAACAAGGAATTCATGATCTGAGCCACAGTCAGCTTCCAGTCTTGTTTTTGCTGATTGTATAGAGTTTTGCCATCTTTGGCTGCAAAGAATATAATCAGTCTGGTTTCAGTATTGACCATCTTATGATGTCCATGTATAGAGTCATCTCTTGTGTTGTTGGAAGAGCGTGTTTGCTATTACGAGTGTGTTCTCTTGGCAAAACTCTGTTAGCCTTTGACCTGGTTCATTTTGTACTCCAAGACCAAACTTGTCTGTTATTTCAGGTTTCTCTTGACTTCCTACTTTTGCATTCCAGTCCCCTATGATGAAAAAGACACCTTTCTTTGCTGTTAGTACTAGAAGGTCTTATATGTCCTCATAGAACCATTCAACTTCAGCTTCTTTGGCATTAGTGGTTGGGGCATAGACTGGGATTACTGTGATATTGTATGGTTTGCCTTGGAAACGAACAGAAATCATTCTGTCGTTTTTGAGATTGTACCCAAGTACTGCATTTTGGACTCTTTTGTTGACTATAAGGGCTACTACATTTGTTCGCAGGGATTCTTGCCCATAGGAGTAGATATACTGGTCAGATATTAAATTCATCCATTCCAGTCCATTTTAGTTTACTGATTCCTAAAATGTTGATGTTCACTCTTGTCATCTCCTGTTTGACCACCTCCAATTTACCTTGATTCATGGACCTAATATTCCAGGTTCTGATGCACTATTGTTCTTTACAGTGTTGGATTTTACTTCCATCACTAGTCACATCCTCAACTGGGCATTGTTTTCACTTTGGCTCAGCCTCTTCATTCTTTCTGGAGGTATTTCTCCATTCTTCTCCAGTAGCATATTGCACACCTACAGATCTGGGGTGTTCAATTTTCAGTGTCATATCTTTTTGCTTTTTCATACTGTTCATGGGGTTCAAGGCAAGAATACTGAAGTGGTTAAAAATAAAATTGAGGGTTGCTATTAGTAAAGAATTTTATTCTTTGGCCACAATATTAGAGAAGAAGACAAATCATGGATAATATTACACTGCATTAATTGCAAAGCAACGTAGACAACAGAAATTACCTTTTCTAGGTACACATGAGTCTACTCTTCAGCACGCCATCACTTTTAAACCTTTGTCTTAAGTGCAATTAGGGGGTGTAGGTATAATCAACAAGTAGAAATTCTGGAAATCCTGGAATTATTGTTGGGAAGGTAACACTAATATCATTACTAATGAACTTAGTCTTCTCAAATTCAAATCACAGATAACAGCTTTCCTTTCTACTAAGCAAATTCCTAGTTTTTACTGCATAGCAGTCAACTGCTTAAATAAAGGTAGTTTTCTACTTTTAAAAAAATAGATGGAAAGGATTCATTTGATCATTTTAATTCAATCTGTTTATTTTAAAAATTGCTGATATTTATCAAATCTCCATTGATATTACAGCTAAATACTTTACATGGTTTATTTAACTTTGAAATTATCTTTGAGAGTAGATATTCATTTTATCCTCATGTAACAAATGGGGAATTTATCATCTGGACTATGTATACTAACCTGGTAGAGAATGGAGCTATGATTAAAATCTGGGTGATTTGACTCCAGGGTCTTCCGCCTTAAACACTGAGACCTATACAACCTATACACAAATGTTCTGCCCTGGCATCATCACCATGACTGAATGATTCAGGTATTATTGGAAAAGTATCAGCTGTTCAGAAATTTGTATCTCACACATGAAAGTAGCTTGTCTTAGGGTCAATACTGAACCAAAATACACAAATTAGCTTGCATGACATATTACAAATTTTCTCTGAATTAGATCCCTTAAATGACAAATGTGTTGTGCTTAGTTGCTCAGTCGTGTCTGACTCTTTGCGACGCCATGGACTGTAGTCCACCAGGCTCCTCTGTCCATGGGGATTCTCTAGGCAAGAATACAACTGAACCAAAATACACAAATTAGCTTGCATGACATATTACAAATTTTCTCTGAATTAGATCCCTTAAATGACAAATGTGTTGTGCTTAGTTGCTCAGTCGTGTCTGACTCTTTGCAACGCCATGGACTGTAGTCCACCAGGCTCCTCTGTCCATGGGGATTCTCTAGGCAAGAATACTGGAATGGGTTGCCATGCCCTCCTCCAGGGGATCTTCCCAACCCAGGGATTGAACCCAGGGTCAGAGGAAGAAGCATGCACAGCAGTATAGGACTGCATATCGTAACCATCGAAGGGCTGTTGGCTTGGTGGGGCAACATAGAAAGGGAGAGAGAGTGCAGAACAGACCAGAGAGGCAGAGACATCAAGTTACAAACAGACTTGTTTTTCTAAGGACAAGAACTTTAGACTTTGGCCTTTTGCAAAGGGAAGTTGTTAGAAGATCTTTAAATAAAGCAATAGGCTGACCCGATTTTCTTTTTAGAACACAAATCATGGCAAGAATGAGTCAGGACTGGAGGGAGAAAAAAGAGATAACAGACTATTGCAAAAAGTTGGGTTATTGAGGACAAGGGGCTGTAAGATGGCAGCACTGTGGGCAGAAGGGCAATAATGGAGCTGTTCACGGACTGGATGTGGACTGTGATGGATCAGCAAGTCAGTCATGATGTCATAACAATCACTATGCTTCTGCACTTGTCCCTCTGATTTGGCAAGGTAAGTAACACTAGAAGGTGACTATGTTCTTGGAAAAGAGGACTTGAAATGTTCATGTAGTTAATAAATGTTTTCTCTGTGTGCCTTCATTTCTGTTGAAGATACAAAAGATCATGAGACATGGTTCAGGTCTTGTATCATATTGCTGTGCTTAGTCACTCAGTCGTGTCCAACTGTCTGTGACCCCATGGATTGTAACCCGCCAGACTCCTCTGTCCGTGGGGATTCTCCAGGCAAGCATACTGGAGTAGGTTGCCATGCCCTCCTCCAGGGGATCTTCTCAACCCAGGGATCGAACCCCAGATCTCCCACATTGCAGGCAGTTTCTTTACCATCTGAGCCAGCAGGAAAGCCCATAAAATGAAAGTCACTCAGTGGTGTCTGACCCTATGAATTGTAGCCCGCCAGGCTCCTCTGTCCACGGAATTCTCCAGGCAAGGATACTGGAGTGGTTAGCCATTCCCTTCTCCAGGAGATCTTCTGTGGGGCCACAAACAGTGTCCAGCTTTTTACGACCCCATGGAATATATAGTACATGGAATTCTCTAGACCAGAATACTGGAGTGGGTAGCCATTGCCTTCTCCAAGGGATCTTCCCAAGCCAGAGATTGAACACAGGTCTTCTGCATTGTGGACAGATTCTTTACCAGCTGAGCCACCAGGGAAGTCCCATATCATTTGTGATGTTTTGGATATATTTGTGGAAGCCTCAGTGCAGCAGATATATGGTACCAACTGCCATGGAAGTAGATAAAAGCACTCATGAGAAACATGGTGAGTGAGAAGGGACAAGGACAAGAAGAGAGACTGTGGAACTATAATGTTCAGTGCCATGTAGGAAATCATGGCAGCAAGGTTGAAGATCAGCCACCATGGAAGAGTGCAATCAGGAGCAACAGGTTCCTAAAACTAAGAGGGTTCCTGCAAAGTGCAAAGGAGCCAAGTCCAGTGGGGTTCAGGACGGATGGTAGTCTGCAAAATCAGTGAGAGTGGCCTCAGGGAATGTGTGGAGTGAGGCCATATCACAAAGGGCACACAAGAAAGAAGAAGTGAAGGACACAAGAGTCAACCATTCAGCTGAACTGCTCTCTGACACTCCTGGGACTTTACATGGAATATTCTGGAAGGGGTGCCATTGCTTTCTTTTTTCTAAGAAACAAACATGCAGAACAAAACCCCCCACACAAATATCCAACCCAAATGAACTCTGAGACTAATAGCTAAGGAAAAATAAAATAAAACCTTCTGCCAATACTGTGTAGCCTAGCCCTAAAGTTATTTTATTATAAGATTATTTTAATAATGCTTTATGAAGGAAGAGATGCACATGATGGGGAGACTACTACAAGCTACAACAAGATGAATTTTTAAAAACAAATTTAGATCCAATATAAATACAAAGCACCAATATGGACCAGATTTCTGATTCTTAAATATATAATGATGTGTCAAGTTACATTACTATATAAATATTCTTTCTTTTAGTGCTATAAGTACTCTCATTTGATCAAAAAGCTCATTAAATAGTATGATGGCTATTTAGGGACACATGGAAGAGTCGTCAAGTCATTAGGATTTCCTAGTAATTTTAGTTTAAACAGACATCTGTGGTATTGTAGTGTATGCCACAGAAATAAGTTTACAAATGACCTGGGCTCCTGCCAGTCTGGGGCTAAATGGATTATTAACGGGGTGAATTCCCAGACAACTGCTCTTTCTTATGGGAAATGCAATGAATAGCATCCTTATTTTGTTCATTCACAGATATCAGTCTAATTTCTCTCCATCCATGCTGATTTTAGCCTCAGTTCAGTTCAGTTCAGTTCAGTCGCTCAGTCGTGTCCGACTCTTTGCGACCCCATGTAGCCTACTGACAAGAAATGAGAGCGGAACTCCTTAATGGAACTGTGCAGTGGAAGGCTTACCACATAGCAATATTTTGGGGGGACACTATAGCAAAGTATAATGTATTTTCAAGAAGGAGTCAAAAAATAGGTTTGAGAACAATAGTCTTCCTTCTTTTTTCTTTCTTTCTTCCTTGAAAATCCAGCCCCAAGCTCTGGAGTGAGAAGAAGACGGGAAAATGTGAGAGCACTGGGGTCAGGATGCCAAGAGGACAGTGGCCAGCAGCCCAGAGAGAGCCTGGCTGGGCTGGGGGTGGGGGTGGGGGGGCAGCCCAGCAACGGCGGGCAGGGGGCAGGGAAGGAGCCACTGGAAAACAGAGCCCACGTGAGTGCTGACCCACCAGGTACAGCCATCCATTCCAAACAGGAGCTGAGCAAGTAGCAAACACACCAAAGACAGGAGAGACATGTTTCCTGCTGCAGAGGAAGGGAGTCACATACATGAAAAAGGGAGAAACTAAAATGGACAATTCAGCTTTGAACTGGAGTCACCAGTATCACTGTGAATGCACCATTTTTGCAGTATATAACTATAGACGTAAAAACATGTAAAAACATGACAGCTGATCGTGGGTGTATATATACAATTCCAGTTCAAGATTTTCTTTCTTGAATATCATTCTCCATTAAAAAAAAAAAAAAAAAAAAAAAACAGGGCTCCATAGCGAAATGGGTGATTCTAGGGCTGAGGCGAGGAAAATACAACAAAGTGTGTCAGTTTTATAGCAATTAGGTTAGAACTTCCATTATTTCAGAAAATGAGATTCGCTTTGGTCATGGGATGGCTCTGCCTACTTCACAAGATAGCCATGTTACAAGGGATTATGTATTGAATATACTTTTTAAATTATTTAAAGCCATATAATTATAAATGAAGGTTAGCATCAATATCTGCACTACTCATAAAACTTAAAATGTTCCCTGAATAGCTGCACAATATCAGGAGGGTGAGACCAGTGGCCTTGCTCCCCAGCGCCTGTGTTCTGACAATGGCCCCAGGGGATGTTAGGTGAGAATATGTGGCAGTTGCTTTCCATGCCATTAAACTCATAAGCCTAAAAATGTTCACAGCATACTCCACTCATACTTATTGACTCTCAAATAAATAAAGCAAGCCATATTCTATTTTGCAAATACACGAGCAATTTAAATCAAGAGTAAACTTATTTTCACAGCAGTTTAGTTTACAATTTTAATGTTCTGTTGTGATGATTCATTTCTCTTCCTCCTCGATTTAAACGTAAAAAAAAAAAAAAAGAACATATATGATTTCAAAGGTTTTAGGTATATGACTGATCCACTCACTTTAGTTCACCAACACAATAAGGCACAGAATTGTATTGTATGGATCATTGACATGGCCGATGATACTGCCTCCTGTGGAGCTATTGTGACCCATCTTGTCGATGGTAGCTTCCTCATTTTAAAAGCAATGCCCTCTATGTGGTCGCTGATCCAGAATGTGTCTCAAAGAACAATAGAGAACTATGGATTGATTCTGACTTTTTTATTCCATTGTGATCATCATAAATGTCTAAAAGTCAACTCATCCTATTAGAATTTCATAGCCTATAATAGATATACATTTTGAAGCAGCTCTGTTTAAACTCATTTTATTCAGTTTTTCCTTAAATGCACATGACAAAACTAAATAGAGAATAGCTGTTATTTAATACATAAGTATTTAATGTGATACTCAGTTCTCCAGGTTAAAAGATCAACAACCACAGCAAGAAAAACAAGCCAGTGTTTCTCAATTTATGTTATCAAATATTAAATCATCTACATTAGTTGGCATGCTAATAATTTTCACTCAGTTTGGAAAATTTGCATCAGTGGTTCACCAAAGCAGCACCAGAGACCTGTTAAAGTTCAAATTCTTGGGGCCCATGCCAAGATGCTGGGGTTTCCCAAGTGGTGCTAGTGGTAAAGAATTTGCCTGCTAAAGCAAGAGACTTGAGTTCGATCTCTGGGTTGGGAAGATGTCCTGGAGTGGGAAATGGCAACCTGCTCCAGTATTCTTGCCTGGAAAATCCCTGAGTAGCCTGAAGCTACTCAGTCCATGGGGTTACAAAGAGTCAGAAATGACTGAAGTGACTAAATACATCCTAAGACGTACTTAAATCAGAAACCCATCAAACTATGTTTTTATAAGGTGCCTAGTGGTTCTGCTGAGCCCTCACTTGCTCTACATGGAGATCAAGTTTAGACTGGTCTGCACTAGCAGGATTTGCTAAAATAGTTGTATCTTTAGTGAAAACATATGGTTGCAAGCACTCTACAATTGTTCTGATGCCAGTCTTTAGAAGTCAGACATTAAATGCATTGCTTAACTAATTTTCAAATTAAAAAAAGAAAATGTTCTCTAGCATTCTTCTTCCCTACGGCAAACAGGATAGTTAGCTTCAACTCACCTCCCTCATTCCACAATGATTATCCAATATCATTTGGCCTGGTTCTACGTGGATATATATAGTTTGCTGATTGGTGGTATTTGGACTGTTAGTGGAAACATCATACTATAAGAATACTGTGCAAATTTAGGTAATAGGGTATTTTTTCTCTG
This sequence comes from Cephalophus harveyi, assembly GCA_006410635.1. Lineage (NCBI taxonomy): Eukaryota > Metazoa > Chordata > Mammalia > Artiodactyla > Bovidae > Cephalophus > Cephalophus harveyi. The sequence goes on from SJYT01000473.1 coordinate 15,252, forward strand.
GGTATCTCCAGCCTGCAACTGTATCCACCTTGCTCATTTCCTGGTATTGTTGTTTAGTAACTAAGTCGCACCTACATCTTTTGTATCCCTATGGGCTGAGGCTTCTCTGTCCATGGGATTTTGCAAGCAAGAATACTGGAGTGCGTTGCCATTTCCTTCCCCAGGGGATCTTCCCGACCCAGGAGTCCAACCTGGGTCTCTTGCATTGGCAGGTGGATTCTTTACCACTGACCCACCAGGGAAGCCTACTCACTTCCTGTATGCTTCTAATTTTCTAGGCTCTCCAATTATGAGATTATGTTAAGCTCTATTTTTTTATCTACAGTTATATGTTTTGGAAGCTTTTATTTCCATTAATTCAAAATTAAGTCACATTCCCTCTGCGTTCTAGAAAGAGACACGCTCATCCAAATTAGTGTTAATTACTGATAAATTTCTACAAATTCAATCAGTTCAGTCGCTCAGTCATGTCCAAATCTTATGTGATCCCATGGACTACAGCACGCCAGGCTTCCTTCTCTGTCCATCATCAACTCCAAGACATTGCTTAAACTCATGCCCATTGAATCAGTGATGCCCTGCGACCATCTCATCCTCTGTTGTCCCCTTCTCCTTCTGCCTTCAATCTTTCCCAGCATCAGGTCTTTTCTAATGAGTCAGTTCTTCACATCATTCAGTTCTGTTCAGTTCAGTAGCTCAGTCGTGTCCAACTCTTTGCAACCTCATGAACTGTAGCACGCCAGCCTTCCCTGTCCATCACCAACTCCCAGAGTTTACCCAAACTCATGTCCATTGAGTCAGTGATGCCATCCAGCCATCTCATTCATTAGCTTCAACTCACCTCCCTCATTCCACAATGATTATCCAATATCATTTGGCCTGGTTCTACGTGGATATATATAGTTTGCTGATTGGTGGTATTTGGACTGTTAGTGGAAACATCATACTATAAGAATACTGTGCAAATTTAGATAATAGGGTATTTTTTCTCTGGGTATCTCCAGCCTGCAACTGTATCCACCTTGCTCATTTCCTGGTATTGTTGTTTAGTAACTAAGTCGCACCTACATCTTTTGTATCCCTATGGGCTGAGGCTTCTCTGTCCATGGGATTTTGCAAGCAAGAATACTGGAGTGCGTTGCCATTTCCTTCCCCAGGGGATCTTCCCGACCCAGGAGTCCAACCTGGGTCTCTTGCATTGGCAGGTGGATTCTTTACCACTGACCCACCAGGGAAGCCTACTCACTTCCTGTATGCTTCTAATTTTCTAGGCTCTCCAATTATGAGATTATGTTAAGCTCTATTTTTTTATCTACAGTTATATGTTTTGGAAGCTTTTATTTCCATTAATTCAAAATTAAGTCACATTCCCTCTGCGTTCTAGAAAGAGACACGCTCATCCAAATTAGTGTTAATTACTGATAAATTTCTACAAATTCAATCAGTTCAGTCGCTCAGTCATGTCCAAATCTTATGTGATCCCATGGACTACAGCACGCCAGACTTCCTTCTCTGTCCATCATCAACTCCAAGACATTGCTTAAACTCATGCCCATTGAATCAGTGATGCCCTGCGACCATCTCATCCTCTGTTGTCCCCTTCTCCTTCTGCCTTCAATCTTTCCCAGCATCAGGTCTTTTCTAATGAGTCAGTTCTTCACATCATTCAGTTCTGTTCAGTTCAGTAGCTCAGTCGTGTCCAACTCTTTGCAACCTCATGAACTGTAGCACGCCAGCCTTCCCTGTCCATCACCAACTCCCAGAGTTTACCCAAACTCATGTCCATTGAGTCAGTGATGCCATCCAGCCATCTCATTCTCTGTCATCCCCTTCTCCTCCTGCCTTCAATCTTTCTCAGTGTCAGGGTCTTTTCAAATGAGTCAGCTCTTCACATCAGGTGGCCAAAGTATTGGAGATTCAGCTTCAACAACAGTCCCTCCAATGAACACTCAGGACTGATCTCCTTTAGGATGGACTGGTTGGATCTCCCTGCAGTCCAAGGGACTCTCAAGAGTCTTCTCCAATGCCACAGTTCAAAAGCATCAACTCTGATGCCCAGCCTTCTTTATGGTCCAACTCTCACATCCATACATGACTACTGGAAAAACCAAACCTTTGACTAGATGGACCTTTGTCGGCAAAGTAATGTCTCTGCTTTTTAATATGTGTCTAGGTTGGTCTTTTAATTTCATGGCTGTGTCTTTTAATTTCATGGCTGCAGTCATCATCTACAGTGGTTTTGGAGCCCAAGAAAATAAAGTTTTTCACTGTTTCCATTGTTTCCCCATCCATTTGCCATGAAGTGATGAGACCAGATGCCATCATCTCAGTTTTTTGAATGTTGAGTTTTAAGCCAACTTTTTCACTCTCTTATTTCACTTTCATCAAGAGGCTCTTTAGTTCCTCCTTGCTTTCTTCCGCAAAGGTGGTGTCATTTGCATACCTGAGGTTATTGTTATTTCTCCTGGCAGTTTTGATTCCAGCTTGTTCTTCATCCAGCCCAGTATTTCGTATGGTGAACTGCGCATAGAAGTTAAATAAGCAGTTTTAATAAGTTAAATATACAGCCTTGACATACTCATTTCTTGGAGTCATACTCCTTGATTTGGAGTCAGTCCGTTGTTCCATGTCCAATTCTAACTGTTGCTTCTTGACCTGCATACAGATTCCTCAGGAGGCTGGTGAGGTGATCTGGTATCCCCATCTTTTTAAGCAATAACATCTATGTTTGCTCACTTGCCATTACTTTAAATCAATACAGTATGAGAATCACAAGTATTGTAAAGACCTTGGAGTGAGATGGCCTCAGCTGTTAACCTCCTGTCGTAACACAGAAGTGACTTAACTCTCATTTAGTAAGTATATATTCCAGGTTTTTATTCTAGAAAAGACAGTAAAATTTAGTAGTCATATGAGGGAAAGAAAATGGCACTCTCCTTGTGATTGGACAATGGTGGTAATAGATATATTCCTAATCTAAAATAATATTCTGGAGTATGGAAAGGTTTATGTTAGCTACACTAAGCAGAATCAGACAGCTAGCTTTAAAAAGAGCCTTTAGAATTGAATAGAAAAACAGTTCTTGAATCATGCTATCTCTCAAAATACCATCACAATAATTGTGAAAATTATAGCTTGTGGTTACCTGCACATTCTATGAGATTTGGCTCACATGCACCATGGTTCTCCTGATGAAAACACCACATCAAATCAGTTCAGTTCAGTTCAGTCGCTCAGTCGTGTCCGACTCTTTGCGACCCCATGAATCGCAGCACGCCAGGCCTCCCTGTTCATCACCA
>SJYT01000491.1:0-66820 GCA_006410635.1 Cephalophus harveyi
TGACTCATTGGAAAAGACTCTGATGCTGGGAGGGATTGGGGGCAGGAGGAGAAGGGGACGACAGAGGATGAGATGGCTGGATGGCATCACTGACTCGATGGACGTGAGTCTGAGTGAACTCCGGGAGTTGGTGATGGACAGGGAGGCCTGACGTGCTGCGATTCATGGGGTTGCAAAGCGTCGGACACGACTGAGCAACTGAACTGAACTGAACTGATGGTGTTAGGAAGTGTTCTAATTTCATTCTTTTACATGTAGCTGTCCAGTTTTCCCAGCACGATTTATTGAAGAGGCTATCTTTGCCCCATTGTATATTCTTGCCTCCTTTGTCAAAAATAAGGTACCCGTAAATGCATGGGTTTATTTCTAGGCTTTCTATCTTATTTCACTAGTCTATATTTCTTTTCGTACCATACTGTCTTGATGACTATAGCTTTGTAGTATAGTCTGAAGTAAGGAAGGTTGATTCCTCCAGCTCCATTCTTCTTTCTCAAGACTGCTTTGGTTACTAAAATTCAGGCTTCTAGGATTTATGGAACTAGCCCAAAGTCACAGTGAAAGTGAAAGTGTTAGTCACTTCGTCTTGTCCGACTCTTGGGGACCCCATGAACTGTAACCCCTCGGGATCCTCTGTTCATGGAATTCTCTAGGCAAAAATACTGGAGTGGGTTGCCATTTTTTAATGGAGGGATTATGCTACTCAGAACTCAGTCTCCAAATAGAGATAGGATTCCCTGATATTGGGTCAGGTGATATGACACAAACTTTGACATCGTCAACAAATAAGGATGTGAGGGTTTTTTTTTAATTTATTTTTTTATTGAAGGATAATTGCTTTACAGAAATTTGTTTTTTTCTGTCAAACTTCAACGTGATTCAGCCATAGGTATACATGTATCTTCTCCCTTTTGAACCTCCCTCCCGTCTCCTTCCCCATCCCACCCCTCTAGGTTGATACAGAGCCTCTGTTTGAGTTTCCTGAGCCATACAGCAAATTCTCTTTGGCTATCTATTTTACATATTGTAATATAAATTTCCATGTTACTGTTTCCATACATCTCACCCTCTCCTCCCCTCTCCCCATGTCCATAAGTCTGTTCTCTGTTTTTATATTACTTTGGAATAGTATGTACAACCAGTGATATGTCATGCTAGTTATTGCTGGGTCTTCTTCATTTTTTCTTTCTCATTAAGAGAAATCAGTATGTGATGGGGGTAGAAATGAGTCCATTGCAGCTGTACTTAACATTTATAGTGCGGTGTCCAAATGTGATAGCATATGCCATTCTCTTGGAAAAGGACTCTAATGAAATCCAGTGGGTCTGTTGGGTGTGTATAGGAGGAAGGGTGGATAAGAAAGCCTGCTGCCATACAGAAGGTCTTCTCCATGCCCTTGGTCCACTGAAACCCTGAGGAAATAGCTGGGCTGTCTCTCTTTTTCCAAGGTTTTTTCTTGAAAACAGGAAAGGAAATATTAGCATAACAATACTTTTAAATATGCTTTGGAAGAAAAAATGGATCCTACTGTTTTTTCAGAATCATCTTAGTTCTAATGTTCAGTTCAGATCTGTTGCTCAGTTGTGTCCGACTCTTTGCGACCCCACGGACTGCAGCACGCCAGGCCTCCCCGTCCATCGCCAACTCCCAGAGTTTACTCAAACTCGTGTCCACTGAGTCAAGTGATGCCATCCAACCATCTCATCTTCTGTCGTCCCCTTTTCTTCCCGCCTTCAGTCTTTTCCAGCTTCAGAGTCTTTTCAAATGAGTCAGTTCTTCACATCAGGTAGCCAAAGTATTGGAGTTTCAGCTTCAGCATCAGTCCTTCCGAAGAATATTCAGGACTGATTTCCTTTAGGATGAACTGGTTGGATCTTCTTGCAGTCCAAGGGATTCTCAAGAGTCTTCTCCAACACCACAGTTCAAAAGTATCAGTTCTTTGGCACTCAGTTTTCTTTATAGTCCAACTCTAAAATCTATACATGAATACTGGAAAGACCATAGCTTTGACTAGATGGACCTTTCTTGGCCAAGTAATGTTTCTGCTTTTTAATATGCTGTCTAGGTTGGTCATAACTTTTCTTCCAAGGAGCAAGCGTCTGTTAATTTCATGGCTGCAGTCACTATCTGCAGTGATTTTGGACCCCAGGAAAATAAAGTCTGTCACTGTTTCCACTGTTTCCCCACCTATTTGCCATGAAGCGATGGAACCAGATGCCATGATCTTAGTTTTCTGAATGTTGAGCTTTAAGCCAACTTTTTCACTCTCCTCTTTCATTTTCATCAAGAGGCTCTTTAGTTCTTTGCTTTCTGCCATAAGGATGGTGTCATCTGCATATCTGGGGTTATTGATATTTCTCCCGGCAATCTTGATTCCAGCTTGTGCTTCATCCAACCCAGTGTTTCTCATGATGTACTCTGCATATATGTTAAATAAGTAGAGTGACAATATATGGCCTTGATGTACTCCTTTCCCTATTTGGAACCAGTCTGTTCCATGTCCAGTTCTAACTGTTGCTTCCTGATCTGCATATAGATTTCTCGGGAGGCAAATCAGGTGGTCTGGTATTCCTATCTCTTTCAGAATTTTCCAGTTTGTTGTGGTCCACACAAGTTCTAATGTATTCCTTTATAATTTTCTTCCAGATAATCACATCTTTTTACACAGTTGCAGTCAGAGTATACATTCACAGTGGGACTCAACACATTACTAAAACTTGTATCAGTAGGCTGTTGATAGAACACACTTCTCACTGCTTGTACTGGCTTTGGTCATGGCAAAACCTAAGATATAATTCCCTGAGAGTACCTAGCTCTATTCCATCCTCTTGCACCCCACACTGTCTTAATTGAAGAAGAACCTCAACTCAATTAGACTACAAGATGTCCCTTGTAAGCCTTCCCAGTCTCACTGATTACAGTTTTTTTTAAAAGGAACATGATGTATTTAGGTAGTAGATAAGGCCAGTTTATGATTATATGGTCCTAAATTTGTATCAAGCAAAGATAAAGAGCTATTCACAATGCAGAGTCTGCACTTCTCCTTTTCTGTAATACTTTGTTCAGTGTTACCAGTGTTTTAGTGAGTTTTTGCAGTTGCTGTCTCTGTTATATAACCTGTACTTATTTTTTTAATCACTGAAACTTTGCTGGTACTTGCCAAATGAGTTCTTCGTAGGAGGCTTTAGGCCTCATATTAAGTGTATGACACTCTTTTGTTTGCTTCCTTGCTGGTTTAGATGATCATGATTTTACCTTTTCACAGATGAGAAGGCTAATTTGGAGAATAAGTTTCCTGGGAAGGATGGTACAGGAGGGCTTTTTCAGGGCAAAACACCTCTGAGGAAGGCTAATCTTCATCAAGATGTCACACCTTTGAGGCCAGGTAAGAAAGAACGTCTTAGAAAAAGCTCCTTGGCAGAATGGTGGAGCAGTATATTAGGAACCGAGGGACCTGGGGAAATTACCTAAATGATATATCCCTTTGTTTTTAATTGGTGAAATGGGCTAATTCATTTATTCATTTCATGGTGAGTTGAAAACTAATGATGTGCTATGTTCTTTTCATTTTTCAAACTTTGAGAAATTAAGCTAACATAGAATTTTATTGCCAGATATATAACTATTTTCTTTTTTGACAGATTTAACGTAACCTAACCCGAGTCTGGCTGGGAAACAAAACAACAGGAGAGAGGAATGTACTGTTTGATAATTATGCAAGAATTCTTTGAGTCTTGTATCTGATTTTAAAAGATGATTGACATTTAACTAATAGTTACTAAATATACAAAATACTGTCTGTTTGATTAGAACAAAAAGTATTCTTTTAAGAGGTCATAAATCCTCAAAAATGATTGTTTTGAAATAGTAGCTGTATTTAGATATAATTCACATGTCATACAATTCACCTGCTTAAGGTGTACATTTCAGTCTTTTTTTCATATGCTCAGGGAATAGTTGTGCAATCACCATAATCAATTTAGAACATTTGAGAATTAATCTTATGGGTTAATCTGAAACTCACCCCAATTGCAGCACTAACTAGAAGGCCAAGTATATTAGAAAGTTGCTGTATTTTCAGTCAGCTTGTTTAGTTTGCAGAGTCTCAGTTGCTAGGCTGACTTTCAAACACAGGTGATATCTTACTGAATTTGGGGTCTGGACAAGTATCCATCTTTCTTGCGTAAGAGGTTATAACCATGTATACATATTTCACTTGAGGTGCTTAGAAGTGTGGAAGATTTTTCTGTTGCTTTGATGGTCTTTGTGCTCTTCTTGAATTGAAAGAGGATGTGATGGTACCTAGTTTGTCTGGACCACTTTCAGTTTGAAATTATTTGTCAGCAGAGAGCCCCAGGGCAGGACGCCTCTGCTTGGCCCATCATGTATCAAAAACCACATACACCGCTTCCACTCTGCATACCCCTCGGTCATAGGGTTTTTGTTCTTTCTTAGTACACATTCTCACCTGTCTCATTAGTGCTATTCTACCCTTAGTCTAACTGAAAAATTCTTATTCATCATTCAGTTTCCAACTTAAATATCTTTTTTTCTCTAATTGATTCCCCTTATTTGTGTTCACAAAGCACTTTTCAGAGCTCTGTTTTTTTTGTTTTTTTTTTGGCCTCGCAGCATGTGGGATCTTAGTTCTCCAACCAGGGATCACACCCACTCCCCCTTGCAGTGGGAGCATGGTCTTCACTATTGGACTATCAGGGAAGTCCCCAGACCTCTATTTTAATTTCAGCTTTTATTGTGTTGCTAATACAAATAATTATGATAAATTTTTCTATATTGATCTTTTATCCTACAACCTTCTAAAGTCACTTACTAGTTTTAGTACCTTTCTTGTAGATTTCATCAGATTTCTACCTTAGTGATTATGTCATCTGCAAATAAGCCTTTTGTTTTTCTTGCACATTGCGGTGCCTAGAGCCTTTAATGTGACGTTGAATAGGAGAGGAGAAGTAGAGATGCTTGTTTTATTCCTGATTTTAGGGGAAAGCGTGCAGGCTTTCACCATTAAGTATAATGTTAACTATAGTCTTTTTTTTTTTTTGGAGGCCTCAGTTCTTATTTTGATTTCAATCTTGATGTAGTTTTTTTCATAGATGTCCTTTATCAGGCTGAGGAATTTCTCTTCTATTCCTATTTTGCTGATAATGTTTATAGTAATATATGCTAAATTTTCTTAGATGCTTTGTCTGCATATATTAGGATGTTTATATGATTTTTTTCCCTTTCTAAAATTTTTAGTTTTTAAATTGCTTAATTATGCTGCTTTTCCAGTTTTAAGCCAATCTTTCTTTTCTGGAATGAACCACAATTGGTCAGGATGGTATTTTTCTTTATGTATATTTTTTAGGTTTAGTTTGTTATATTATTTTGTTTAAAATTTTCTTCATCTGTGTTCATGGGGAATAATCTGTAGTTTTCCTTTCTTGTGATGCGTTTGTTTGATTTTGATAGAGTAAATGTTGGCCTTACTATATAAATATTCCCTTTTCATATCTCTGGAAGAATTTGTGCAAAATTAATATTATGGAATTCAACATTGAAGCCATCTGGCTCTGCAGTTTTCTTTGCAGAGGTTTTTAACTAAAAATTCAATTTCTTTAGCAGGTATAGATTATCTGTTTCTTCTTGAATGAGCTTTGGTAGTTTGTGTTTCAAGTAATTTATCAATGTCATCTAAGTTGTTTAATTTATAGGCAAAAAGTTGTCATAATGTTTCCTTATTATCCTTTTGATACTTATAAATTCTGTAGTGATATCACCTCTCTCATTCTCGATATTAGCAATTTATGTCATCTCTCTCTATTTTTCTAATCAGTGTGGCTAAAGATTTAGCAGTGTTATTAATCTCAAAGAACCAGCTTATCAGAGTTACCAGTCTAACACCTCTCCAGTATTCTTGCCTGGAGAATCCCAATGGAGAGAGGAGCCTGAGGAGCCTACAGCCCATAGGGTCGCAAAGAGTTGAACGCGACTAAAGTGACTTAGCACATCCACGTATGCATGGCTATTATAGTCTTGCTGATTTTCTGTCAACTTGTTCCATCAGTTAGGGAGAGATTTTGAAATTTCAGACTATGATTGTGGATTGTTTATTTCTCCTTAAGTATCTGGTATGAATGCAGATGATATAGTATCCCACTTGACTATGGTTTATGATCCTTTTTTGTTGAGAATTTTTGCATCTATGTTCATCAGTGACATTGACCTTTTTCTGTAGTATCTTTGTCTGGTTTTGATATCAGGGTGATGCTGGCCTCATGGAATGAGTTTGGAAGAGTTCCTTTCTCTGCAGTTTTTTGAAATAGCTTGAGAAAGATAGGTGTTAACTCTTCTAAATGTTTGCTAGAATTTACCTGTGAAGTCATCTGTTTCTGGACTTTTGTTTGTTGGGAGTTTTTTTAAATTAATGATTCAAATTCATTACTAGTAATTGGTTTCTTAATCTTTTCTATTACTTCCTGATTCAGTCTTAGGAGATTGTACATTTCTAGGAATTTTTCCATTTCTTCTAGGTTGTCCATTTTATTGGCATATAGATGTTTGTAGTAATCTCCTGTGATCCTTTGTATTTCTGTGGTTTACTTGCAGCTTCTCCTTTTTCATTTCCGACTTTATTGATTTGGCCTTTCTCTCTTATTAATGAGTCTAGCTAAAATGTTTATCAATTTTATCTTTTCAAAGGACCAGCCCTTAGTTTCATTGATCTTTTCTATTTTTCTTTTAGTCATATTCCATTTATTTCCATTTATTTACTTCTTTCTGTTCTGATCTTTATGATTTTTTTTTTCTTCTCATTCTACTAACTGGGTTTTGTTTGTTCTTTCTCTGGTTGATTTAGGTGTAAGTTTAGGTTGATTGTTTGAGATTTTTCTTGTTTCCTAAGGTAAGCTTGTATTGCTGTAAACTTCTGTCTTAGAACCTTTTGCTGCATCCCATAGGTTTTGGACTGTTGTGTTTTTTCATTTGTCTCCAGGTATCTTTTGATTTCTTTGATTTTTTCAGTGATCCATTGGTTGTTTAGTAGCATATCGGTTAACCTCCATGTGTTGTTGTGTTTTTGCAGTTTTTTTCTTGTGGTTGGCTGCTAGTGTCATAGTGTTGTGGTCAGAAAAGATGCTTAATATGATTTAAGTTTTCTGAAATTTATAGAGGTTTGTATTACGGCGTAGAATGTGATCTGTCCTGGAGAATGTTCCCTGTGCAGTTGAAAATATGTATTTTGCTGCTTTTGGATGAAATGTTCTCTCTATATATATCTGGTCTACTGTGTCCTTTAAGGCCAGTGTTTCCTTACTGAGTTTTCTGCCTGGATAATCTGTCCATTGAGATAAGTGGGGTGTTAAAGTTCTCTGTTGTTGTGTTACTGTCGGTTTCTCCCTTTATGATTGTTAATATTTGCTTTATATGTTTAGGTGGTCCTATGTTGGGTGCATATATATTTACATTTGCTATATCTTCTTTTTGAATCGATTCCTTGATCATATATAATATTCTTTGTCTTTGTAACAGTCTTTGTTTTAAAGTCCATTTTGTCTGATATAATTATTGCTACCCCTGCTTTCCTTTGATTTGTATTTGCATAGAATGCCTTTTACCATCCTCTCACTTCTGTTTGTGTGTGTCTTTAGATCTGAAGTCAGTCTCTTGTAGGCAGCATATATATGGATCTTGTTTTGTATCCATTCAGCTACTTGGTGTCTTTTGATTGGAGCATTTAATCCATTTGCATTTAGACTAATTACTGATATATATCTACTTATTGCCATTTTAATTGTTTGGGTGTTGTTTTTATATATTTGTTTTTGTTCCTTTGTTCTCTTCCCGTATGGTTTGATGGCTGTCTGTAGTGTCATATTTGTATTCTTTTCTCTTTTTTATGTGTCTGTATATCTATTATAGACTTTTTTTGGTTTGTGATTACCATGAGGTTTATATATATGTATCTATATCTCCATGATTATTTTATATTGCTGATCTCATAATTTCAAATGAATTTTGACAGCCCTGAATTTGTACTCTCCTCCCCTTATGATTACTATCTTTAATATATGCTTACTGAAAAGTCAGTGAATAGCCTTATGGGCAGGCTTCCCTGGTAGCTCAGCTAGTAAAGAATCCACATGCACTGCAGGAGACCCTGGTTTGATTCCTGGGTTGGGAAGATCCCCTGGAGAAGGGATAGGCCACCCACTCCAGTATTCTTGGGTTTCTCTGGAGGTTCAGACGGTAAAGAATCCTCCTGCAATGCTGGAGACCTGGGTTCAATCCCTGGGTTAGGAAGATCCCCTGGAAAAGGGAATGGTTACCGTCTCTAGTATTCTTGCCTGGAGAATTCCATGGACAGAGAAGCCTGGTGGGCTACAGTCCATGGGGTTGCAAAGAGCTGGACAAACTGAGCAACTCACACTTTCACTTTCATGATTATTATAAATGCATTTTTAACAGGCAGCATATAGTTCAGTTCAGTCGCTCAGTCGTATCCAACTCTTTGCGACCCCATGAATTGCAGCACGTCAGGCCTCCCTGTCCATCACCAACTCCCGGAGTTCACTCAGACTATCACTTTCATCAGGAGGCTTTTTAGTTCCTCTTCACTTTCTGCCATAAGGGTGGTGTCATCTGCATATCTGAGGTTATATATATAGTTAGGTCTTTTTAAAAATTTAATCATCTGTGTCTTTTAATTGGGTAAGATACTCTATTGAAGCTTTGACATGGCATACTATTTTTTTTTCTATGTCTTTTTCTCCCCTCAAGGAAAAAAGTTCTTTAGGAAATGAGCTAAATAATTGTTCTCTGGAATAAATATGGTGTGAAATGTGTTTCTTGGCCTGACTTTTCTTCCCTGTCATCTGGTTGAAGTGTTCTTTAATCAAGGCTCAATTCATAAGCTGTACTATCAAATGCTATTTTTTCCGTGAAGCCTTTACATGATTATTTCTTTCTCATTATTCTCAGCACTTTTTTTCTGCTTCTGTTTTATGATGTCCATAGTAACATCAGACGGAGAAGGCAATGGCACCCCACTCCAGTACTCTTGCCTGGAAAATCCCATGGATGAAGGAGCCTGGTAGGCTGCAGTCCATGGGGTNCATGATTATTTCTTTCTCATTATTCTCAGCACTTTTTTTCTGCTTCTGTTTTATGATGTCCATAGTAACATCAGACGGAGAAGGCAATGGCACCCCACTCCAGTACTCTTGCCTGGAAAATCCCATGGATGAAGGAGCCTGGTAGGCTGCAGTCCATGGGGTCACTAGGTCAGACACTAGGTCAGACTGAGCGACTTCACTTTCACTTTTCACTTTCATGCATTGGAGAAGGAAATGGCAACCCACTCCAGTGTTCTTGCCTGGAGAATCCCAGGGACGGGGGAGCCTGGTGGGCTGCCGTCTATGGGGTCGCACGGAGTCGGACACAACTGAAGTGACTTAGCAGCAGTAGCAGTAACATCAGAATACTTTGATATCTCCTTCCTCTTCCCACCCCATACACAGTCCCTTTTCTTAGATGCTACATTTTAAAATTCTTATTGTTTTAAATTTAAATGGGGGTTGTATTTATAATGTCTGGTCATATGATTACTACAGAAATATTTACATTATTTTGATTATGTAAATATTACTCAATGCCAGGTCAGTTACTGTGATGCAGCTACATTTCTTCTTGGTTCTTCTTGGTGTTGTTTGTCACAATCCCTTGACAACATAAAGATCATCTTGACATCAGGGTCAGGTAGATTCTTTAAACTTCATCAATTACTTAAAATTTTGTTACATTTGAGCATGCTACATATTGAACAATGATCCTTGGAAGTTACACTGCTTTATTTGAGGGCAGCATTATTTTTCTTAGTTTCTTCTTAGTGTCTTATTTTCTGGGTCTTATGTCCTCTTTCTTGTATTCTTTCATTTGTACTTCATTAGCCAGGAATACGTCCCCGGGGAGCTTCCTAAGATAAGGTGCAGGAAGAGAACTTGGAGTTCTCATATGTCTGAAAATGTCATTGTTCCACCTTCGTTTACTATTGAAAGTTGGATTTAATATAGAATTGCAGTTTAAAAGATTTTTTTCTTGATTTCTCTGAAGGCATTGTTCCATTATCTTTTATCTTTCTTTGTTGCTGATAGGAATTCAGCTTATCTTCTTTTCCTTACTTAGGTGATTTCATTTTTTCACAGAAGCTTTCAGAATTTTTATCTTTTTGAAATGTCATGAGAGGGACTTTCTTGGTGGTCTGATGGCTAAGACTCTGGTCTCAGTGCAGGATGCCCAGGTTTGATCCCTGGTCAGGGAACCAGATTCCACATGTTGTAACTAAGAGTTCATATGCCACAGCTAAAGATCCCACATGCCATGACAAAGGTCAGCAATTCCACATGCTGCAACTAAGACTCAGTGCAGCCAGAAAAATAAATAATAAAACAAAGTGTCACGAGGGGTTTGGGACACTTTTTTCTGAGGTGCCTTAGACCAGTAAATAGGCAGGGCCCTGGATATTTCATTTCTGCTTCAACTAAAGTAGCTTTTATAAATTGGTCTTCTGCATAAGATTTCACTGGGACAAAAGGTTCCACTCCTTAGGAGGATACACACATACATATTTCAGTCTAGAATTCTGTATTAAGTCATATGTATATATAGATATGTATTTCCTTGGGATTTGAGTATAGACTAGTTTTTGTTCTCTTGCAGTTGATAATACTTATAACATACAAGCAGAAAAAGAAAATTTGGTGGAAGAGTCCATTCCCTCAAATGAATGTCCTTCTATGAAAGTAAAAGAAACCACAACAAGAAATAATCCAGCTCAGCCTCAGAGGTAAGAGGTGTTCAAAAGTGGTGGTTATATTAATAATGTTCAGAGAAGGGTTATGTGTCCCATAGTACATTAGACTTTTCATGTTACCTTATTTAATCTTCATAACATTAATGAGTTGTAGGTAATATACTTATTTTATATAGATAAGGGCTCAGAGGTGCTAAAGTTGCTTTTCCAGGGCAGATTTATTTCAGAGACAGGATTCAAACTCTTTATAAGAAACGGCTAGAATTTTTCCAAAGTGACTGTACCATTTTACATTTCCATAAGCAGGATAGTATGAGAGTATCAGTTGCTCCATATCTTGGCCAACACTTGGTATTATCAGTCTTTTTACTGATACTTCATTGTGTTTATAATTTGCATTTTCTTGATGACTAATGATGTTGATCACATTTTCATGTGGTTTCTGGCCATTCATATGTCTACATATATAATTGCTAAAGACCCTGATGCTGGAAAGATTGAGGGCAGGAGGAGAAGAGGACGACAGAGGATGAGATGGTTGACTGATATCACTGACTCAATGCCCATGGGTTTGGGTGGACTCCGGGAGTTGGTGATGGACAGGGAGGTCTGGCGTGCTGTGGTTCATGGGGTTGCAAAGAGTCGGACACGACTGAGCGACTGAACTGAACTGATAATTGCTTTTTAAATCTGCCTTCTTGGAGTCTCCCCTATGCTGAAGATCTTAGTGGTCAGCCAACCAAGTAGAGTTTGTACTCAGGCTTAAATTTTCATCCTCTGTGTGGTTCTCTTAACTTCTGGAGTATTGCCTCTAAATTTCCAGCTGCTTTGCTTCAGACACCTCGAGCTAGTAAGACTTGAGTCGTTCGCTGTTCTTCTATATGCACACTGGGTAATGCACTGAATAAAAAAATCCAGCAAACTCACCAGTCTTACCTAGTGCACTTGTCTTTTAAGGATGGACACCTCAGCAGTTTCTGCTTTCTTCACTGGGCGTGTTTGGTCTCCCCTAAATACACATAGTTAGCATATATAGTAACAGGAAATTTGTGCAGAGTTTCGGCTCAGATTTTGAGTGACACCTTTTTTGTAGCTCTTTTTCCTTCTATGTTTCTAGTTCCTCTACTGGCCTGAATTCTATCTTCTGTTATCTAAAGCCAGTGAGAGTAGAGTTTTCTGCTGCTGGAGCTGCCACATTTGGGGCATGCCCACAGGCAAAAAACTCATAACTCTTAACCTTTGTAGTTACTATTTATGGATAACTATTCCTGTTTTCTGCCTGCTTTTGGTCACTTTCCAGTGCACTCAAATAGTCATAGTTTTGTATATTGTATACATTTTGTAATAATATGCAAGAAGATTTGCATGATAAATGTACTCTACATTATTCCATATTTTTGTTTTCATGAGTCCCTTTAGAGATTAATATGAAAATACTTGCAGATGAAAGATATGAAATTTGGGATTTGCTTCAAAATCTAAGATAGGTAGATGAAAAGAAAGTTGACAGTGTGATTGGCTATAAGTTGGTAATTTTTTTTATATAAGTTGATAATTTTTAAACCTGTTGGTTTTTTATGTTATTCTCCATTTTTAATATGTTTTAAATTCTCTGTGATAAAGATTTTTAAATTAGGTACTCTATGCACTCATAAAAATTTGAATATATACTAATAAATCTTAAGAGAGTGTTGAGAAAAATTAAACAACATCTAAATAAATGACAGGACATACTGCCTTCATGCTTTATTTAGTCTGGCTATGCTGAGTCTTCTTTGCTGTGCGGGCTTTTCTCTGATTGCAGCAAGTACAGGCTGCTCTAGTTGTGGTACAGGCTTCTCTTGTTGCAGAGAATAAGCCCTGGGCTCTAGGCATGTGGGCTTTGGTAGTTGCAGCACGTGGACTCAATAGTTGTGGTTCCTGGGCTCTAGAGCGCAGGCTCAATAGTTGTGGCTCATGAGCCTATTCCCCTGCAGCATGTGGAATCTTTCCAAGTCAGGGATTGAATCCTTGTCTGCTGCATTGACAGGCAGATTCTTTACCACTGAGACACCAGAGAAGCCCCCTTGTTGATGCTTTGAGAGACTCAGTACTATAAATATCAAGTTTCCTTCAGTTCAGTTCAGTTTAGTTCAGTTCATTTGCTCAGTCGTGTCTTACTTTTTGCGACCCCATGAATTGCAGCACGCCAGGCCTCCCTGTCCATCACCAACTCCTGGGGTTCACTCAGACTCACATCAGAGGTCCGTCTAGTCAAGGCTATGGTTTTTCCAGTGGTCATGTACGGATGTTGAGAGTTGGACTGTGAAGAAAGCTGAGTGCCGAAGAATTAATGCTTTTGAACTGTGGTGTTGAAGACTCTTGAGAGTCCCTTACCCAACCTATAGATTCAATGCTATCTCTACAAAAGTCCCAAAGGTTTTAATTTTGGACATTGATAAGTTGATGCTAAAAGTTATACAGAAATGCAAAGGTCCAAGAGTAGTCAAAATACTTTTAAAGTATTTTGTAGATAGCAAGTCATATTATAAAGCTACAATAATTAATGCTTTATATTAATTTGGGTATTGCCCAATGATGAGACCAATGGAGTCATATAGAAGCTTACTCTCTCATATATGGACATATATGGACACAATATATACAAAAGTGGTACTGCATGCCTATGAGGAGAGGATGTTTTTATTTTTCCCCCTTCAGTAAACAATGACTGGACAATGGGTAGCCAAATAAAACAAAAGAGTTGTCACCTATCTCACTCCATACAAAACAGTCAGTACTAGCTGAATTGTAGATCTAAATGTGGAAACACAGCTCAAGTAAGGAAATACAGGAGAATATCTTCATGACCTTGGAATAGGGAAAGATTTAAATAGAATCCACACTGACATGTTTTTTGGGAAGAAGTGCTTTTTGAACTTACTATCTAATCAGATGATACATTAAGAGTGAGAAGCCCCACCCCCCGCACCCCCCAAAAAAGGAGTGAGAAGCCAACCCCTAGATTGGCAGGAGTAACACTTAAAACCTACAACGGGCTCATATTCACAGTATATAAAGAATTCCTACTAATCAGAAAATGATTCACAATGCAATAGAAAACAGCCAAGAGACTTAACTAGTACTTAATGAAAGATGATAACCAAATGGCCAATAAACATGTGAAAAGGTGATCAATTTCCCTGGGAAAAGCAAACTAAAACCACAGTGAGGCTCTATGATTAATATATACCAATTTGTATGACTGAAATTAAGTCATCTGACAATACTAAGTGTTTAGGAGAATGTAGAGCAATATAGACTTATAAATTTGCCAGTGTAAGCATAAATTGGTAAAAGCACCTTGGAAAATAACTTTAGTTAATAAACCAAGGTCCTGTGACTTAGCAATCTTACAACAACAATGTGTAGATCAGGAGACATATGCGAGAATCAACAGTTGATTGGATAAGTGGTATGTTCGCATAATGAATGTTATAGAGCATTGAAAATTCGTGTATTAGAACTCCATGAATAAATGTGGTTGAATCTCACAAACATAATATTGAGACAGAGGGCAAGACAGAAAAAAATGTATAAAGTTTTTGTTTTCTTTTCAAACCAACATACTGTGTTTATGGATTGTATGTTTATATGGTAAAAAAGATAAAGCCAAAGTAGTCATTACTGTAAAAGTCAAGGTAGCACCTGCTGCCAGTGTTTCTTAGTCTAGGTGGTAATTTCATGAGTCTTCACTTTGTAATCATTAACTTAACTTGGTTTTTGTGTACTTTTTGTTATGTGTTACATATTTTAAGAAAACTTGGGGGTCATGACTAAAAGATGAGAAAATAAACACTTTAGTAAATTTCCGGGAGATCTTCTAACTTCAAGTCTGACTAGTTAGCTGTGTAACAGGGTCAAGTCACCTCATCTTTTTTTTTTTTTACTTTTACTCATACCTTTAAAAGGAAGGAGTTGTACCAGTGCCTTTTTACAAAATTAAATCAACTTTATTGAGGTTTGATTTACAAATACCAGTGCACTTAAAGTACCAACATTTCAAAAGCTATCAATAAGACATTAGATTTTGAGTGGAAATAATACCATTTTTGTAGTTTGTACAAATAGCCTTTGTAGTTTGACATATTTTCACATTTCTGCAACATATCTAGTAGATGTATTCATTACAGATAAGTTTTGTCAATTCTTCTACCATAGAAGATCTCTCAGACTCTCTGCTAAGAAGAATTCGGAACAGAAAGAAAAGCAGCATGTAAAAATGAAAGCCAAGAGATGTGGTACTCCTGTAATCATCAATGAATTTCCACCCTCCAAAAAAATGAAAGTGTAAGTAGCCACAGCTTCTGTCAATTGGCATAGATTTTACCCGTTTGCTCCTATGGTAATAGCAAGCAAAATACATGGTGCTTGTTCTTATTTTTGTCAGTTAGGAGTGCGTTTTGTTGAAGGTAATATGGTAGCCAATTTAATTAAAGAAGTTTAAAGAGCAGTGATTTATTTGCTTCATAGAATTCTGAAAGTAGTTTGTTGTTAGCTTTGGTTCGATGACATTTCTGAGTCTTAGTGGGTTTTCCCCCTATACTTGCTGCTCAAGATGGCTCCTCTGTGTTTCTTAGCTTCTTCCTTGTGCTTGTTGCCTCATTATCACAAGATAGCTTCTCTATCTCTAGGTATCATATCCATGTTCAAGAGAAGAAGGGTCTGGCGAAGAAAGGGGTAGCATCCATAGTAGGAAAGTAAAATATTTTCCAGTAATGCTTATATTTATACAGTAGTTGACTGAACTGTCAATTAAATCCCCTCTAGTTGCAGTAGAGATTGTTGAAGCAAGTGTAGTACTTTTACCTTCATATGTTGGCTGCCCCAAACAAAATTAGAGTTCTGTTAATAAGAAGTGAAAGTGAAGTCGCTCAGTTGTGTCTGACTTTTTGCGAACCCGTGGACTGTAGCCTACCAGGCTTCTCTGTCCATGGGATTTTCCAGGCAAGAATACTGGAGTGGGTTGCCATTTAAAGCGACATAAATTTTGGAAAGGAAACTGTCTTGCATTTGTTCATTTGATGATGAGCAGTTGGAATCTCTTCCCACCTTCCTGAACCATCACCAGACAACACTTACCTGACTTCTGTTGGTGTTCTCAAAGTGTGCTTGTTGTAGCTATTGGTATATGTAAACTGATGATACTGTTGGAAGAACTTTGGCTGTTGAAGTATGGCTGTTGTCCTAAAGAATGAGAAAACTTAAGCCATGTGTAGTAGATCTGGGGAGGAGATTGAGATGTTTGTATGCTGTAGGGGATTGAGATATTTTTTGTCCTTTTCAACTCAAGTTCTCACAATAAAAAGAAGTTAGAAGAAGAGGAAGAAAGCAATGCTTGTCAAGATATTTCTGAAAAGAATGAATCTTCCCCAGAAAAAGCCAAGGGCAGACATACTGCGCCTTGTATCCCACCTGTAAGGTATGATACTTTCCTGAATTTCAGCTTTAGAGTCAGAGTAAAATTACAAATGTGTACAACTGCAGTCTGTTTGAAGCACATGGAGCCTGGGAAACTCTAACGGCTGTCACCATGGTAAGGTACGTTGTTTATGTCCTAGTGGGTGCTTGAGTCTTATACATTGAAAAAAAATAAACTATTAAAACAAATGTAAAAGAAATATAAAAGAAAAAAGTTAGTAAAAGTTCTTGTTCAGTCGCTCAGTCATGTCTGACTCTTTGCGACCCTGTGAACTGCAGCTTGCCAGGCTTCCCTGTCCTTCACAGTCTCCTGGAGCTTGCCCAAACTCATGTCTGTTGAATCAGTGATTCCATCCAGCCATCTCATCCTCTGTTGTGTCCTCCTCCTGCCTTCAGATGATACTGTTGGAAGAACCTTGGCTGTTGAAGTATGGCTGTTGTCCTAAAGAATGAGAAAACTTAAGCCATGTGTAGTAGATCTGCCTTCTTGCCCAGCGTCAGGGTCTTTCCTCTGAGTCCTCTCTTCACATCACGTGGCCAGTTACCTAAATTGAACAGTATTTACTTTGTCAAGCTCCATTCTGGACTTCACTCAAGTAAAATACCTTACTTTACAGTCAGTTTTTAAGCAGTCTTTGGATTCTGCTTTATTCACTCACTATGAAACTCTTAATTTCTGTACTGCTACAAAATCTTCACATTTATCCTTCCTTTTGGTTGATGGTTAACATTCTTTATATTAATTATTTCCTGTTAAAAATGCTGTTTCAAATTTTTCACTGTTACAAGGAATCAGTGAACATCTTTATAGAGAGATTCTTTTCTTTGAGTAGTCTCTTCAAGATAAGGAAAGATAAATTACTTGGTCTATGAGTATGATCCTTTTTATGGCTATTTATGGATGTGAGAGTTGGACTGTGAAGAAGGCTGAGCACCGAAGAATTGATGCCTTTGAACTGTGGTGTTGGAGAAGACTCTTGGACTGCAAGGAGATCCAACCAGTCCATTCTGAAGGATATCAACCCTGGGATTTCTTTGGAAGGAATGATGCTAAAGCTGAAACTCCAGTACTTTGGGCACCTCATGCGAAGAGTTGACTCATTGGAAAAGACTTTGATGCTGGGAGGGATTGGGGGCAGGAGAAGAAGGAGATGACCGAGGATGAGATGGCTGGATGGCATCACTGACTCGATGGACGTGAGTCTGAGTGAACTCTGGGAGTTGGTGATGGACAGGGAGGCCTGGCATGCTGCGATTCATGGGGTCGCAAAGAGTCAGACACGACTGAGCGATTGAACTGAACCGATGGCTATTTATATTGTCAGTTTTATTTCTGAAATAAATGTGTGAATTTTTAGTGCCATCAACTTTGAATATTTTTATTTCCTTGTAGTCTCACCTGTATTGAATTTTTTACTTTAAAATTGTTTCAGATTTAATGTTGATGGCATCAAGTTATTTTAATTTTTATTTGTTTGCTAACAGGATTGTATTACTGTTGCTGTAAACATCTTTTCCAGAGTTGTTTCCTTTTTATTTATCTGTAAGTGGTCTTAGTGATGTTTCATTACTAAGAATGACTACTTTATTATTGTTTTTTCTTAAGAATGGCTACTTTAAATTGAACTTAGGCTATGTCAATTACTTCAGAATACAAATTATTGTATTCTGTGAAAACAAGTATTTGTATTACCCATTTACACTGGGGATCACTGAGGTTCATAGAGGTTAAACAGTTTTCTCAAGATCACATAGGAAGGAAATGAAACAACAGGGTTGTGATTTGAACTCTAGTTGGCTCTACTTCTAAGTCTTTTCTCTTTATCATAGTATATATTTTATGTATATTAACCTTTTGCTGTGTTTATTGAAAATATTACTACTGGTTTTTTAGTTTTTCTTGTGGCATGAAAATTAATCATTACACAGTCAAATTTGTGGATATTTGGTAAAATCTTCTGTAGTCTGTTTTAACTTTTTTCCTGAAATTTTTCAATATTTTGGAATAAATTTTGCATCTTTTTTTTCATAGTGTTATCTAAGTTAGTATTGATTTCTTGGAAATACTTTTTGGTTTTGATGGTTATTCTAGCCCAGGTTAAAAATCTAATCTATATAATGCCTTTAGATTTTTTTTTACCACTGAATCTCTTTCTCCTCTCCTCTCTCATCTTCTTTACTTATTTGCCCTTTAGGCAGAAGATTCTAAAAAGTACTGAGGAGCAAGAGTTGGAGAAGAGAGTGAAAATGCAGCAGGAAGTGGTAGAGATGCGGAAAAGGAATGAAGAATTCAAAAAGTTTGCTCTTGCAGGAGCAGGTCAGTTTGGTTCTGATTGAGTCTGATTTATGAGGTAGTGCTTCTCATAACCTTGGTAGTTTTTAAAAGCTTCAAAAGCACAAATGTCTTTCTTGGTCAGTAGTCAGTGTAAAAAGATGTGTTTATTTAGGAGCCTGGACATGGGTGCCATTCATATCCCAATGATCATTCCCTAGAATGTTTTATGTACATTGGTTCTTTCTTAGAGCATGTGGCCATTCCTCTCCATCTCTAACTGTGGAAGTCACACCTATCTTTTTTTTTTTTTTTTTGACACCCATCTTTTGAGGTCTTTTCCATGAGTCCTTACCTCATTTTCCTAAGTAGAATTAATCTCTTCCTCTTTTTTCCTCATTCTTTTTCTTTGTATTAGAAAAAGAAGGAACTAGGATTAAGACAGAAGATAGAGCAGTTGGACAGACCAATTTTTTTTTTCCTATTTTATCCTAGGCAGAGG
This sequence comes from Cephalophus harveyi, assembly GCA_006410635.1. NCBI lineage: Eukaryota > Metazoa > Chordata > Mammalia > Artiodactyla > Bovidae > Cephalophus > Cephalophus harveyi. Next base: position 19,039 of record SJYT01000491.1, read on the forward strand.
AGAAGAAAGTTGAGTGAATCCACTTGTAGTTGGGGAGGAAAGTGTGACTGGGGGAGCTGAAAGGATCAGAGTTCTTTTTTGCTTTAGCATAATTATATTGGTGAAGTCAAAGCTGTAAAGCTCTGCTTACTGGGTTGAAAAGCATCTTTGGAGCTATGGGGTCTCCCTTTTAGAGATGCTTAGTTAGTTAAGTGTGTTTCTAAAGTCATTTCATAGCTTTTCTTGTCAAAAGTATTCCAGTTTCTCTCTGTCTCCAGAGCTATGAACACACCTGGGAGATGGGATTCTTCTCCCCTATGCTCCCTTATTACAGTTGCATCTGACTGAAGGCCCTCAAACTCAACAGTACTAAATGAATAAGGCACATATATTGGTGTCCTTGAGGACTGTTTCAAGTTGGGTTATATGCAGAGAGTAAATAAAGGTAGATCCATGGTAATAGAAATACCAAAAGGAATGAATAAAAAGGGACTTACTGTATGTATGTTCTGTATTATTAGTGTTACCTGTATGTTTTACTGTACTTTTTACTCAGGACAACCTGTGAAGAAATCAGTGAGCCAGGTAACCAAATCAGTTGACTTCCACTTCCGCACAGATGAGCGGATAAAACAGCATCCTAAAAACCAGGAGGAGTATAAGGAAGTGAACTTTACATCGGAACTGCGAAAGCATCCTCCATCTCCTGTAAGTTGACTGACTAAGTTAATATTCTTGTTAGTTATTCAGTGAAGATTCTGGTGTAGTATTTATGGTCACTATTTATAGTAATGTAATTGAGAGAAGCATGTGTTTTTCAGTTCCGATATATCTAAATCCTCACTTTGCTCCCTGTTAGCTGTGTGACAGCTGATGGGGCAAAAAAAAAAAAATCTGTCTCTGGGAAGCATCTTATCAAGTTGCTGTGAAAACTGAATTGAGAATGTACATAAAACACATAGAATTACATGTGGCAGATTGTAGGTAGAGGCTTGTGCTATTAAACATTTGTTTAAAAAAGTCTTGTGTCTGCAAAGTTTTGTGCAAAATATAATGGGTTTATGGGGAAAGTCAAGTTGGGGCAGACCACTCAAATCCTATGCAGTTTTGTTACCAGAGTGCTAATAAAAGCAGTAATAATCCTAAATAAAAAATCTAGCACTAAGAATTTCTACTTGCATTTGCAGTCACTATCATTTTTTTTTAAGTAGGTTAATCTCTTTTTAAAAAGTTAATTAATTTTTGGTTGCACTGGGTCTTTATCATTGTGTGTGGGCTTTATCTAGTTGCGGCAAGCAGGGGTTACTCTTTGTTGCGGTGCATGAGCTGCTCATTGTGGTGGCTTCTCTTGTTGCAGATCACAGGCTCTAGGCATACGGGCTTCAGCAGTACATGAGCTCAGTAGCTGGGGCTCTTGGGCCCTAGTGTGCAGAGGTTTCAGTAGTTGTGGTTGCTCTGCAACGTGTGAAATCTTCCCAGACCAGGGATCAAACTCAGGTTCTCTGCATTGGCAGGAAGACTCTTATCCACTGTACCACCAGGGAAGTCCACCATCATTACTTGTTTAAGTCAGTCCTTTGCAGACTTAAATCCTGGAGTTGTGCTTCTTCCCTTGAGATGTAGGTCCTTGAGTTTTACTTCCAGTCAGAAACTAATTTTATAAAAATTAATGACCCAAGGAGTAGGCTTCTTCATTAGTCAGTTTTGGGGTAGGATATGAGAAGAGAATTTGATTCAAGTAGCTGCCTGAGCTGATCCAGAAGCCCAGTTAAAATTTTTAAATGACTCAGGGTGGGATACCTGTACAGCTTTTTTCCCCTTCTAATTCTAAGAAAACTTACTCTTGATTGCTTCAAAACATGAACATGCTTGGAAAAATCACCTTATGTACAGAATAGACAATTTGTTACGTGCTGGATGCTGTCTCCCCCTTTTTAAAAGATGGAAGTATACAGATTATAACCCATGCTCAAGGACCGACAATTTAAGAATAATCTTGGCTTTCCATGGATTCTTTTCTTTTTGATCCTCTGTGCTGAGCTTGAGGCTTGAGGTGGATCTGAGCTCTTCCATAACATTTCATTTTAGGGAATGAATTCTTTCTTTTCAGGCCCGAGTGACTAAGGGGTGCACCATTGTTATGCCTTTCAACTTGTCACAAGGAAAGAAAAGAACATTTGATGAGACGGCTTCTACATATGTTCCCCTTGCACAGCAGGTCGAAGCATTCCATAAACGAACCCCTACCAGATACCACCTGAGGAACAGGAAGGAAGATATTAGTAAGTTTCTTTCTAGTAGCATACCTGGCTGGAGCCTCCCCTAGAATTTCCTTTGCTTGCATCATAGGTACAAATTTGTCTTTAGTTGAAATCCTAGTTTTTGAACTAAAGCATGGCATATGTTGTATGCAGACAACAAATGTACCCATAGTTGAACATTTCTCAAACCACCTAGCTATCTGTCCACTTACACTCATCAACCACCTTGATCCTCCTGGTCAGTAATTGGCTGAGGGGAATTAAAGTAACATGAGATGTCATGACACATCAAGGTTGTCTTTGCCATGTGTCAAGGTGCACACTTACCTACAGAAAATGAAAGCTTTCTATTCACTCAATGTTGTGTGCTTTTCGTTCATTGGTTCAATAAATGTTGACTGCTACAAAGCAGACACTCTGTGTGATGTAGGCAGTATCAGTCAGTTCAGTCACTCATTCGTGTCCGACTCTTTGCGACCCCATGAATTGCAGCATGCCAGGCCTCCCTGTCCATCACCAACTCCCGGAGTTCACTCAACCTGTACAGCTTTTTTCCCCTTCTAATTCTAAGAAAACTTACTCTTGATTGCTTCAAAACATGAACATGCTTGGAAAAATCACCTTATGTACAGAATAGACAATTTGTTACGTGCTGGATGCTGTCTCCCCCTTTTTAAAAGATGGAAGTATACAGATTATAACCCATGCTCAAGGACCGACAATTTAAGAATAATCTTGGCTTTCCATGGATTCTTTTCTTTTTGATCCTCTGTGCTGAGCTTGAGGCTTGAGGTGGATCTGAGCTCTTCCATAACATTTCATTTTAGGGAATGAATTCTTTCTTTTCAGGCCCGAGTGACTAAGGGGTGCACCATTGTTATGCCTTTCAACTTGTCACAAGGAAAGAAAAGAACATTTGATGAGACGGCTTCTACATATGTTCCCCTTGCACAGCAGGTCGAAGCATTCCATAAACGAACCCCTACCAGATACCACCTGAGGAACAGGAAGGAAGATATTAGTAAGTTTCTTTCTAGTAGCATACCTGGCTGGAGCCTCCCCTAGAATTTCCTTTGCTTGCATCATAGGTACAAATTTGTCTTTAGTTGAAATCCTAGTTTTTGAACTAAAGCAGGGCATATGTTGTATGCAGACAACAAATGTACCCATAGTTGAACATTTCTCAAACCACCTAGCTATCTGTCCACTTACACTCATCAACCACCTTGATCCTCCTGGTCAGTAATTGGCTGAGGGGAATTAAAGTAACATGAGATGTCATGACACATCAAGGTTGTCTTTGCCATGTGTCAAGGTGCACACTTACCTACAGAAAATGAAAGCTTTCTATTCACTCAATGTTGTGTGCTTTTCGTTCATTGGTTCAATAAATGTTGACTGCTACAAAGCAGACACTCTGTGTGATGTAGGCAGTATCAGTCAGTTCAGTCACTCATTCGTGTCCGACTCTTTGCGACCCCATGAATTGCAGCATGCCAGGCCTCCCTGTCCATCACCAACTCCCGGAGTTCACTCAGACTCAACGTCCATCAAGTCAGTGATGCCATCCAGCCATCTCATCCTCTGTTGTCCCCTTCTCCTCCTGCCCCCAATCCCTCCCAGCATCAGAGTCTTTTCCAATGAGTCAACTCTTCACATGAGGTAGGCAGTATAGAAGTGAGCAAAACAGACTTGGTGCTACTCAACATCAAGGTTGTAATTCAGTGAGAGAGATAAACAGGTCATCACAGATTATTGTGAGTGCTGTGAATGTGGAGTGAATTGTAAGAATCAAAGAAAGTGCAAGATAGGGAGAGCAGGTCTATGTGCCGAGAAGTCCAGGCAGGGAAATACAGGAGAGAAAAGAGATAACCAATGGTTAATACCCTGTGCAGGTAGGAGAGGGATACTTAGCACAGGTGGGGTGATTGTTCTTTGAAAGGGGAGCAGAAGAGAGCAACGAGTGCAAATGTTGGTTAGTTTGTAGATTTGGTGGTGAACAGATGAGAGGAAGCTAATCTAACAGTGTCTATCATTGTGAAAATAACTCCTAAAAGAAGTTTGAGGATTGGAGGTGTGGTGTAAACTAGTTGTCAACCGTGCAGGGTAGTATTCTGGATAAAGCAAAATCTGGTTGTTTGACTTTGAAGGTTTCTGAATTTTTCCTGCCTTTGCCTAGGCACTGTTTAGTGCTATTTTAGGTAGCCAGATGAGTTAGTTCCTTTAAGGACAGCATTTCCTAATGTTATCATGTTCTAGTAGCCATTTGTCAAATTTTATATCATGAAAATAATCTTTTGTATTCTAATGGAAATGTAAGTATTAACCATGACTTTCCAAGTATATGTGACTCTGAGAGTCTGGTATTCTTCTCTTAGAATCTTGGACCTAGCAAATAGAAAAATTATTTTCTGCAATTTTTATTTAAAATTTTGGACTATTATAGCTCAATAATAGTTATATGTATACTTGAAGCCTGGCTTATTTCTAAAATAAGTAGATTTGTTTTCCATCTCCAATTGTTATGTGGTAAGGTCTAAATTAGAAAATTCATTCTGGGTATTTATGAAAATTGACAAGGTTGCTTCTGGCCAGGTAGATAGTATTTTCTGTGAATGGTGATGGTGATCTTAATATTGATGCTTTGACATAGCTGTTTGTTTTTTTTTTTTTTTACTTTTTTCATTTGACTTTCTGTGGGAGATAGTCTTGATGTTTTGATATAGATGCTTTTAAGGAGTTCATAATACTGGAAATTGTTACTTGGTCTTTAAAAATGCCTTCTTTTAAATCTTATTTGTCAATAACTTGCAAAATAGCTGGCACTGTCAGTAGAAAAGCAGTGCAGGCCTCTGCAGTGATAAGAAATCCATCAGACACAAATGGATTTTAGATTCAGAAGATGATAGCAGAGTTTACCCACAGGCTACCTTTATCATCACCTCTCAATAGAGAGTGATAGGGGAGAAGGGACTGAATGTTTGTCAGACTGACTGATGTGAGCTGAGCTGAGCTGAGTTGAGTGTGAGGGGCCAGCCACTCTGTGGCTTAGCATCTCTGGGCTGCCTAGCTATGTCAGCACCTACAGGTAAACGGGGTCTTAGCTAGGTGAATGTCTGTGATCTTGGTTTACAGTGCCATTACCCTCCAAATCTGTGGTCAGAATATGCAGAGACCCACAGACTCCTGTGCTGCAAACCAAACATCGTACACGGCCTGTGACCTGCAAGAGTGCAGCGGATCTGGAGGCCGAGGAGCTTGAGAAGCAGCAACAGTAAGTTCCACTGGCAGTATTTGAGGAGGAGTTCCAAAAACCTGCCTGCTTCCTTTCACTTCTGTAAGGGGGACAGTTACTGTTTTTCTTGCCTTGGAAACTATGGTATTTGAGCTACAGACTCCGCCTTGCCTCTGTGATGAAAGGATTGAAAGTGGGAGTAGGGAGCTTTCCTGGAGTGTAAACTGGTAAAAAAAAAAAAATAATAATCAGAGGTTGGGGTGGGAGAATTTATGATTCCAATAAAGAGTGCCCTTTGAGGTTTAGGTAAATCTCACCCTTTTATGGCTGCCCAAGGGATTGTTACAACTGTTACCAGTGGAGAGAACTGGAGTTTAATGTGAGTTAAATCTGGGGGTTGTCTCCTGTGGCCTTCTTTCTCCCTTCTTGTACTTCTTTTGGGAAGGGGGAGTTTCTTTTCTCAAAAGAAGTACAAGAGAAACCCCAGTCTTTAGAATGGTGGGGATGTTAGACTGTCTCGTTTTTTCTTTGCTCTCGAGGTAGGGATAATGGCTATAGAGAGTTGAATTTTTGTTGCACGTGGTGGATAATCTTAATGATTACTTTTTTTCTTTTTTGATTTTGGCCTACTTTGTTGTTTAGTTTTCATTTTATTAAAAAAATCTTTTTTTGTGGTTATCACTTAAACTCTCGCCTTACAGATACAAATTCAAAGCACAGGAACTTGATCCCAGAATTCTTGAAGGTGGGCCCATCTTGCCTAAGAAACCGCCTGTGAAGCCACCTACTCAGCCTGTTGGCTTTGATTTAGAAATTGAGAAAAGGATCCAGGAGCGGGAGTCAAAGAAGAAATTGGAAGAGGAACACTATGAATTTCATTCCAGGCCCTGCCCTACTAAGATCTTGGAAGATGTTGTGGTAAGAGTGGGGAAGCCCTGCGAGCTGGTAGAAGTGTCATGTTCACAACCACATATCCACCCAGTCACACATATTTGGATAATGTGATCAGGACATTGTATTAAGCGCTCTGGGTGAAAAAGAGACTTGGCAGAGGTGGATTTTGCTCTTAGGAAACTTAAAGTCCAGTATGGGATCATAAAGTAGCCAATGGCAGAGCTGGGATATGAATTTAGGTAATGTGGTTCAAAGGTCCATGCTCTTGTATTAAAATAGGAGGTACCTTTTAAAATGAAAGGTTCTTAGGAAAATGTGTGATTATTTTTTAAAAAGCTGTCTACATCCTACCTAAATATCACCAGTATTACCTGAACTTCATTTTTAGAAACACTGATGGAGGAAATTGGTTTGGCAGTTTGTTGTACTTTGGAAATGTGGTGAAGTGGTAAGTGGGGACGGTTGACTAGAGTTCATTAGGAGTTAGTTAAGTGAGATCATAGAGTAGTATTGTACTGGGTAATGTGTTGTTGAGAGTTCTGGATAAACGGATCAGCAAAACACTAGGTGAGTAAGTAAGAACCTACGGAACTGATACAGTGTGCTGTAGAGTAGTCACTGCCAAATCACCTGCCTCTCAGAGTCCTCTGGGATTTTGTTACATAAACAGATGTCTGGGCCCCACCCCTGGAGTTTTGATTGTCTGGTGCAGCATAGATTAGAGAGCCCTGATGAAGACCTTAGTGTCTGACACAGAGTAAGCAGTTGTGCTGTTAGTAGTAATAATTGTTGCATGCTTACATTGTGCAGCGTTTTACATAGATTATCTTTTTGATTTCTCATAACAACTCTTAAGAAATAGGTTCTATTTTTATCCCTACTTTTCAGATTAGCAGAGAGATGCTAAGAGGTGTCTAGTATGCAGAACCAGGATTTGAACCTGTCATCTCCTTAAACACTGTGTTTCTCTACCTCACAATGCTGTTATCATTGTTTATTCTGACAAGTGCAGTTTTGAGTTTGTTTTCGGCTCTTTCCCTGCTGAAATTTCCAGGGACTTCAACTTTTGGATTCTAGAGAAAACAAAGCATAGAAGGAGTCATAGATATATTTATTCCTTCTATTCTCTTCATTTTTTAGAAAAGGGGGCTTTTTTGAAGGAAGAACATGGCTTGCCCATAGGAACATTTTTAAAAGTTGATGGCAGAACTGAAGTTAGGTGTCTTAGCTTTTAGTGCTGGACTCTTAAAGCAAAAGAACATGATGCCTCCAGAGCCTGAGCGCAGCTGTCTGTCTGTGACTGTTGTCCCCATCTGTGTCCCCTCGATGCTGAAGCTCTCTTTCCTATGTCCTTACAGCGTTTCTTGTGCTCTCCCACTTGTTGATAGGTGGCAAGGAGACAACGGGGCTGATGAGAGATGGGCTTGGGCAGCAGTGGGCCTCGAGGCAGGGATGAGAAAAGGGCTCTTGGGGCCGAGGTGGAGTGATGAAAGCCTTGAGCTCCAGGGTGTGAAATGTGAACTTGGTGCCGACATCTAGTGGGGAGTTGGGGCTCCACAGAGGTGGATATGATATCAGTGAGGCCAGTGAGTAATTTTAGCAGTGATATTTTAGGGACTTGGGGACACCAGCAGGCTTAAAAAAATTTTTTTTCATAGTCCCTGAGATAACATTGCTTCATGGTAATTTCCTAATTGCCCTGGGATAGGCCTGATAACTTGTCCCAGGGCACTTGGGGGCATATCTGCCTTAGGGAGACATGCTCACCTCTTAGATCCCATCCCGGGCTGCTTTTCCTACATGTGTCTTTTATCCATCCACGTTGCCCACTTATACCGATTTATCAGCTCTTTAGAAATACCCTCCCTCAGCTTCCTTTCAGAGCTTCCCCATTCCTTCAGCTACATATTCTGTTGGGTTTCTTCAGAGCACTTGTGAAAATCAAAAAATACTTGGTTTGTTACTCTTTCATTGTGTTTTGTTTCCTCCACTAGAATGTGAGCTCCCAGATAGCAAGAACCATGTCTATCTGTTTTGTTCACTCCTGCTTCCCCAACATCTAAGCATAGCATAGGCACTGGGGTATTGAACAACTGTGTGAGAGACAATACAAGCTGAAATCCGTCAACCTGTGTTAGACACTGGGAATTCGAATGAAATCAGACACAGCCTTCATCCTCAAAGCTTTCACAGTCTAGAAGAGCAGACTGGCATGTAGACAAATAAGGACAGTAATACTAATCAACATATGTTCCCTGAACAATTACTACTTCTTATAGGTGCTTTAGAGGAATGCAAATGGCAGTATCTCTACCCTCAAGGAGCTTATAACTAAAAACAATTTAAAACAGTAAAACAAGAAGCTTTCTCTGTTTCTAGAAACCTAGTTTCTTTATCTCTATTTCTGAAAGAGCCCCCTATTGGCTTTGATTGCAGTGGAGATGGGATATGGATAAATAGTTGCTGCAAAATTGATTTTCATAAATCACTGTTCCTTCCCCCCCAAGTAATATGAGGATTGATCCCACTCAAAGAAATATCTCTTTCCTGGCTTACTTGTTAGAGATTTCTTTTAAAATGCACATCTCTCTGCTGGGAGGATGCAGACAGAGGGGAAAAGTGGGAAATGAGGAATTATTTTAGAACTAAATGAGTTCTCAGATATTTATTTCAATTATTTTTATTAAAAGAATAAAAACCAAGGACATGTTATACAGATTGGAATGAAAGCTGGGCTAGAAAAGACCTCTGACCTCTTGTTCAGTGTTCTTTCCATTTCCACCTGTCCTGGCTGTGTTCAAGCTCCAGGCCAGTGTCCACCTGTCCAGGATGTAGAACAAGAGATTTTTGTTGTTTTCTGGTAAGCATTAGATGAAAACCCATTTCATACATTTTTGCCAGTCTGGTTATAAGTTCTGTATTAAATTTTACTATATTAGTGATTCTGATTTTCTTTGGAAAGTGTGTGACAACTTTTCACAGCAGATTGAAGCTCCCCTTTACAGTAGTCAGCTTGAGAGAGTATGTATTCTTTCCAAAGATTGATAGTGTACAAAACATTTTGGAAAAGTCACTTGTCTTAGATGTTGTGGCAGTTTTTTGTATCTCTTCAACAATACCAGGTCTTGATACTTTAAAGATTAATTAGCTTTTAGGAGTTGGTCTAAAGTCATTCAGAACTAAAACTTCAGAGTAGTCCAAAGTAATAAAGCTGGAAACAATATTGCTTAATTAAAACTAATTAAAGTTAATTAAAACTAATTAACTAAAGAGTGAACAACTGCCTTGCATGGCCCTAAAACTGGCTTTGAAGGCCACTCCAAGAAAGACATTGCAAACATGTTTAGAGCAGTTGCAGCATTGTTGGGATTAAGAAGTCTCCCAAGGTATAAATTAGAGTCCAAGAGTCTTGAAGGTATAAATTCTGTTATTCATGCTTACAGTATTCATTCAACAAACATTTATTGAATGCCTTATACTTGCCAAGATCTGTGTTAGGTATTGATGGAATAAATAGTCCCTACTCTCAAAGCACTCATAGCAGGAGGAGATGAATATCTTAAATCAACAAGGGCAATGAAGGGTTTTTTGTTTTTTTGTTTTAATAAATGTATTTATTGTTGCTGTGCACAGGCTTTCTCTAGTTGATGTGAGTGGGGGCTCTTCTCTAGCGGTGCATGGGCTCTGGGGAGCTCCAGTTCATCACTAGTTGTGGCCTATAGGCTTAGTTACCCAGTGGCATGTGGGATCATCCCAGACCAGGGATCAAACCTGTGTCCCCTGCATTGGCAGGTGGATTCTCAACCACTGGATGACCAGGGAAGTCCTGCAATGAAGTTTTTGTATGTGTCATGATAAACTGTGTACAAGGGAGAGTGGGGTCAGTAGGTTCAGGGAGTGATCTACTGATGGGTTTTATAAAAGAGGAGATGCTTTAGTGGAGGCTTGAAAAGAAAGATTAGATACTTCCCAGCAGCTGGAGCATTTCAGAGAGAGCATAGGCAAAGGTATTGAGATGAGAACCAGTGTTAAATTTTGGCAGTTGCCAGTAGTTCATTGTGGCTGGAAGGTGATGTCTAAAGAGGGACAGGAGACATGCCTGGAGAGTCAGGCAGGGTACCAAATTATGAAGCACCTTGTCCTTCATGCTAAGGAATATGTTATACTGTTCTAAGTAGACATTAGGAGCCATTAAAGAATTTTAAATCAGGAAGTAACATGATCAGATCTTTTGACTGTATAAGAAGATGGACTCGCAGAATGAGATGAGAAGCTGAAAGTTGTTAGTGGGCTAGTGGAACGGTACAGGCACTAGATAGTATGGCCTATGGCATAACAGTGACGAGTTAGAGAAGTGGAATAGAGAGCTGATGGGGGAAGCATATGGATGTGGGTGTAACAAATAAGGAGTTACTGAGGATGTCTTTAAGATATTTAAAAAATTGATCTGGTCATACACTTTATGATGAATAACAGCCCTAGAGATTGCCAGATTCATGATAGAGGGTAAACTCTAGCAGAGTTAGAAAATACTTATGGAACAGCTTTCTAAAATATATTAGTTTGAATTACATGCATAGTATGATACACATAATTCAGTCAGAAGGATTTGAAATGTTGGCAGTGTTTTGGAATCACAAAGCAGGAAAATCTTCGAAGGAGTTGAATGTGTAAGAATTAAGGAATATGGAGATTAAATGCCTCTTTTAATCTGCTCCCAAAAAGATGTGAGAGTTGATAGTTTGGTGTTCTTTTTGAATTTTATTTTCTATGCTTAGATTAATTATATATATTTTTTGTTTTATTTTTAGTGTATATGCAGGTATCTTTAGATTTGACTTATTAAAATTTTTTTTGGAGTATAGTTGATTTACAGTGTGTTAGTTTCAGATGTACAGCAAAGTGATTCTGTTATATACATACACATATAGTCATTTTTTTTCAGATTCTTTCCCCATATAGGTTATTTTAGAATATTGAATAGAGTTCTCTGTGCTATATAGTAGGTCCTTGTTGATTTTCTGTTTTGTATATAGTAGTGTGTGTGCTAATCCCAAGCTCCTACTTTATCCCTGCCTACTCCCCATGCCCCTATTTCCCCTTTGGTAACCATAAGTTTATTTTTGAGATCTGTGAGTCTGTTTCTGTTTGTGAATAAGTTCATTTATATTATTTTAAAATTTTTGATTCCATATATGAGAGATACATATATTTGTCTTTCTACATGTACATTTTAGAAACACAAAATATTTTTTGTTTCAGCCACTTGTCCCTCCTCTCTCAATATTATGAATACTGTTCTGTGTCAGTAATAAAGATTTATTTTATTCTTTTTGATGACTGTATAATATTCTATTGTGTGGATATACACCACAGTTTAAGAAAGGATTTAACCAGTTGTTTTTATTCTTTTTAAAAATATTATATTGAAATATACCTAAAAACTAAACTAGAGATCAAATATTAGGGTGTAATATTGGGTGAAAGAGTATGACCATTTAAAGGTTTAATAGCTAATTCCTAAAGATTGTACCAGCTTGTGTCCTATACCTCACCCAACTGTATGTGACTGCCCACTTCTTGTCACATGCCAACCAACATTGGTATTAATTAGTCTTTAAGGTGTATTACTCAGTCTTTTAGATGAAAAATGCCTGATTATAGTTTCTAAAATTCTTGAGATTAAGGCTCTGTGAATCTTTGTTAACTTCTTGCTCTTTGTCCAGTTATTTGACAAAAGGAAATTAAGCTAGACCTTGCCCAGTGCTTTTTTTTCATTCACCTTTTGAGGGTAACATTTTAAAATATAAGTTCTTTAGAAAGATGGCAGTGATGACCCTGTATGTGAGACAGGAAAAGAGACACAAATGTATAGAAAGGACTTTTGGACTCTGTGGGAGAGGGAGAGAGTGGGATGATTTGGGAGAATGGCATTGAAACGTGTATACTATCATGTAAGAACGAAGCACAAGCCTATGTTCAATACAGGATACAGGATGCTTGGGGCTGGTGCACGGGGATGATCCAGAGAGATGATGTGGGGTGGGAGGTGGGAGGGGGATTAGGGATTGGGAGCTAATATACACCCATGGTGGATTCATGTCAATGTATTGCAAAACCAATACGGTATTGTAAAGTAAAATAAAGTAAAAATAAAATTAAAAAAAATAAAATAAAATATAAGTTCTTATTGTAGAGCTGTATGTGAAATAGGTTTAGGAGAATGGGCCATATTCTGTCCCTAGTTAACATTTGGAAATCCTTTTTGATTTTGTTTTTAAGGGAGTGGGGTATAAAAGGAGAGAAGCAATAAAATATTGACATTAGTTTATTTTGTGGTGTTTTTCAAAAATACCAAAAAATATTTTGATGAGTTTTATTTTTTATTGAATATACAACTCAAACTATGTTTTTTGCTGATCTTCTGTCATGTTAATCCACCTTTGGAGTACTAATACATACCAGTGTTAGGTGGATAAATAACAACTAGCCTTTTTTGATTTCTGATACATGAACTTCTAAGAAAGGTATTAATTTCATTACATAACCTAGTTGAGATTGTTCTGGGATATCTAATTGAGTTGCTTACTCCCTTCAGGGTGTTCCTGAAAAGAAAGAGCTTCCAATCACTGTTCCAAAGTCACCAGCCTTTGCTCTGAAGAACAGAATCAGAATGCCCACCAAAGAAGATGAGGTAATTCCCTAGGATGGGATCTCTACTCTTTCTGCATAATCAATTTAAGCATTGCGTGTATGCCAAGTCACTTCAGTTGTATCTGACTCTGTGATCCTGTGGACTGTAGCCCACTAGGCTCCTCTGTTCATGGGTCTCCAGGCAAGAATACTGGAGAGGGGTGCCATGTCCTTCTCCAAATCGAAGTGTTACTCTTTCTTAAACATAGAGGAATTCAAAGGCAGTCATTCTTGCCTGAAGTTGTCTTAACAATGGGTATGAATGATTGATCATCTATTTTTGCTCTTCCAAGAACAAAGTAGTAAGTGTATGAGGCTCTTTGCCAACAAAGGTCCGTCTAGTCAAAGCTATGGTTTTTCCAGTAGTCATATATGGATGTGAGAGTTGGACCATAAAGAAAGCTGAGTGCCGAAGAATTGATGCTTTAGAATTATGGTGCTGGAGAAGACTCTTAAAAGTCCCTTAGATAGCAAGGAGTTCAAGCCAGTCAGTCCTAAAGGAAATCAACCCTGAATGTTCATTGGAAGGACTGATGCTGAAGTGGAAACTCTGATACTTTGGCCATCTGATACAAAGAGCTGATACATTGGACAAGACCCTGATGCTGGGAGATTGAGGGCAGGAGGAGAAGGGGGCAACAGAGGATGATATGGTTTGATGGCATCACCAACTCAATGGACATGAATCTTAGCAAACTCTGGGGCACAGTGAAGGACAGGGAAGCCTGGTGTGCTGCAGTCCATGGGATCTCAAAGAGTTGGACATGACTTAGCAACTGAATGACAATGATGAGTCATTTTGGCTTTCAGTGGTAACTGGTTGTAACGAGTTATGTTTGTTTCCATTGGATTGAAAAATCAGTCTTTTTTTAAGACCTATACTCTATTTTGCCTGAGCTATTGTCATCATTCAGTGAAGGATTTTTAAAATTCACACTAAGTAGTTACATCTGCCCTGTCCTATCTCCATTGACCTAAGGGTTTAAGAGGTGACTATGTGGTGATGGTTCATGAAGTTGGAATATATAAACTGTCATTGATCAGGCTAGTTTCTTGTTACATCTCCCTTTTTATCTATAAATATCCAGAGTTAGGGTAATTTTATAGCATATCTCAAGCATAAACCTTTTTATAGATTCATTTGAAACTAGAATACACAGTAATCTTATGTTACCAGCTTGAACCCAGTCAACTTACTTGGTCCTATTCTGGGTTTGGCAATTGGAAATAACTCCCGGTCACATGTTTTAGTGGAGTCTGGAGGCTGGGTCAAAAAAGAGGCCAAGGTATATGCTTGGTTAGTACTTCTCTTCTGTTCTTCATTTTACTCACAGTTTGAGCTCATTTAGTTTTTCCAACTTTCCTGTGAAAAATTTTAGATCCTTTAAAAGTAATTGTGTTAGTTTGTCAAATGCTTTCACATTGATCTTACACCTGTGAGTTAATAAATGACTTAGTAGGTTGGTGAGTTGGTAGGTATCCCTCTTTGATAGAAAAGGAAGCTAAGACACCTGAGAGGTTGAGTGACATGCTTTAATGACTTCTTTCATATATTGTCTTCTGACTTCACATTCAGAGGAGGTGAAAGAGTGAGAAATCTTGTCTCTAAACTGCAATTTTTTTCCCTTAGGAAGAGGAGGAGCCAGTAGTGATAAGAGCTCAACCTGTGCCATATTTTGGAATGCCTTTTAAGCCCCAGATCCCGGTGGGGAGAACTGTGGAAGTATGCCCTTTTTCTTTTGATTCCCGGGACAAAGAACGTCAGTTACAGAAAGAGAAGAAAATAAAAGAACTCCAGAAAGGAGAGGTAGGTGTTCCATTTCTCTAAGTAGCATAATATTAATACTAGTCTTTAATCCCTCAAAGGTAATCTTTTATCTTGCACTTTTAAAAAAGTATGTTTATTTGGCTGCATCGGGTCTTAGTTGCACCTTGCAGGATCCTCATCGCAGCACATGGACTCTCTAGTTGTGGTTCATGGGCCCCAGAGCATGTGGGCTCTCTCGTTGCCCCGTGACATGTTAGTTCCCTGTGTTTCCTGCATTGGAAGGCAGTTCTTAACCACTGGACCACCAGGGAAGTTCCTTATGTTGCACTTTTAACTGTATAATCACTAACTTACTTTGATCCCTCTAAGAACCTTATGAAGTATAAATAGGGCAAGTAATTTAAATAACATTCTGGAAGTTAAGTGACTTGCCCAGGATCATGCTGGTAGTTATTGGCAAAATTGGGAGGAAAACCTCGATTTCCTTTTGAGCTTGTTAGTTTTCTGTACTGTGCTGGTTTGAAAAACTTGCCTTTCATTTTTTTCAGATTCATCCAAATATTCTGGAGCAGCTGTGGCTTTCTGACTAGAAAGGCCTTATCTTAAATCTTATATTTTCTTTTCTATTAGGTGCCCAAGTTCAAGGCACATCCTTTGCCTCACTTTGACACCATTAACCTGCCAGAAAAGAAGGTGAAGAATACCACCCAGGTTGAGCCATTCTGCTTGGAGACCGACAGAAGAGGTGCCCTGAAGGCACAGACTTGGAAGCACCAGGTGGGGATGGGGAGAGCAGTTAAAATGTGAATTGCTTGACTGTTGGTTGTAATGTTACAGTAGGTAGACCTGCTACACCAGGCTTCATCTGGGAACTAACATACCAGATTGTTTTAGGGACTCTTACTATAGTCAGGGGTCAGAAAACTTTTTCTATAAAATACCTTATATTAAGTATTATAGATTGTATAGGTTACATATGGTCTCTGTCACATGTTGTGTGTTTCAACTCTTTAAAAATATAAAGACCATCTTTATCCTAAGGGCTGTACAAAAAGACATTGCAAGCTGGATTTGATCTGTAAGCTTAAGTTTGTAAGTGATCATCTGGAGAATGTGAGAGCTGATAGACTCTTTGTGATAGGAGATTCTTAAAGATCTCATCTATTTCATCTACTAGACTTGCTCATTAAATATTCACTTTTTTCTATTGGTGCTTTGATAAGAAACTGTGATAAAAATAGATTCTCAATAGAGTATGTTTTCTCAACATAGTGTGCTATTTGGTCTTTATAGATGATCGGTGATTTAAAACAGTTAATCGGTTGTTGGCTGGTTTAGTTGGGATCTAATTCTGCCTTGTCTGGAAAAAAATCTCCTGAATCCCTAAGTTTGTCAGTATTAATATTATCTCTTATTTTGGAGTCTGTCCAAAAGGGACTCTGGCTTGATCTTTGTAGAAAGTCACCCCTGTTGAAGCCCAAGAGATATGATTGATTAAGTTACTAAGTCTAGGCCCCTTGTTGGCACTGTTCTCTAGGAGAACTTAGGGCTGTTGCTTTGAAAGCAATCATGACATAGAATATGGGGGGTATTTTCCATAATAAAAAGATTTTTTAAGTTTTTCAGATGTATATAAAAGAAAGAATAGTATAATGAACTTCCATGAACCTGTCACCGTGTTTTCTAGTGCTCAAAACATGGAAAATCTTACTTTAACTTTCTACCTACTCATCTCTATACTGGCTATTTCTGCCTACACAAGATTATTTTGAAGCAAATCCTAGGTGCCATCTCATTTTATCCAAAAATACTTCAGTGTGTAACTTTAAAATGCAAGGATTAAAAAAAATTTCATAACTCCAGTGCTATTATCACACTTAAAAAGATTAACAGTAATTTCTTAATAGTGACAAATAGCATTCATATATTCCCTATCTCTCATTTTTAAAACAGTTGAATTGTTCAAATCAGGATTGAGAAAAGGTTCTTATTTTATATTTGTTTGATAAATCTCTAAATCACCTTTCATCTATAGGCTGCTCTATGTACATTTTGTACATTGAATAAATGGGATTGTTTGTCCTATCTAGGTTTTACAATCTGGATTTTGGTCATTGTGTTCCCATGGTATTGATTAGTAATCATCTGCTGTCTTTATAGATAACAATTCAGAAACATTCAAACTTGAGTAATTGAGGTGGTAGTTATAGAAAGTTGGTGGTTGCTTGGCTGACAGATTTTCTTTCTTACAGCTGGACGAAGAACTAAAGCAGCAGAAAGAAGCAGCTTGCTTCAGGGCTCGTCCAAACACCGTCATCTCCCAGGAGCCCTTTGTTCCTAAGAGAGAGAAAAAATCCGTTATCGGTAGTATTTTATGTGTTCTTGAGGGATTGGGGAAGAATTGTGAGACTTCCTAGAACTGAGTTGTGTCAGTACAATGCTGTATCAACCAGAAGCATTTGTGTGTAGAGATCCAGCATTTCTTCCTTAGATCTTTGTTGAATGTAGCAGGACAGCGTCTGGGTAGAGGCAGCTGGCATTTCAGCAATTTTACTTCCCAGCTCAGAGAGTAGCAAGTAAGGAGGGAAGAGCTAGGACTTTTTTATGGACTTCACCCTAAAGCTAGTCTTAGATAGAAGACATTTGATTCCTTTAAGAACTGAGCTGCGTTTCTAGAAAAGTGGGATTCTTCTCCTAAATCTGTCTCATAGTCACTATGTAGTTTTGAGCAAGCCACTATCTGTATGGGTCTTGCTTTTCTCCTCATTAGATGATTTATAGGGGTCCTTACAACCCTGAAAATTTGAGGACTTTTTGTATGGGGTATACTTCACCTTTCTCCCCCTTGGGCTTCCTTTGAGCTCTGCCTTTCTGTTGCCATGCATCTCTGCACACTTGCTGGGTCTGTGGGGCTAGGGTTCCGCAAGTCATGCTTGTGCACCAATATTCTCTCTGTTTCTGTACTCAGAGGGCCTTTCTGGTTCTCTAGTTCAGGAACCTTTTCAGCTGGCGACAGAGAAGAGAGCCAAGGAGCGGCAGGAGCTGGAGAAAAGAATGGCTGAGGTGGAGGCCCTGAAAGCCCAGCAGCTAGAGGAAGCCAGGCAGCAGGAGGAAGAGCAGCAGAAGGAGGAGTTGGCCAGACTACGGAAAGAACTGGTAACTGGGCAGCCCAAGTGCTGACTAACCCATGATTGCATCTGTTTCGTTTATCTGTACCTTGCCTTGTTCCAGAAGGGATCTAAGGCGGCCTCCAAGGATGCATCGGAGATGAGTGAAACTGAGAAGTCACACAAACCAAGGGTGGTGACAGAGTTGACAAGTGAACGAGGCTAAAGATGTGTATATTGTGATCCATGGATCTCCTGAGTTTATACTATAATTTTGGCCCTTTATGGGAACCAACCTGTCAGTTGCAAAACTTATCATGGTCGAGAGATGTAAACAAACTAGTTATTTTTAAAAGTACTTTTATCTTTGATCCTCGATTCAGTCAGAATTTCTTCCTAAAGAGAATATCACATGCTATGCCAGTGCACAATAACACATTTGTAGGACTTTTAAAAAAAATTGTTTTTGGTTGTGCTGGGTCTTCATTGCTGTGTGCAGGCTTCTCATTATGGTGGCTTCTCTTGTTGCAGAGCATGGGCTCTAGGCCCGTGGGCTTCAGTAGTTGCAGCACTTGGGGCTCAGTAGTTGTGCTCCATGGCATGTGGAATCTTCCCAGACCAGGGATCAAACCCGCGTCCCTTGCATTGGCAGGGGGACTTCTATCCACTGTACCACCAAGGAAGTCCCAGGACTCTTTATTTAACTTATTTTTATTATTGCCTTCAGGCTTAAGGAATAATAAGGAAACCAGTGTGTTTTATAATTAGAATATATAGGTAAGGAAGGGCATGGGAATTGTGTGACAACTGTATTTTCATTTTGCTCGTAATACTTGATTCAGATCCCTTGGAGTTATAGTGCATATCAGTCCAGGTGACATTCCATGCTATCACTAGATAATGATTTAAATATTAGTTACCCAAAAAGAAAGCTTAATTCACCTTAAGGACCCTTTCACTAAGACGGTAGCAAGCCACATGAATTGCATTAATGAGGAACATTTTAGATGGTACTTCAAATGCTTAGTGCAATAAAAGGATGACTGTGGAAATACATAAGTTATTTGGATTCTGTCTAAAATAGCTAAGCCCGCTGTTGATATAGCTGTTGGTAGAGGTGACAATGTCAAGGAAGACTCTAGGGACAGACTATTAAAGGGGATAGCTTCTTGACAAAACCAAGTTACCGTTTGCTGATTAGATGAAAAAATACATATATATAATCCTCAGTCCAGATACACTCAGAAAGCCAGCTCAAGTGTTTTGACTTTTCTTCACTGCTTGAGTCCTGCCTCTTGGGTTTATCCATATTGTAGAGCTCTTTAGTAATCTGGTTTGATTCAGGGTTAAGAACGGATGGGACCATGCCTTCTCCCAGCAACACTTCGTAGTTTTTTGTTTGCTTGTTTGCTTTAATGTCCATACTTTTGGTGAATATTAAGACTCAGTAAGCTTAAGATTGTACTCTGACAGATTCTTAAGGTGTAACTCCCCTCTGATGCAATTGAGTACACCCCCATTACACCCCAGTACTGAACAGTCAGACTGGAGATAGGTGCACTCTGAGGACTCCAGCAAGACCAGAATAGAAATCTACTTGGGGGACATCCCTGGTAGTCCAGTGCCCTCCAGTGCAGGGGGTGAGGGTTCAGTTCCTGGTTGGGGAGCTAAGATCCCCCCTGCCTCATGGCCAAAAAACCAGAGCATGAAAAACAAAAGCAACATTGTAACAGATTCAATAGAGTTTTAAAATGGTCCACATTAAAAAAAAACTTTAAAGGATAATAAAAATGAAATCTACTTGGGCTCCAGAGCTCTTAATTCTTTGCTGCTAGACTGTGTTGCCTTTTTCCCCCTTCTCTTAGTTAGTGACTGGGATGTGCAATACTATACAAAAATGTTCTCAAGAAAAATAAAAACACCCGTAAGTGTAGTTCTCTAACATCCTTATCAATGGTAATTACATTTTTTTCTGCAGGTGCACAAAGCAAATCCAATACGAAGATACCAGGGTGTGGAAGTCAAGTCCAGTGACCAGCCCCTAACTGTGCCCGTCTCACCCAAGTTCTCTACCCGATTCCACTGCTGAACTTGGCTTTGAGCTGCAGACACCATCTGGGAACTGAGAGCTGCTTTTTCCATCAAACCAGGAGCCACCTTTGTCATGGGGGCATAGAGAGTATCCATTTCTCCAGGCTTTTTCCTACCCATGCCTTACAGAGCATGCCTGACAAGTGTGGACTCCCAATTTCATTGAGAGTTGTTTTCCTATATTATTGTGGCTAATAATGAGACTCAACTCATGTATGTCTCAACCAGACTCTTTGGAACCATCAGTATGATGGTTGACCTTCAGTATGGACCTTAATTCTGACTAGAATTTAAGCCTCTGTATCAGCGCAGTGTAATTTCTATTGCCCTTATCCCACCTCTCTTTTTCTATTTTAATCATAAAATAAACATAGTTAAATACTGAGAGATTTAAGTTGTGGATTAAATGGAACCATCAGATTCTTTCCTCTTCTCTGTGCAAAATGAATTTATAGTTAAGGAGCCCATCACTATGAGTGGGGAAGCCTCATGAACCACCTGACAAGGAAGAGACTTGACTGACCAGAACCTCACAGCAGCCGTCAGCCGGCTTCAGGCAGATCTGCTGTTCAGGCAGATTCTTCCCTTATTGGTGCCTATGATAACGGAACGCTGAGCAGTACATGTGTTAAGTCTTCCAGTGACCTGGACTGGAATAAAATTTGTTTTCCACCCCCTCTCCCCCCAGCACCGATTTTTTGTTATTTGGTGTTTCTACATCTGTTGAGCCTCTTTAGAGGTCACATCTTACTGGGGAAGTGGCTATTTTGAGAGGAGAGTCCAGGAGCTTTTAAAAACATAGGCTCTGTCCTTAAAGGAAAGTGCTCTTTTCTGTCCTATGTCAGAATCCTTCCATTGTTTGTTAACTCCCTCCTAGGAATGACTCTGGAAACCTGTTATTCCTTCAAAACGGACTGTGCCTTCTTCTCCAAATGTGTTTTTTCTCATCTGGTAAACTCTTCCTTATGAAATCTTTCTCATAAATCTTTCCTTGACCATGTGGTCTCGTCCGGTAAGGATGATAACTTCCTTCTTTGTGCCTCCCAGATGTTTATTAATGTATATATCTCTAGTAGAACAGGTAAACCACTGAGTTTCTTGGACTTGTTTATAAACTAGTAGAGATGTAGATAACTAAAATTGTTATTCCTTGAAAATAAAAATTAGGGTAATCATATCCATGGCACAGAAACAAACGGAAGTTTGTTTTCTGTTGGCACAGAATTTGCTAGGTTCATGTGAAATAGTTTATTTTCTTTTAGACTTGATATCATTTATGAACTCTTACTCTGTACCAGTCTTAATTCTGTGCCACGAGTTAAAGGCTGTATCCATATTCTGCTGAGGCCAGTCAGTCCTAAGCAGCATATTGGATCTATTTTATATTCCTTTTGTTTATTCATTCGGTGAGTGTTATCTACAGTCCATTGCAGATTTAGTGGTGGGCAACAAAGCGAGGTGTGATTTGCAGATCCCTGCGTCTCCTGTAGGCCCACAGACTGATAGAAAGTGCAGTTCTTTTGCTCATTTCCTAGAGAGATGTGGTGTATGGTCCCATAACAACTTGTGTAGTTCATTTATGAAAGATTGGTGCTAGTTATATATATGTTGGCATTGTTCTAGGCTCTGGGCATATAAGCAGTGAACAGAAATAGAAGACCTTGACTTTATGGAGGTTACCTTTTAGAAGGGAGACAGACAATAAACAAGTAACTGTCCTCTTCTGTCAGGTGATACATGTTCTCTGACTGACTGCTGTGTGGAAAATAGATTGAGATGGGGATTTGCGGGGGCATGTGAGATTGGGAACAGGAAGGAGAGGAGGTTCTTGCTGTTGTCCAGGTGAGAACTGGTAGTGGCTTGGGCTAGAGTGGTAGCAGTGGAGGTGATGAGAAACGGTTGGATTCTGAATGGATTTTGAAGCTGTAACTGACAATGCTGACTGATTGGACATGGAAAGGGAGAGAGGGTAGAGAAGGGCATTCAGGTATCAGCCTCAAACAGATAGAGTTCTCCAGGCCTTGTGCTGTGAAAAATCCAGTCCTACCGCAGTCCTTGTATCTCTTGTGGATTCTCGGGGTGAGGAGGACTTCCGTTTGTTTCTTGTCACCTCTCTGGTTTTTCTGCCTCTAGTCATATGTTGGTCCCCTCTCTCTGCTTATCCTTTTTGACTTTTCTCCTTCCCATGTAACTGTTCTCTTAACAGTTTGCTATCGTTCATATAGTACCATCTAAAACCATTTTTTCATATATTTTGTCCATTTATTGTTTCAGTTTCAGATAGAATAAATCTGGCGCTCAAGTTGAGAATTTTAGAGCGTTATCAAGAATTGTGGACCTATGGGATTTTTCACCCCATTTGCTCCAGCCTGGATTACCCCCTGTGGACATACCCACATCAGGGTGGTAATGTGTGACAGTCTCTTAGAGACAACAAGGAGGGATTATATTACTTCAGAGCAAATAGCTTTTCAAATTAAGATGCCCTTGGTTCCCAGAATTTCTGGGTGGCTGTCTGTCTCTTCTCAGCACCGTCCGTCTAGTATTGAATCCTTTCTTTTGGACCACCTCACGTGACCTTCATTTTTCTAATAAAGCCTCCCATTTTCCCTGAAAATCAAACTGCTTTTATTTTACAGAGAAATTCGGGTTCTATTTTATCCTTCAGGACTTGTCCAAGAGGGAGCTTCGCTTTTAATACTCCAGCTACCCTGGAATTTTCCTAAACTAAGAACTGGACCTCTAATAGGAGTTTACTGAATTCTAACTGAGAAATCTGGTGGCCGTGCTTGGCTTGGCAGTTCTGTAAAACTCCTAGCACACGTGTTCATGCAGGTTATTGGAATTCCCACAGTTTCTGGGAAGGACTCTTGTTTTCAGTGTTGTTTTGCCTTGGTCATGGTTCCCCATTGCTAGTTGTTTTACACTAAAATTAATACAAAATTATTGTTCACTCTTAATTTGATCATTTTGCTCTTGTGTAATTGCTTTATCGCCATTATGACTACTGTTTTCTTCCTTACCATCTCTTTTCCACAGAGCTGTGTCCTTGGAAGGTGGAGCTTAAGTGGTAGACAGGCTGCAGTGGCATTTGCTGCAACATTTAATGGAGACCAGTCCTGTACACACATAGTTGTCATACAAGATAGGATGTGACTGAGTAACAGGAGACAGGAAAAATGCTGTAGGAATTTAGAAATTCTTGTCTGAGGTGAGATTGCCGCTCTTAAAGATGTCTCTTTTTAAGTAAAAATTATGAAAGTAGTACAGTCGTCCCTCAGTATCCACAAGGGATTGGTTCCAGGACCTGTGGATTCCAAAATCCACAGATGCTCAAGTCTCATATGAAGTGGGTGTAACCTATGTACATCCTCCCATGTACTTGAAATCCTCTCTAGATTACTTACAGTACCTAATACAATGTAAATGGTTGTAAATACAATGTAAATGGTATGTAAGAAGTTGTCCCTATACGGCAAACTCAAGTTTTGTTTTCTGGAACTTCTGGAAAAAAAATTTTTTTTTTTTTTTTTTTAATTTTTGATCTGTGATTGGTTGAATCTGCAGATATGAAACCTGTAGTTATAGAGGGCTGACTGTACTGCCTTTTGGAAACAAAATAGTACAAACTGTATAAAACATGAAAGTCTCCCTTACTGTCCCTTCTCCCATCCCCCAAGAGTTACCCATTATTAACAGTTGTGTATTCTTCCAGAATGTTTTTTATATACACACCTCAGAGTCACAGAGCATTTTTTTTAATAATAAAATGATAGCCTTATGCATTTGCCTTTAATTTATTCTTTGAAGGTTATATGTCACATTATTCCAAATTCAAAAGCTGCAAAGGTGTTTAGTTCCCCACTCCAGGTATAGGTGGTACTCCAGGTTTGTTTCCTTGCAGAGATGGCTTCAGCATGGATGTATTCCTATCTGCTGTCTCATTTTTCCACACATAGTATCATAATTTACGCTATGCACCTTGCTCTTTTTATATGTATTTTGCATTGGGTGATGTGACTACCTTGGGCACTGGGGTAGCTTTCTCCCTGGCAAAAGTATCAACCTTCTTAGGAGAATCTAGTGTGATGAGGAGGAACACCTGGAGTGGGGTCTAGTTCTGTGTGACATCCTGGCCAAGTGACCTGATGTCCCAAGGGCTTGAGGTCAGGTCAGCAACACCTGGCCTTTTAGCTCTTCATGGCTTCGCTGAAACCTTGACGGCTTATTGGCCTGAGTATCTGGTTAAACCTGTGTATCCTCTCCAGTAAATCTTGATACGCTTCCTTTTCAGTTCCCTTCTGAATCTTGCCTGCTGGGGAAGTTCCTCATTGCTGAGAGTAGCAGTTAAAAAAGCTGTCAGCCATGTGGCTGGGCTCCTGTTTCTGCACAGGCAGGCTGAGTAACAACTTGGTGGTGTGGATCCAGGTAGAAACCGTCCAGCATTCTGAATCTGCCTTGTAGCCTGCTGGGATGCTCAGTTTAGACAATATATAAAGTTTCCTGGATACAGGACAAACCCAGGCCTATGGAAAGAGCAGGAAGGTTAAAGTGTGTGGTGCTTTGAGCAGTGACGAAGGCTTTGGTTACTTTGAACAGTAACCAGGGAGCTGACGTGTTTGCTTCAATGCCAAGAATTCCAGGACAATTTGTTATTCAACCGAAGCCGGTGTAAGGTGAAGTCACTCAGTCGTGTCCAACTCTTTGCGACCCCACGGACTGTAGCCTACCAGGCTCTTCCATCCATGGGATTTTCCAGGCAAGAGTACTAGAGTGGGTTGCCATTTCCTTCTCTAGAGGATCTTCCCGACTCAGGAATCAACCCAGGTCTCCCACATTGTAGGCAGATACTTTACGGTCTGAGCCACCAGGGAAGCCTGGGGACATACCTGTTCCTTGTTTTTGTCTTCCTCATACCCATTCTATTCTCTAGTGCTGTGGTGAAGATTGCTGACATCAAAAACAATGTCTGATGCTGTTTGCTATTCTCTTTCTTGCAAGAGAATAAGAGGCAGGGCTTTGGTCAAAACACCGCTCTTAAGTGCTGAAGGTATCAGGTTCTTGAAAGGGCTTGACAGATGCTAACATACTCCAAGAAACCATGGTTGGAGGGGCTTAGGAAAATCCTAGGTTTTATCAGGAATTATTTTGCCAGATTAAGCCTAGCCTGAGGGCATCAATTACCTTCTTTCTTTTTCTTAAAATTTTCTTAAATGGGAAATAAAAACTGACCTGTCTGATCTGCCAAAACCCAAGTAGTTATGGGACTCGTATCCCAGAACCTCACAGGCAGGTGTGTGACCAGGTTAAGAATTGTTCATCACCTTGTTTCAGCACTGGTAGTATTCTGGAGAAGGAAATGGCAACCCACTCCAGTATTTTTGCCTGCAGAATTCGTGGACAGAGGAGCCTGGCAGGCTACAGTCTACGGGGTCGCAAGAGTCGGACACGGCTGAGTGACTAAGCACACACACACGGTATTCCCAGGGCTTCTTTTGGGAGCCAAGGTGGGTGTTTTTCAGTGGGTCAAATATATAGTCAGTGGTTATAAATTGTTATTTGAGAAGCATTTTGGGGCAGCATTAAAAGTTTGCTGGTAAGGAGCGGTGAGAAGTCTGAGTCTGACCTGGCACTGACATACTCCACTCAGTGTTCCAGCATACTCTCTTACATACTCTTTGAATTTGCTCTGTGCAAAAACCTCAACTGGATTTTGCGGCGTTTTTCTTTTTAAAATTGGGATTTATTGTTAATTATATACAATTCAGAAAAATACCTGGTAATGGCAGGAGAAAAAAATCCGTGGTCCCATCACCCATGTTGAACACTGGTGTTTCTATGTATAATCTTCTCTTATATATATATATAATTTTTTTCTACATTGTAGTGGTTTTCTGTTTATATGTATTTTTTGTATTCTGATTTTTTTTTTCAGAGTAGTAACTCAAATATTTTTCCTGTATTACTGCATACTCTATAAATACCAATTGTAATAGCAGCATGCTGTTCCATTGTCTTGAGTTTACTTCTCCCCATTGAAAATGTTTGTTTTGCAAAAAATTTTTCTAGGCTGTTTATAAGACAGATTTCTTTGTCCCCCTAATGTGTTATATCTGTCTCTAAAATTTAAATGGCTGTTTCAAACCACTTAGTCAATCTTTGTAATTAAAATGTTCAAAGGAAATGTAAGTCCCTCCCAAAAGCATAGTTAATGACATCATTCTGGCATACACGTTTGCAAATTGGAAATCTCCTTTTGGCTGACATGTCAATGTTACTGGCACTGGTGCCCAGTGAAAAAGTTTATTGGCCCTTAGCAAAGCCTTTCTCAAGAGAATTCTAGTTATGCTATTTTAAAGTTTTGGAACTCTGTGTCTTAAGACAGATTTACCCAGTAGATTGTCTCAAAGCTGTTGAGATTTGTCTTAGGACCGCCTTTGTCTGTCTTAACTAGCTGGGCTATGATGGTGTCTTTTAGGAAGAGTAGAGGCAGGGAATATAATCTCTTTTCTGGCACAGGCACACTGGGTGACCTTTAAAAAGGCACTCCGCTTTTCTGGACCTCAGTTTCCACATCACTTCAGTTTCCATATCGTCAAAGAGGAGATTGAATTAGAAAGAAAAATAAGGTTCTTCCCAGCTTGAACATTTTCAGATTTTTTTCCTAGGCAATTTGTTTTCATCACATTAGCCCTGCTTTCACATTTATATTTTTCTGTAGTCAGCTGCTCAGTCACTGCAAGAGGGCTCCTCTAGCCAGCTCCCTGCCCCTAGATTTCCATTTGGACTTCAGTGAAGTATGTTGGAGACCAGTGCACTAACTCGCTGAGGACTTTCCAAGGGTGGTTCTGGAAGCGGAAATCTAGCCCAGATCACACCAGGGGACTAATCTCTGAATAATGTCCTCTGACACACACACATATTTTCTGATGGTTCTCTTGACCTTGGAACTGGTTAGAGACAGCACAGAATGCTCAATGAATTCTAACAGACTACAACAAGGAAGTCCCTCCCACCCTTGGCTTTTCCAAGATGGACGCTTCTCTAATTGTTAGCGGCAGTTTAAGGATATCACCTTGCCTTGCTGCTCTTCTATTTCTCTCTGCTGCAATTCAGTATTTATAATGTTTGTGATCAAAGGGACCTTGGATGGATTTGAGATAATTGTCACAGAATTCTGGAGGAGTACAAAATTGTTTAGTGGAGTGAATCCTAAATTGGGGATTGGGAAAGCAGCTTCTGGTTTTGTGGTCTTGAACAGGTCATTTGCTTTTTGTGGGTCTCAATTCTCCATCTTAGAAGTTTAAAACAACGTTTCTAGAAAGGACCTTTTCTCCGGCTCCTTGAATGAGAATTAGCTCCTAGCTTGAAAATGACCAGAAGGCACTCTGGGCCGTCGTGGTGACTGGCACATCGGGCGCTCATCCCTGTGTTGGCCAGCGTGATTCAGTGTGACCCTGCTTGAGTTGTATGTTCAATATTAATTGTCAGTATGTGTCACCAGAGGCCCCTGCAGTGTACCCAAAGCTAGCATCCTGACAGCACAGGGCCAGCAGCTACTAGTCAGCCATAAACAAGAGAGGCAAGGAAGTTTAGTCGAGCTTGTAGAATCCCATTCTCACTGGTCTGGAGGTTGATGTCTACACTGTAGCCTCCGTGACTCTTATTTGCACATTAGCCATTTTCTCCCTTGTAATTTGTTACTACAATTATAGAAAACGAATACGTGAAGCAACATAGCAGGTAGGAGTTGGGAGGGGTTGTCAGTATCTTCCCACCCTCACTAAACGACTTTTGTTCATCTCCCTAGCTATACTGACCACAGGGTCTTTGTGTTTTCCTCACACATACCAAAACACTCCTACTCGGTGGCCCCAGGAAAATGGGTAGGAATTGGCAGGCTTGAAAGCTCAGCCACTAGAGCTGGGGAACTTTTCTCTAGGGTGGTGGTCCACAGGCTGGCCTGGAGACCAGCAAATCAGCATCACTGGTACTAGAAATGCAAATTCCCCAGCCCCCTGAATTAGACACTATGGACATGGAGCCCAGCACTGTGTTTTAACAAGCCCTGCAGAGAGCTGTGAGGTACCCCCAAGGGTGAGGACCACTGTGTCAGGAGACATTGTCCTAGTGGACAACAGAAATCCCAACTCAGTGCTCCCTATGAATCAGGAAATCTGCAGCCGTTCTCTCCTGTGACCCTCAGTATCCAGGCCAAACCTAAAGCCCATGTGGACGGCAGGAACATGCCTCCCCTCTGAGCTCCCTGGAGAGTCACATTTGTGCAGCCTGTTCATGTTACCCCGGAGAGCTGCTGAGTTTGAGTGTTTATCTCCTTAGCCAAGGCTCCATTACCAGAATAAGGATGGAAGGAAGAATGCTTTTCCATATGTCCTTCCAACAAGTCATAAGACAGATGAGGAAAACTGAGGCTCTGAGTTTAAGTTACTATCCCAAAGTCACACTGCTGGTAAGTGGCAGAGTCAGAATTTGACCCAGGTCTGTGCCCTCAAGTGCCTTTTGCACCACACCAGTTAACATCCCATGAGAGAGGATGGATGGACATTTTCAGGAGCTCCTGGAAGACAAGGCCTAGCTCTTCTGGGAGCCGAGTGACACTTGATCAAAGAGCCCCTTGGGTGAAGAAGAGATTGTTTCTGTCACCCACCATGGCCACCAACGGAGGACTTTGGAGCAAGCTTGTGGGCTGGAGCCCTCACTGAACTCTGGATGTTGCTTGTGGGAACCTCCTGCTGCGCTTCCCAGAGGCTGGGAGCAGGCGGGGTACTCGCCTCAGTTTCACTCAGCAGGCGTCTCCTCAGACCAAGCCGGATGCTTGCGTTCCTGTCCGGGATGCAGCAGCTGCCAGTCAATTAAGTCACAAACCTTAGCAGACCTGAATGATAGCCAGCGTGGTCGAAGTGCCAAGTGAGTGCAGCCAGAAGGTGCTTTGTCCCAGCCCACTCCTCATCCTTTATTTGAAACCCCCATTACCATCCCAGATGGGACCCTCTTCTCCCAGCAGTCTCTCAGAGCTCGTCACACACCCCCTGGCTCATGTGGTAACCCAGTTCAGCAGACGGGCCTGGAGAGTTATAAATAGCTCAGGGGTAGGCCAGGAAGCCAATCGGTGCACCAGGACAGAACATGCATTCCCCGCTTTTGGAGCCATTTCCTGGGATCGTGTGCCGGGAGTGACACTTACTGCAGATAAACTCCAATTCCTCTCCTTTCCAGGGTGTGCACTCTGCCCTTGAGTCTTGCTTCTTTCTGTTTGTGTTTGTCTCCCCGCCCCCACGGGCCTTGCCTTTGGAAGGCGGTGCTTCCAAGTCTGCTTCTGGGACATTTCCTGTTCTTGGAACAGCTGCACCAGCCTGGGGTACCCTTCTGCTACATGATCCTATAGGGAGGTATCCAGTGGCCATGGGCAGTTTTCAGATGACCTTGTTCCTCTGACGTCATTAGATGGCTAATTTTGGCTTTGCTGTTTGTGCTGTAGAGAAGTTGGGCTGGGATGGGCGAGAGGGAGAAAGCATGGTCGAGGGGTCGGTCTCGGTTTCTCATCATCCCAGGACCCCACCAAAGTAGGAGCATTTATACTTCAACATTCACAGAGCACCTACTGAATGTCAGGCCGCACAGCTACCAAGTTGTGACATAATCTAAGTATTCTTCACTCACCCACAAATTCATTGTTCAGCAGGCATTTACTTGGTGGTGTGGAACAGTGATGATGTGTGAGGGCTCTGAGCCTGATGGCTTGGGTTTGAATTCTAGTCCCAGTGGAATCCCACATCTGAAACCCTGGGCAAGTTACTCCTCTCTGTGACTCAGTTCCCACTTGGAAACAGGACTGATAATAGTATCTACCTCATAATATTACCACGGAGATTAGAGGAGTTCACATCTGCGTCTGGCACAGGGTAAATGCACAATAACTATTAACAACAGAAGCGCCACTCTTTGTACTGAGTCCTTGGGATATAAGTTTGACCGATATGGTCCTGATCTGTTCTGAGCTGGCACCTAGTCCCTAGAGCCCCAGGTACTGGGCAGGGCACGCAGCCACTACAAGTCAAGGGAATAACACTCTGAGCCCCACCTCCACATGTGTTGCTTCAATGGTTTGAGCTCAAGAGGGGCTCAGACTTTAGAAGTCATGAAAGTTCTCCAGACTTTCCCATGCGCATCAGGGTTGAGAATACAGCCCAGGCTAGAAGGTTGTGTGTCCTGGGAGTACCCTGCTGACTACCTCAGGACTGCCTCAAAGGTGGCCCTCTGACTCGTGGGTTCTCAAATTTCAGGAGTGCATGAACGCCCCCTGAAATGCTGGTTATAAAGACAGATGCCTGGGGCCCCGTTTGAAGGAGGCTTCATTTTAAATTCTAGGGCCTGGGCACTGAGAAAGCCTGCCGCAGCCATACCTTCAGCTGAGAAGTCACTTGCAGTCGTCAGTCCCCAAAACTACCTCTGAGACCCCACGGTGTTTCATATCTCATGTGTAGCTCTAACCATTTTCTGTCTTGAGTTGTAGAAATCTGTATATTGATATCTTGAATTATTTATCACCTAAGAGTTACAAATAGTCATTTCAAAAATGTCTCAAAATCCAAAGCATAAAAATAATCTTTCCTCCTACACCTGCATGTATATACGTATATATGCATACATATCCCCCCAGGTATTTTCTCTACAAATATTGTTAGCAACAAAAAGAACCCACTTCATGAAGAATTTTGCAGTCTTTTCTTTCCCCAAAAATGTACTATATGGTGATTCTAGAGCTTTTCCTCACCTTCATCTATGTGTCCCCAAAGTGATCAATTTAGTTCTTGCCACAGAGTAGGGCTTCCCTGGTAGCTCAGATGGTAAAGAATCTGCCTACAATGCAGGAGACCTGGATTCCATTCCTGGGTCAGGAAGATCCCCTGGAGGAGGGCATGACAACCCACTCCAGTGTTCTTGCCCTGGAGTATCCTAGGACAGAGGAGCCTGGGGGGCTAAGGTCCATGGGGTCTCAAAGAGTCCGACAGGACTGAGTGACTAACACTTTCACAGAGTAGAACACTTAGTAATAATCTTGGCAATAAAATTCTACAGTTCTGGGTTGAACAATGAGTGTCATTTAAACTTCCAGAGAAATCTGCATCTAGTTGGTCACACAGAATGTCCATAGATCTCTGCTTACCCTCCTTGGAGGAAAGGACTGGGTCTGCGGTAAGGACAGCAGCCTTACCAGAACTGTCCCTGGGACCGAGAGGTACTGCCAAAGCCCCAGGCTCAGGGACCCAAGATGGGAGAGGGCAGAAGAAAACAGCCCTTAGTTGCTCCCATATCAGGACTGGAGGGAAAGTCGTGAGGAGAGTTGGCTGCGCTTTTTGGAGTCAGAAAGGTCGTTGCTCAACTCCCTGGATTTTCCATCACAGCCGAGCAGGCAGAGGGTCAGGCCGGGAAATGTCTCCTCTGAGCCGGTCCTTTTAAAGCCTCTTGGCTAAATCTGTTTCCTCCAGGAGCCAGGGAAGCAGTGCCCGAGTGGAGTTAACCCCTCCATGCCCAAGGAATTCTCCCAGGGATGGTTGAGCCTGGGAGCCCAGGCTTCTGGAATGCAGAGCCTTCCAGGGCAAGAGGCCTAAGGAGCCGTGAACTCTGGCTGGAGAAACCTTCTCTCTGGCCTTGTTAAATCCAGCAGGCATAATTGCATCCTCCTGACCTTAATTCCCCTGGCGGGTTTAATTGGCCCTGGCATTGCCCCACTTCCTGTCCTGCCACTGTAGAGGCGGGGGTGGGGGGGTAGATGTGTATAAGAGACAGTCTCAGAGCTCGTCACACACCCCCTGGCTCATGTGGTAACCCAGTTCAGCAGACGGGCCTGGAGAGTTATAAATAGCTCAGGGGTAGGCCAGGAAGCCAATCGGTGCACCAGGACAGAACATGCATTCCCCGCTTTTGGAGCCATTTCCTGGGATCGTGTGCCGGGAGTGACACTTACTGCAGATAAACTCCAATTCCTCTCCTTTCCAGGGTGTGCACTCTGCCCTTGAGTCTTGCTTCTTTCTGTTTGTGTTTGTCTCCCCGCCCCCACGGGCCTTGCCTTTGGAAGGCGGTGCTTCCAAGTCTGCTTCTGGGACATTTCCTGTTCTTGGAACAGCTGCACCAGCCTGGGGTACCCTTCTGCTACATGATCCTATAGGGAGGTATCCAGTGGCCATGGGCAGTTTTCAGATGACCTTGTTCCTCTGACGTCATTAGATGGCTAATTTTGGCTTTGCTGTTTGTGCTGTAGAGAAGTTGGGCTGGGATGGGCGAGAGGGAGAAAGCATGGTCGAGGGGTCGGTCTCGGTTTCTCATCATCCCAGGACCCCACCAAAGTAGGAGCATTTATACTTCAACATTCACAGAGCACCTACTGAATGTCAGGCCGCACAGCTACCAAGTTGTGACATAATCTAAGTATTCTTCACTCACCCACAAATTCATTGTTCAGCAGGCATTTACTTGGTGGTGTGGAACAGTGATGATGTGTGAGGGCTCTGAGCCTGATGGCTTGGGTTTGAATTCTAGTCCCAGTGGAATCCCACATCTGAAACCCTGGGCAAGTTACTCCTCTCTGTGACTCAGTTCCCACTTGGAAACAGGACTGATAATAGTATCTACCTCATAATATTACCACGGAGATTAGAGGAGTTCACATCTGCGTCTGGCACAGGGTAAATGCACAATAACTATTAACAACAGAAGCGCCACTCTTTGTACTGAGTCCTTGGGATATAAGTTTGACCGATATGGTCCTGATCTGTTCTGAGCTGGCACCTAGTCCCTAGAGCCCCAGGTACTGGGCAGGGCACGCAGCCACTACAAGTCAAGGGAATAACACTCTGAGCCCCACCTCCACATGTGTTGCTTCAATGGTTTGAGCTCAAGAGGGGCTCAGACTTTAGAAGTCATGAAAGTTCTCCAGACTTTCCCATGCGCATCAGGGTTGAGAATACAGCCCAGGCTAGAAGGTTGTGTGTCCTGGGAGTACCCTGCTGACTACCTCAGGACTGCCTCAAAGGTGGCCCTCTGACTCGTGGGTTCTCAAATTTCAGGAGTGCATGAACGCCCCCTGAAATGCTGGTTATAAAGACAGATGCCTGGGGCCCCGTTTGAAGGAGGCTTCATTTTAAATTCTAGGGCCTGGGCACTGAGAAAGCCTGCCGCAGCCATACCTTCAGCTGAGAAGTCACTTGCAGTCGTCAGTCCCCAAAACTACCTCTGAGACCCCACGGTGTTTCATATCTCATGTGTAGCTCTAACCATTTTCTGTCTTGAGTTGTAGAAATCTGTATATTGATATCTTGAATTATTTATCACCTAAGAGTTACAAATAGTCATTTCAAAAATGTCTCAAAATCCAAAGCATAAAAATAATCTTTCCTCCTACACCTGCATGTATATACGTATATATGCATACATATC
Organism: Cephalophus harveyi; assembly: GCA_006410635.1. Classification (NCBI taxonomy): domain Eukaryota; kingdom Metazoa; phylum Chordata; class Mammalia; order Artiodactyla; family Bovidae; genus Cephalophus; species Cephalophus harveyi. The sequence goes on from SJYT01000491.1 coordinate 52,525, forward strand.
CCCCCAGGTATTTTCTCTACAAATATTGTTAGCAACAAAAAGAACCCACTTCATGAAGAATTTTGCAGTCTTTTCTTTCCCCAAAAATGTACTATATGGTGATTCTAGAGCTTTTCCTCACCTTCATCTATGTGTCCCCAAAGTGATCAATTTAGTTCTTGCCACAGAGTAGGGCTTCCCTGGTAGCTCAGATGGTAAAGAATCTGCCTACAATGCAGGAGACCTGGATTCCATTCCTGGGTCAGGAAGATCCCCTGGAGGAGGGCATGACAACCCACTCCAGTGTTCTTGCCCTGGAGTATCCTAGGACAGAGGAGCCTGGGGGGCTAAGGTCCATGGGGTCTCAAAGAGTCCGACAGGACTGAGTGACTAACACTTTCACAGAGTAGAACACTTAGTAATAATCTTGGCAATAAAATTCTACAGTTCTGGGTTGAACAATGAGTGTCATTTAAACTTCCAGAGAAATCTGCATCTAGTTGGTCACACAGAATGTCCATAGATCTCTGCTTACCCTCCTTGGAGGAAAGGACTGGGTCTGCGGTAAGGACAGCAGCCTTACCAGAACTGTCCCTGGGACCGAGAGGTACTGCCAAAGCCCCAGGCTCAGGGACCCAAGATGGGAGAGGGCAGAAGAAAACAGCCCTTAGTTGCTCCCATATCAGGACTGGAGGGAAAGTCGTGAGGAGAGTTGGCTGCGCTTTTTGGAGTCAGAAAGGTCGTTGCTCAACTCCCTGGATTTTCCATCACAGCCGAGCAGGCAGAGGGTCAGGCCGGGAAATGTCTCCTCTGAGCCGGTCCTTTTAAAGCCTCTTGGCTAAATCTGTTTCCTCCAGGAGCCAGGGAAGCAGTGCCCGAGTGGAGTTAACCCCTCCATGCCCAAGGAATTCTCCCAGGGATGGTTGAGCCTGGGAGCCCAGGCTTCTGGAATGCAGAGCCTTCCAGGGCAAGAGGCCTAAGGAGCCGTGAACTCTGGCTGGAGAAACCTTCTCTCTGGCCTTGTTAAATCCAACAGGCATAATTGCATCCTCCTGACCTTAATTCCCCTGGCGGGTTTAATTGGCCCTGGCATTGCCCCACTTCCTGTCCTGCCACTGTAGAGGCGGGGGTGGGGGGGTAGATGTGTATAAGAGACAGTCTCAGAGCTCGTCACACACCCCCTGGCTCATGTGGTAACCCAGTTCAGCAGACGGGCCTGGAGAGTTATAAATAGCTCAGGGGTAGGCCAGGAAGCCAATCGGTGCACCAGGACAGAACATGCATTCCCCGCTTTTGGAGCCATTTCCTGGGATCGTGTGCCGGGAGTGACACTTACTGCAGATAAACTCCAATTCCTCTCCTTTCCAGGGTGTGCACTCTGCCCTTGAGTCTTGCTTCTTTCTGTTTGTGTTTGTCTCCCCGCCCCCACGGGCCTTGCCTTTGGAAGGCGGTGCTTCCAAGTCTGCTTCTGGGACATTTCCTGTTCTTGGAACAGCTGCACCAGCCTGGGGTACCCTTCTGCTACATGATCCTATAGGGAGGTATCCAGTGGCCATGGGCAGTTTTCAGATGACCTTGTTCCTCTGACGTCATTAGATGGCTAATTTTGGCTTTGCTGTTTGTGCTGTAGAGAAGTTGGGCTGGGATGGGCGAGAGGGAGAAAGCATGGTCGAGGGGTCGGTCTCGGTTTCTCATCATCCCAGGACCCCACCAAAGTAGGAGCATTTATACTTCAACATTCACAGAGCACCTACTGAATGTCAGGCCGCACAGCTACCAAGTTGTGACATAATCTAAGTATTCTTCACTCACCCACAAATTCATTGTTCAGCAGGCATTTACTTGGTGGTGTGGAACAGTGATGATGTGTGAGGGCTCTGAGCCTGATGGCTTGGGTTTGAATTCTAGTCCCAGTGGAATCCCACATCTGAAACCCTGGGCAAGTTACTCCTCTCTGTGACTCAGTTCCCACTTGGAAACAGGACTGATAATAGTATCTACCTCATAATATTACCACGGAGATTAGAGGAGTTCACATCTGCGTCTGGCACAGGGTAAATGCACAATAACTATTAACAACAGAAGCGCCACTCTTTGTACTGAGTCCTTGGGATATAAGTTTGACCGATATGGTCCTGATCTGTTCTGAGCTGGCACCTAGTCCCTAGAGCCCCAGGTACTGGGCAGGGCACGCAGCCACTACAAGTCAAGGGAATAACACTCTGAGCCCCACCTCCACATGTGTTGCTTCAATGGTTTGAGCTCAAGAGGGGCTCAGACTTTAGAAGTCATGAAAGTTCTCCAGACTTTCCCATGCGCATCAGGGTTGAGAATACAGCCCAGGCTAGAAGGTTGTGTGTCCTGGGAGTACCCTGCTGACTACCTCAGGACTGCCTCAAAGGTGGCCCTCTGACTCGTGGGTTCTCAAATTAGTCCACCCCGAAGAGGGTGGAGGGAGATGTGTATAAGAGACAGTCTTAAGGGTGGGCAGGGGTTCTGGCAGCCCCCAGGCAGGTGGAAGAGGTTTCCCCATGCCCCACCCCTGTGCCTCCCAGGGAGCAGCTGGCCAGGCTGAGCTCGGCCCCGGTGGGTGGACGGGTGAGCAAGCTGCAGGCAACCCTGTGGATCCAGAAGCAGGCCAGGCTCTCGTCTCAGTAGGAGCGCGTGTGGAGAACCCTGCAGGGACAGATGAGCCTCCACCTGGGGTGTCCACGTGATGGAGACCCCACAGTGCAGCAGGCACTGGGCCAGCCACTCTACGTCCACATGCTTGCTAAATGCTCCCAGCCGTCCCTGGGAGAGCAGCAATGGCACAGAGTAGTTATGAGCTGGGCATTGTGTTAGGTGGTTCAAACCCAACTCTGTGACTTTGCCCTGTGACTCAGTTTTCCGGTCATATCTGTGAAATGGGGATGAAACAGCTGATGTTTATATAGCACTTAAGTACCCACGCGCTGTTCTAATGCTTTATGTACATACTTCCCCTGTGATGAAGGGGCTCGTCCTATAAATGAAAGACAAGAGAAGGCATTTGCCCAGGATTTACGGTCATTAATCTGGGAGCGCACTGCCTAACCTCCTCAGCCACTGCTCAGCAGGACTGTGGTAAGGATAGCATGAGGATGGGGCCTGGCCCACCTGGTAAGAGTTATTATTTGGGAATCATAACAGTAACAAATGTATCCCTGTATCCCAGGGGCTGGATTTTGTCCCAGCCTGGATTTTGGTCTCAAAAGGTGGCTGTGGATGTGAATCTGGGTGATTCGGAGATTTTTTTTTTTTTTTTTTAATTATTTGGCTGTACCGGGTCTTAGTTGCAGCATGTGGGATCTAGTTCCCTGACCAGGGATTGAACCCGTGCCCTCTCCATTGGTAGCACAGAGTCTTAGTCTACTGGACCACCAGGGAAGTCCCGAATCTGGGTGATTCGAAGTTCTTCAATAGCTGTGTAACTCTAGGGACAAACCTCTTACCCTCTCTCAGCATCAGTTCCTACATTGTTAAGAGAGTCTAGTACTTGGCCCCTAGAGTCCCTCGTGAAGATCCAACAAACTGAGCAAAGCCCCTGGCAGAGCCCTTAGTGACCCTTCATGGGCACTCACTCAATAAATGATCAGTACTGATAACCACAATCATAACGAGAAGACGTCAGCAAGGGCCATCATGATCGAGTGATCCTACAAACGTGGTCCAGAGCCTTGGACTCAGTTACTCATCCGGCGCTGGTTGGCAAGTGCGCTTTGTGCCAGGGACACGTGTGAGCATCATACAGCCCCCGCCCCCAAGGGGCTCTCGGACAGTGTCAGTGGTGGGATCAGCCCGGAACTGAAGGAACCAGAGGAGGGAGTCCAGCATTTCGAGCTAAACCAGAACATCCTGTGGGGACAACCAAATAGAGGGCCGGGGGTCCATATTATAGGCACAGACAAGAGGATTTCAACCTTCAGAATGTTAGGAGGCCCATAACACTGGTACCCAGCAGGGAGGCAGGGTGAGACACAGTCTGGGAAATTTTAGGCAAGAAAGAGAACTCTGAGCCATAAAGAAGCACATTTCTGGCCCAGCTCCCTTCCTTGAAGAGTGACTTTTGGCAAGTTACTCTCTGGATTCTGCCTTCTTCACCTAGAAGACAGGTTGAGATCCTTCACAGAGTTATTATCAAGGTGATGTTTTAAAACAATATGGATAAAGCTAATAGGAGGCACTCAAAAAATGGGAGATCCTGTCTTTTCAGGGAGCCTGGGTTCAGATCCCAGCTCGGCCCCTTCCAAGCCCAGTGGCTCTGGGTCAGCTGCTTAACTTCTCTGTGCTTCGATTCCGCTATCTGTAATGGTACCTACCTCACTGGGTTGTTCCGAAGATCACATGAGTCCTACACAGGAGCACTTGGAACAGGGGCCAACACACGTGGCGAGTACTATATAGCTGCTAGTATTTTTGCTTCCTAGAAAAGGCAGGCTGTCAGCTAGGAAGGAGAGAAGTGGAATAGGGGAGGCCAGGTCAGAGGAGGAGGACAGGCTGAATAAAAGGCAGCAAGTTGGGGAAGGAGCTCCAACTCTGGCGTTTGCTAGCCTTGGACTGACAACCCCAACATTTTAGGCTGTATATTGTCACCCTGCTTATTTAACTTATATGCAGAGTACATCATGAGAAACGCTGGACTGGAAGAAACACAAGCTGGAATCAAGATTGCCGGGAAAAATATCAATAACCTCAGATATGCAGATGACACCACCCTTATGGCAGAAAGTGAAGAGGAGCTAAAAAGCCTCTTGATGAAAGTGAAAGAGGAGAGCGAAAAAGTTGGCTTAAAGCTCAACATTCAGAAAACGAAGATCATGGCATCCGGTCCCGTCACTTCATGGGAAATAGATGGGGAAACAGTGGAAACAGTGTCAGACTTTATTTTGGGGGGCTCCAAAATCACTGCAGATGGTGACTGCAGCCATGAAATTAGAAGACGCTTACTCCTTGGAAGAAAAGTTATGTCCAACCTAGATAGCATTTTAAGGAAATGGCAGCCCACTCCAGTACTCATGCCTGGAAAATTCCATGGACTGAGGAGCCTGGTAGGCTACAGTCCATGGGATCACAAAGAGTTGGACATGACTGAGCAGTTTCAGTTTCAAGTCCCAGGCTCCCCTTCCAGCCACCCACAAGCTTCCACTCACCTCCTTCCTGTTCCAATGCTGCAATCAACCGGGGTGAATAGAAAGGTCCCAGTAGAGCACTGGGATCAGGCGTGGATTCTTCTTTGCTGCTGTGTCAGCCACGGCTTTGATGCTGAGCAAGTGCTGGGGTTCTTCTCCAGCTCCTTAAACTTCTGTTTTTTTCCTTCTACTTGGAAAACAAGTAAAAGAAAGAGCAGCGTTAGAACTCTACTGAAGACTTGGGTGATGGAAAGAAGGAGATGTGTATAAGAGACAGGCACAAAGGTACAAATTAAAAGACGCTTACTCCTTGGAAGAAAAGTTATGTCCAACCTAGATAGCATTTTCAAAAGCAGAGACATTACTTTGCCGACTAAGGTCCGTCTCGTCAAGGCTATGGTTTTTCCTGTGGTCATGTATGGATGTTAGAGTTGGACTGTGAAGAAGGCTGAGCACCAAAGAATTGATGCTTTTGAACTGTGGTGTTGGAGAAGACTCTTGAGAGTCCCTTGGACTGCAAGGAGATCCAACCAGTCCATTCTGAAGGAGATCAGCCCTGAGATTTCTTTGGAAGGAATGATGCTGAAGCTGAAACTCCAGTACTTTGGCCACCTCATGCGAAGAGTTGACTCATTGGAAAAGACTCTGATGGTGGGAGGGATTGGGGGCAGGAGGAGAAGGGGACGACAGAGGATGAGATGGCTGGATGGCATCACGGACTCGATGGACGTGAGTCTGAATGAACTCCGAGAGATGGTGATGAACAGGGAGGCCTGGCGTGCTGCGATTCATGGGGTCGCAAAGAGTCGGACACGACTGAACGACTGAACTGAACTGAACATTTTCTATGCTGAAGAGAGAAATTAGTTCTATCCTCTCAGGTTTAAATTTCTCTTTTTTGATGTAGTACCAGAGAAAGTCGGTCTACTCATGAAAATTATACTTCATCAACCAGGTGTGAACAATTTTGAGTAGCTTGTCTTATATTTTTCACTTAAAATAACTTGTTCTTCAAGTCTGGCACCTTGAACTTACTATTAACAGAGAATGTTTTCTTGTCAGGAGTGATTGATACGATAGCAGCTTTTTAAATTTTTTTATTATGTGGGCCATTTTAAGTCTTCATTGAATTTGCTACAATATTGCTTCTGTTTTAAGTTTTGGTTTTTTGGTCACGAGGCATGGGAAATCTTACCTCCCCGACCAGGGATCGAACCTGCACCCCCTGCATTGGAAGGCAGAGTCTTAGGCACTGGACCAACAGGGAAGTCCCCATCTTTTAAATCACTGCTCATCCAAACATAGAGCCGGTTTTTCAAACATCTGCGAAAGTATGCAAGTATTTTTACCCATGGAATTCCTGATGACACTGTTTAAAAACACAAGTGCCTTTATTTGTAATATGCCTGGTCTGTTGAATGTTTGTGTTTTCTACTCATAAGGGGTCTCATAACCACGCAGAAGGCCTGAAGCTTTAAACCCGCCCTGAAGAAAATCTTGTCTCCCCATTCCTGCCTTGGCTCATTGAGGGGGTGACTTCTGCCAACCCCTGCATGACAAGGACCCTTCCCAGCTTCCTTAAGAAATACCATGGGCCTCAAAGGACAGACAAAGGAGGAGCCTGAGAAGGCGCCCAGCACCTCTCGGGAGGTGTGGCTTTGCTGAACACCTGTCCACAGGTGCACTGCTCAGCGCGAGCGCTCTCCTCGGCCTACCTGGGGCCAGGATAGCCCCGTAGACCAGAACTCATCATTCGGCCCCTCTCTGCAGCCTAAGGTCTAAGACACATCACTCACCTGGGCTCTCGCCTGAAGCCTGTCTCATAGATTAACGGGCACTTTCTTGTCTGTTAATTAACTGATGTTTGGTTCCCCATTTGGTTACTGATGTTCACATCTCTTCATATTCAGGCAAAATTCTAAAGTAGGGGGCAGAGTGGTGGGATTTATTTTTATTTCTAATTTCAAACTAGAAATAGAACTACTTTCCAAATTGTAAATTGTGTTTCCTACTATTAAAAATCCAGAGAAAAAAACAAACCCCCAAAACCAAATCAAAAGTCTGCTCTTCTCTGAAGTTACCAACCATTATCTGTGTGAATGTGAAAACCATTTTGTTTGGCTAATTATCAATCTGTCTCAACAACAAAAAAGTAGAGGAAGACCAGAAATCCTTTTAAATGCTTCTTTTATTTCATTGGTTGTATATTGGGTGAGTGAACTGAATATTACAACCAAAACATAGAATTGATACAAATTAGACTCCTGTTTACACTGTAAGGTAATGAATGAGGGAATTCTTTAAGTGTTACGGAGAGGTTTAGTAGAAATGTTACCAGTGATATGGCTCAAAGAATATTTAGGTGAAGTGCTGTTACATCCTGAAAACAAAGTGAAATGCGGTTCCCATACAAGTGACGAGTTCATCTCTTAACTACAGGATTTGTTGAGTTGCTATCTTCATGTCTTGATATTGGTGATTTTGTTTTTGTAATTAAACAAAGCATTTAAGATTTATTCATCATAGTCAGACTTCTGAATATAAACAAACTTTTGGCAAATAATATTTATACAGAAAAATAGTTTTAGATCCTCTCAAATCCCAGAATTATTCTATAAAATTACATTATAAATAAATAAAAAGCAAAATCTGTTGTACATATATTTGTACATCTATGCATTTGCCTTGCCTCCTCCTTATTGTAAATGGCATATTTATGACTCTTTGCATATTATAATCACAATTCTGGAAAAGTGGATATCATAGTAAAAATACAGTCTTCTATATTTGCTTAGGGATATAGGTGATATTTTTGATGTTCCATTGTTAAAGGGCTGGAAATAGTTGTGTACTAATAATTTTAAAAATCAAAACCATGAAACAAAAGAAAAAAAAGAAAGACAATGTAACAACAATTAGTCTACTACAAAAATATTTCGGTGATTCCCATAATTTATGTTTTAGTAATGTATACTATGTTTTCAATGAGTTTAAGTGAATTAACAAAGAAAAAAAGAAAAAAGAAAAGCTTTTGAACTGTGGTGTTGGAGAAGACTCCTGAGAGTCCCTTGGACTGCAAGGAGATCCAACCAGTCCATTCTGAAGGAGATCAGCCCTGGGATTTCTTTGGAAGGAATGATGCTAAAGCTGAAACTCCAGTACTTTGGCCACCTGATGTGAAGAGTTGACTCATTGGAAAAGACTCTGATGCTGGGAGGGATTGGGGGCAGGAGGAGAAGGGGACGACCAAGGATGAGATGGCTGGATGGCATCACGGACTCGATGGACGTGAGTCTGAGTGAACTCCGAGAGATGGTAATGAACAGGGAGGCCGGCGTGCTGCAATTCATGGGGTCGCAAAGAGTTGGACACGACTGAGCGACTGAACTGAACTGAACTGAACTGAAGAAAACATCATTCGTTTTGAATATTAATCTGTTCACAGTAATTTTAGGTTCAAATAAAAAAGTAGAAGAGTATGCAGTGACATCTTTCTCCCACCTCTGACTCCCAGTTTCTTAGCCTGTCAAAGAAAACTTCATGCCTGTAAAGGGAAATTGTATATATTATATGTTATGTTCACTATTATAAATTTTACCCCCTTTTGTGCAAATGATAGCACCCTCTACATGCTGTTCTGCACGTTGCTTTTTGTCCACCCATTTTGTAGGTTGCTTCTTGTCAGTTCACTCACAGCTTTTTCCATCTTTTTTACAGCTACACAATTTCCTATTGTTCAGATATGCTGTATTCTCAAGCCATTTCCCCCTTCCCTGTCTCAATGGAGGGCAAGAGTTGCTTCCTCTATTTGATCATTGGAGGGGGGTTGGAGTGACTGGATGGGTCACCACAGTCAGGACCTGAACCCAGTCCTGAATCCACTCCAGAACTATTTCCAATGCACTCAGCTTGGAACTAGTACTCAAGGTGGCCTGCAGAGAAGCTCTGGGCACAACCCCTGGGTGATGGAAGGCCCTTCGGATCATACGTCTCCCCATCCCATCTCTGCTTGAACACCTTGGGCTGGAGTGGGTCACCACTGTGGAGGAGGATCCTTGGAAAAGACTCTCCACCAGCCAGCCCCCCCCACTTTCCAGTGGGCCATTGGAAAGACCTGCATCAGCTCAGAGGAGCAGATACACTGACCATCTCTCACAGCGGTTTGGGACAGCATCCATCTCCCCAGGAGCCCAGGAAAAAGACACTGTCAAAAGAAACGGCTTTCAGGCCCACAGGCAAGTTGAGCAAGTGCCCCCGAGACCTTTTCTTCCTCAAAGATGCTCCACGCTGGTCTGGAGGCCAGGCGCAAGGCTTGTGGACACAGAGAGGGGTGCTGGAGTCAGGGTGACTACGCCTGGGCCTGTGTGGTTCCAACCAGACTCCGGGGAACCCCAGGAGATGTTGGCAGAGCCGGAGCCTGGCCTGAGCATAGTCTTGCCCTTCAGCCCTGTCTGAGAGCTCCCTCTTCTATCTTGTCCCAAGTCAGAGATACCAGGCAAGGTCTGGGAGAAGGCTGCTCCCCCGGGGCCCCAGGTGCCCCCTCCTGCTTTCTCTTCCTGCTTGTTCCAACACCGCTCTCCCCCTCGGTCGGTCCACGGGAAGAATGCCGTGTCCTCTGAATGGGGGCCAAGAGTGACAGGTGGTGGCAGTCCGAGTTGCATGGCCCCTGGTGTAAGAGATCCTCTCCCCTGTCCCCGCCTCCTCTGCCTGCACCCCTGCCTCCGCCTCTGCCCACCGGGCCCCGGCCTTACAACTGCCCAGGACGGCTCCCGGGCAGCCGCTGCGAGACAGACAGACACCAGGTCGCCCCTCTCCGCTCCAGGTGCCTCTGTCCCCTCCGCCGGCTGGCCCCTGCCTCCTCTCAGCCAGACAGGAGGAGGCCTCCAGCAGCCCGACACACCTTTCTCTTCTTTCTGCAGCTGGAAAGACTCGAGTTAGACAAGCAGAAGCACACGCCTCCCTACCTCATGGCGACGGAAAACGGAGCAGTGGAGCTGGAAATCCCAAGCTCATCAACAGGTGCCAAGCGGGGGCCGGAGGTGGAGGGAGGAGCTTGGGAAGGGGTGTTTGAATGCAGAGCTGGGCCGGTGCTCTGGATTCGAAGTGGGAGTTCTGTGCCCAAGGCTTCTTTGTGTGGCACATGGAGGACCCCAAAATCAGAATTATCTCTGGATAGGGTAGAACTGGGTCAAGGGCCCAAGGGAAGCCTTCCCCAGAGAGACTGGGAAAATGTGAAGTCCCCGTGGATGAGGCCTGAACACTCAGAGCAAGGGTTGAGGGGTGAGCTCAAGGCCCACCAGGGACCCAGAGCCATGCACCCAGGGCCTCCGAGGCCCAGACAGCTCATATTGGGAGCCCATGGAATGGCCCCAGAAGTTCAGAGGGACAAGCGCTTGTAAACTGTGGCCTGGGTGGGGACCTGGGCCCAGAACCGGTCCCTGGCCAGCCTGGCTGGGGAAGGAGGGGTAGGAGGGTGGATCCTGACTGGTGTTTCACCTCCTTTGCAGACGTGGCACCAAAGGGTGCAGCAGGCGAAGGACCCCCAGCTGCAGAGAAAGACCCTGGGCCCCCAGATCCACAGAATGATCCTGGACCCCCAGATCCACAGAAGGATCCTGGGCCCCCAGATCCAGAGAAGAATGCTGGTCCCCCAAACCCAGAGAAAAAACTTGGGCCCCCAGACCCAAAGAAGGAACCTGATCCCCTCAACTCGACGAAAGATACTGAAACCCCGGCCCCAGAGAAAGGGGCCTCGGCCCAACCCTCAACCAGCAGCCAGGGCCCTGAGGAAGGAGGCCTGCAGGGAGAGCCTGCAGAGGGCTCTGCTGGGCAGCTGGCAGCCCTGCCCCAGGAGACAGCAACAGCCGAGGCCGACGTCAAGACGCCCGAGGCTGAGCAGGGGACCCCGGGCAGCCAGGACCCTGGAGCAGCCAAGGCGCACAAGAAGGTAGCAGAGGGCCCAGCAGCGAGCAAGAAGGGCGCACCCGCCTTTCTGCACAGCCCCAGCTGCCCCGCCGCCATCTCGAGGTGAACGGCCCCTGCCTGGGGGCGGGGAGGGGGCGGGCACCGTCACCACATTCAGTGCTGGCTTGGGTAGTTCCGATGTTCAGCTCCCTCTGTCCTAGGCATTGGCCTGACCGCCTGGTCTTCCTGCAGAGATCAGAACTATGTGACAGTTCACAGAAGCCTGGAGTGTCAGGCAGCAGAGGACCTCAAAGACCCCTTCTCCAGGCATCTGGAGTCCAGAGTGCCCCTTACCCCATGGACTTGGGTCTCACCAAGGCCAGGACTGAGATGTCAGAGGAAGAGATAACTCATCTTCTTAATACAGTTATTGGTATAATCTGAAAATATGACTAATAATCAGGCTGATAGATCATTACTAATACTCTTGAAGTGAAAAGTGAAGTGAAAGTGAAAGTCACTCAGTTGTATCTGACTCTGCAGCCCCGTGGACTATACAACCCATGGAATTCTCCAGGCCAGAACCCTGGAGTGGGTAGCCTTTCCCTCCTCCATGGGATCTTTCCAACCCAGGGATTGAACCCTGGTCTCCTGCATTGCAGACAGATATTTTACCACCTGAGCCACAAGGGAAGCCCAAGAATACTGGAGTGGGTAGCCTTTCTCTTCTCCATGGGATCTTCCCAACCCAGGAATCGAACTGGGGTGTCCTGCATTGCAGGCAGATTCTTTACCAACTGAGCTATCAGGGAAGCCCACTATACTCTTAGAGCTATAATACAGCACCAGTCTCAAGGTGCAATCCGTTAGCTTTACCTGAATGCCGATGATATAAATGAGGTTATTAATGATATATTTATTGTAAACCACAATAATAACACTTACCATACCAGTTTGAACTATGTGGCAATATAAATTGGTATCATTAATATGTTATCAATTGTATCACCACAATTTTATGAATCAAGAGCTACATAACCTCCCTAATTGTCGCTATCTAATGATTAACCAAATCAGCAATCCTATTAACAGTTGTTAATGATCTCTTAGTGCATTGATACTCAAAATAGCAACACAGACATGGGAATTCTCTGGTGGTCCAGCGGTTAGGGCTCTGCACTTCCATTGCACAGGGCGTGGGTTGGTCATTGGTCGGGGAACTAAGATCCTGTATGTCGCATGGCATAGCTGGGAAGAAACAGCCACCACTGCCACAGACATTTATGGTATTATTAACATCTCCGGATTTTATATGAAGTGAATTTGGATTCACCATCCCACGTGTTTGGGTGGGGCAAGGCTGTATCAGCTCTAGATTGCAGAGGAGGTTTTGGGAGGACTGCCGGGGGTGGGGGGGCGGGGGCCGTCGAGGGCGGGGGCTGTCGCTGCTAAGGGTGTCATCCTTCTGTGTTCGCACGTTTCAGCCTTGAGAAGCCACTGGCCGAGAACCCCCTAGATGAGACGTTAGAGCTCATCTTTGAAGGGGTGCCTGTGACCCCTGGCCCCACGGAAAGTGAGCCAGCCACGGTAGCAGAAGGAGAGAAGAACCTCCCGGGAGGCAGCCAGAAGGAAGAAGAGAAGGCTGCAGGCCAGGCTGGCCAGGCTGGGGTGCAAGGGGACACCTCGAAGGGGATCGAATTCCAGGCCATTCCCTCGGAGAGGTCGGAGGTGGGGCAGGCCCTCAGTCCCACAGCCAGGGAGGAGGACTGCTTCCAGATTTTGGGTAGGCCGGGGCTGCCCTGGAGCCCAGGGAGGAGGGAAGGGGCTCCCCGTGTCTCCCCCTTCTCCTCGCTTAGAGCACTTAACTCTTCTGAGCCACCTCACCCAGGGTGATTCATAAAAGTGTCATCCAACCCCAGGAAGTCTGAGTTCCTAGTCCCCTTCAAGAGACGGGGAAATGAGGACTCAGAAAAGGGAGCCCCCCAAACCCACAGCTGGAACAGGATATGAACCTGACTCCAGAGCTCTCCTGTTTACTTTCTTCTACATTGGCTAAAATGGAGTTAAAAAAAAATCAGACATGTTGGAGCACCACCAGTACTCTGGACGGTGGGGTTTGAAGTTACTCTGTAAAAGGGCTCAAATGCCCTTTTAAACTGCATCCTGGGCGAGTAGAGAGGGTCATGGGAGCCACAGAGGGTTGTGAACTGAGGAGCACAGGGATGTGTGTGTGTGGAGGCGGGAGGGAGGCGGTGACCAAGGAAGCTGGGCACGTGAGATGGGCAGGACCGGAGTGGCCTCAAGTGCTGATGGTTTATTCAGCGAGCAGAAGGGAGCCATTGAGCGTGAGCAAGCTTGGCCAGTAGGTGAAGAGGGAAAGGGCTGGGGCAAGGGTGCAGCAGGCCTGGGGGGTGGGGTGAGATGGGGTCAGGAGAGCCCAGAGTGTCCTGACAGCCCCTCTCCTCCAGGCCGAGGTGCCCTGGGAGACCTGCCAGTCTGCCTGGTGAGCGGCAGAGTGCCACCCAGACAGGGTGGGAGGGCCTGGCGGCTGGGCGGCAGCCAGGAGCCCTGCCTCCTCCCCTGAGCAGCGGCACAGACCTCCAGGGCCCACTCGGCCCAGCAATCACATCCTCGAGGGCGGACCTGAACAACCTCCAAGGGCCGTCTGATTTATCACCAGCCGGCTTCCCCTGCGGCCTCTTGCTATTTATAAAGAGGTTTCCATTCCCGGTGACTCAGCCTGTCGGCGTCCAGGGCCTGCTGTTCCCCATATTGTCACTAGGTGGCAGCAAGTCCCTACCAAACAGCTCCATCCCGGGCTCCTCCCCGCCCAGCCCTGCCCCTGAGCCAGGGCCGGCGGATACCCATTCCACAGGTGGTGAGAGCTTGTGGTGTTATTAGAGGGGGTGGTAGGCAGGTCCCATCCTCGCCTCCTTCAGACACAGTAACGCCTATCTGGCATGGCGCTCCACCGTTATAGTTGAAAGTGAAAGTTAGTAGCTCAGTCCTGCCCAACTCTTTTCAACCTCGTGGACCGTAGCCCATCAGGCTCCTCTGTCCATGGAATTCTCCAGGCCAGAATACTGGAGTGCGTTGCCATTCCCTTCTCCAAGGGATCTTTTCGACCCAGAGATTGAACCCTGGTCTCCTGCATTGCAGACAGATTCTTTGAGCCACCAGGGAACTCACGGTTGTGAACCCCCCCCCCCCCCCCCCCCCCCCCCCCCCCCCCCTTTTTAAAATTAAAAAAAAAAAAATTCAAG